>OY759271.1:22850214-23035214 GCA_963662155.1 Lamellibrachia columna | reverse complement strand
TTGATGTGCCGTTGTCAATCGCCAGAACACATGGGCGAGAAAATATGAAATCACTGGAGACAATACAAATAACAGGTTGCTAGAACGGCCTCGTGTGCACCAAATTTGTTTAAAAAAAGCGGGAAACCGGTACCAGGGGGAATGGTAAAGCATATGTATTTGCCACCATATGTTGACACCTGGCGAACTTTGATATTTCTCAGCAGGTGCCGCAGCTGAACCAGATCAGTCGCTCGAGTCGCCGCCAGGTGGAGTACATGTGGAACCAGCTCCTGACGCAGATACCGCAGATAAACGCCATCATAACAGGTTGGCCCCTATGTGGCAGCTGCCAGTTTCACTACAATGTTGTACCGATTTCAACATTAAATTAATCGAATTTTAGTGTATTTTAGTTGAACAGTGTTTGATACCAGTTTTCTAAGTTAACACCACCTGACCACAACGTGTCGTCCGCTGTCAGAATGCCTGTATCTTTGGACAGGTGTAATTATTATATTTGTAAGTTGGGTCTACCCGGTCCCTCATGGTACTTCCAGATCTTTGTTACGACATCCCGTTTCGTTTTGTAACAGGCCTTTGTTACGACATCCCGTCCTTCAGCAGTCTCAAGTCGGAAGACCAGACGGTGCTGATGGAAGGAGCCTATTTCGACATCTGGCTGGTAACACGCTACTTCTGCTCATTTCGAGAATATATAGTTTCATGTACACAAAACACTACTAAATTGGTTATTTGCTAACATGTGTGTACGCTCGCATGATTCCAGTAACACGGTTTCAAAACGGAACGTTCAGTAACCACTGAAACATGATTGACGAGCTAGTCAAACACAGTAATTACAATTTAGAAACAAATTAAGTCATTTAATCACTTAGATTTTCAGCTGTTATATCCATGATTAAAAAAAATGGAAACATAATCAGTTACTTAAGAGGTATTAGTACTGACAAAACGTCATCAACTCCCGTGCGCCCTGTTTTATTTCGGGGCAAGGTACTCCAGTGTATTGCACCTTCGTAATATGGAGTCCATATCCCTACCCACCCAACTGTGCTACCTTTATGTGTAAAACAACACATAATGACAACATAGGAACATATTATGGACAACATAACACAATTTCGCCGACATCTGAACGCATTCTTCTTAACAGCACTTTCCCTCGTTAGCTCCTTTGTGTATTCATCCATCAGTTGACAACTTGGTGTACCTATTTCGAGAGTGCCGAACACTTTCGTTTTGATGCGCATCTGAGCTCGGACTTCTGATGATTTAATCGTGATAGAAGAGTTATTATTATTGTTATTATCAACTTGGCTCCTAGCACGTCGTCTTCTAACCGCCACGACATCGTTGTGTCCTCGACGTGTAGCTGGCCAACTCGAGCCTGCTGCGGGACGGGGAGTCCTACATGCGCATGCCGTGCAAGACACGCTACTCGCGCTGGTGGATGAACCACTTCCTGCCCCGGTCTCTCGTCGACGACATCTTCGGCTGCACCCACGCCCTCAACAGTCTCACACTCACACCCGTCGAGCTCGTCATCCTGTGTGCCATCCAACTCACGCAGCCAGGCAAGTAGTCCCGGACAAACATAGTTCCATTCAGCTCACGCAGCCAGGCAAGTAGTCTCGGCCAAACATAGTTCCATCCAACTCACGCAGCCAGGCAAGTAGTCTCGGCCAAACATAGTTTGGATAGATTCTTTAATATATAAAATTACTCCACCTCCCCTTCTTTCTCGTCTATCCTTACATAGCCTGCCAGTGCTAACTCATCTACTATATCTTTTTTTTGCCCATGATTCTGTGATACCTATTACATGAGGATCAATATCTGCTACCATAATGTCTAACTCACTTTTTTATATTTACTATGCTCCTGGCATTTAAGCATACACATTTAAGTTATTGTCTGAAATTATTGGTGAACATTTATTTGGATGTATATTTGTAGTAGTACTCCTTTGAGTTTTCTCTGTCAGCAGCAACACCCTTCCCTGTCAGATGAAGACCATCTCTCATGAAAAAGTCATCTCTTCCAACAAAGTTTAACCACATGTCTACGAAGCCAACTCCCTCCTCCATACATACCTTCTGTACTTGTGTGTTGATCGCCATCCTCCTACAGTTCCTATATTCCTCACCCTGCCTCCCATTATTGGTAATATCCCCGACAATACAATCTGTCCAACTGGTGCCTCTTTAAGTGTCTTGATCAACCTCCTGTACTTACCAACGATGGCTGACGTTCCCTCCTTCTCGGCATTGTTCGTTCCCACATGCACGAGAACAGCACCTCCCGTGCCACCACCCATGACTTGTCCTGCCTTCTCTGCTATATCCTCTATTTTTGCCCCTGGTAGGCATACAGTTATGTCATCTCCTCTGTTTACAATTTTATCCACTTTCCTAATGATGGAATCCCCCATAAATACCCGGGCTTTCCTCGCCTTCCCCTGTGATACTACATCAGCAAAGCTCCTCTCCTGTCGCACACTATGCCCCCTTTCTCTTCTATCATCAACCTTTACTGTCTTACCACCTGGCAATCCCTCTCTACTCACCCGCTTACCTCTCTTTTGTTGCATACTCTGCCTCCTCTCATCTTTCTTCTTCTGATCCACAGTCTTTTTCTTTTCTCTGCTCTTGTTATCCTCGACCATCCTGCCACCTGACAATCCCTCTTCACTCACTCGTTTATCTTCTTTTTGTTGCACATTCTTCCTTTTTCCATCTTTCTTCTTCTTACCAGCTTTCTCCCTCACATTGCCACTGCTCTCCTCGTTTTCACTACCTCTGCTCTCCTCGTTCTCACCGCCTCTGCTCTCCTCGGTCTCACCACCTCTGCTCTGATCATTCTCCCCACCTCTGCTCTCTTCTTTCTCACCCTGCCCTGTCATCATCAAAATCATATGTCTTAACTCATTTACCTGCTCCTGCAGACATTTCACTGTCTTACACCCCCTACACACGAAATGATAATCATCTGCCTGCACTTCTCCCCAGAATTTCTACACCCGGACTTTGCAAAGTCTACCCAGCTGTCGCAGCTAGAGCATGTCAAATTACGTTTCGCCTTTACTTGGCGTTTGTACGGCGCCATGTTAGAAATAAAATTTATATTTGTTTATAATCCGTTTATAATCAATTTATACTAGGTAGTCTTCACAAAGACTGTTGTTGTAATACACTCTTTATGCTATTTTACTTATGTCTTAATTAAATTTACAACTACTGCCTTGCAACTTACTTTCTATGTAACAGCGGACTATAACAAAACGTAATATCGCTCGCGCTAACGAAATTTCAGCGACGTTCTTTAAATTACATTGAATTACTTTTAACAGTAAATGTTGCTAAAACAAAATGGTCAGGCTCTCAATCTTTAATATGTACTAAATTATTTACAATAATATTGTGTCTCTTATTTTGTACCCAATCAACTGACCACAACAAATCTTAATTATCGCTCGCGCTACCGAGTCTTCGGCGATCTACGATATAAACTATCCTAAGCTACTCCTATAGCTAAATTTTAACAGCAACTATTGCCTAAACAAGGACTCTTGTAAGTTTATGTTTAATATACACGTAATAATAATACTTAACCGATCAATATTCCACGCTTTAGACAAATATCCAATCCACCAAATTCAACTCCGTGTTCTTCTCAAGATTTCCGAAGATGCACCTCAAGTAGGCCCGGCCAAGTAGTCCCGCCCAGCCAAGTAGTCCCGATAAGAATATCTTACCTATGTGCAGTGCCGTTGTATTTACTACGGACCCAAACAGGGCAAATGTTCAACAGAGGAAAACTATTTGTTGGCGTTACTTTCACTTTTCACATAGGCCTTGTCCATCCATTGCAGGATGTTGCCCTCTAGACAATTCCACCATTGGCTTTCGATAGTCAAACAATTCTTCATCAGTATTTATTTTATATGTGACCCGCCCTTCTGAGATATTTGTCAATTTTGTAAACTCCTATTCATGCTGCTGGCAGTTGCACAATCTGTATATAGTTTGTTTCCATTTATTTATTGTCCTCTGTGAGTACTTTCTGATATCCAATCTACAGTGTTCCTTCAAGAAGAAAAAAATTTGTCTATCAGTATGTTCATACTCATCAATATCTTAGAAACTTCAATCTCCTCTTAACCTCCTTGGTTACCATACATAAAACAAGATTGTGGCTTTTGTCATCTTAAGTTTTCCTAAATATGACTCTAGTAGAAGGAGATCGTGTAATTCAGGTATAAGTATGAGGAGTCGCGTGGCCTCCCTCCTCTGGGGCAAACATCACCAGGCTCCTTGCGAGCAGCAATCATAGCTTGAGTATCGTTTCGCAGATCGCAAGGGTCTGTCGAGTCAGTCTGAGGTGCGCTGTCTCTACGACACGCTCCTGGACGCCTTCGCGTGCGAGGTGTCTCGAAACCACCCGGACGACCCTAGTCGCATCCTCGTCGACGTCGCCCGCATCCTCTCTACCACCGCCACCATCAGTACCCGGCTGTCCGTCGTCATCGCGCAGTTCAGGATCGATCAGCCACCCGGTATGTGGCGCTGACTAACGCATAACACATTACTAAATCATTACAAGTAACTACTATTGTTCTACGATTGTTCTTCAATTTGTTGTTCAGGACGTATATTTTGCGAAACTGATGTCTTTCTCAAGCTATTTTACCCGCCGCTGTCGCCGTTCAGAAGAATGTCCTTCTCTATCTTTGTCGTCGTTTTCCTCTGCTTGTTTTCCCTACCACTGTTCCCTTATTTTTTCATTTCAAATCCATCTTGCCTCTTAATGTGTCCAAAATATTTAAGTTTTTGGCGCTTTACAAAATTACACAACCAGTTTTGTGGTATAGTTCGCTCAATATCGACACACGGGTGCGGTGCACTTTCCGTGGTATGCGCGTTATTAAACAGAGGTAAAGCGTTACCATCGTTATGCTTATAAACCGTGTTAGTAAAAATTCCAGATATATATATATATATATATATATATATATATATATATATATATATATATATATATATATATATATATATATATATATATATATATATATATATATATATATATATATATATATATTTCTTGCTCCCTCTGGAAAAATTCCTGCGGACGCCCCTGTTAGTGCAGCTGATATAAACAATCAATCAGAACAAGCACCCTTCAGTAAGTAACTGGTGGTGTGTCTTGCTCTCGTAGACGGATGTCTCAAGTTCTGCGAGGATGTACACGACGAAGAAGCGCCATTCGCCGACGGAGACAACGGCCAACTCCAGCCGAAGGAAGAAGTGTCGCCCGTGTCGGCTTGATGGTGCCACTGTGAGACCTCGTGTTTAACATCGGGTCCGCAGTGATATATTGTTAAGCTCAACCTGCTTCACCGTTTTGCGGCTATTTACTCTGGTCCAATAAGATGTCAACACCGACTCCTACAGTTCGTCACTCTACGCACCGGAGTAAAATCTCCTGTGCCGCGGACACTGAACTGGAAACACTTCTTGTCTGTGTGGTCGATCATACGATTGGGCTCGAGAACAGTATGAAGTTGGTCCTTGTTATAACCCACGCTCAATCCCAGCCCGTCTACCGCCTTACTAACCGAGATGGTTTACGTCAAGTAGTAACAGCAAATGAAGCATTTTGTTTGTGAACTGTTGCACTTGTTTACATTGTTGGATGAAACCATTACTTGGCCAAATGGATAGACAAGAGTGCCTGCGATTGAGCACTACTGTGTGACGTCAAACTTAATCCGATGTGTTGACATCCGTTAGAAACGATGTGGATTATCCAAATTGTTGTAGATAAACCGCGAGGGAAACATTTTTATATTCGAAGAATAACGTTTGTGAACTGTTACGCGGCGGCAAATGTTTTTTTTAAACATTATTATGCTTTAAACCCAACATTATTGGTGTGAAAGCTTATGTTTCTGTCGTGTTACGTTACGTGTTGTTTAAATTAACATGACTATTTCATATTGCATTTAATCCCTATATGTTCGTTATACACTCATACATATTACGTTATTTATCGACAACACACATCGATATAAACCAATAGATTCGTTGATCGTGCATTTAGTGACTTTGCTCAAGGAGGTGCTTATACGTTATTGTTACGTTTGTGGATTGGAAGGTGCAGGTGACGTCACTTATACTATCAACCAATAATGCTGTTTGCAATACGCGGAATCTCAGCATTTATTTACGAAGAAAATATTATGCAACTATAAATTTCCCTTTCGACTTGTAACTTGTGGGTTTTTTCCCGGCGGGTGAGTCTTGTTTATGTTAATATGTTAAAATAATTTGTGACGCATATAAAGACAGTTGTGTCCCGAGGTGAATCGTTTCATAATGCAACAACACCTACGACGGGTGAGTTGACCTAGCATGTGGACAGGAGTTCTCGAATTAACACCTCTCATTATCTAGTAAACATTCTTTGCTAGCGTCTAGCGTCTTGAGGAAGCAGCATATGTTGCCTGATGTCGAATTGGTCTTTGGAAGGTTCGTCAATTGTTGCTGTTATTGTTGTACACACCAGCAGCTTTGGCCTCGACACTCATTCTCATCTTCTCCACGAGACCCGAACAGTTGAACTCCTCAAACAATCCACAAGAGGGCGGAGGCTGAACATGATATGACTATCGATATGATCGCGCATGTATCGGACGTCATAACTTGACAGTTGTGTATGACGTTGTAGCGTGACAGTTGTGTCTGACATCATAGCGTGACAGACACGATATCTTCTTCTAATTTGCCGCCAACCACGGCCGCCAAACGCTATTTGTGCAAAAGGAACCCGATAATAACTTAAATTGAATTTCTTAATAGCATTTCCAAATTCCTTGCATGTTTACTTCGCTGTTATTGTAATCAATGTTTTACTTGTTGCATAGACTTGAGTGAACGTGTCATCCTGTTAGGTGCAGTGAGCGGTTTAACTCGCCAGCTGACTTGAGTGGAAGTATCACCCTGTTAGGTGCAGTGAGCGGTTTAACTCGACAGCTGACTTGAGTGGACGTGTCATCCTGTTAGGTGCAGTGAGCGGTTTAACTCGCCAGCTGACTTGAGTGGACGTGTCATCCTGTTAGGAGCAGTGAGCGGTTTAACTCGCCAGCTGACTTGAGTGGACGTGTCGTCCTATTAGGAGCAGTGAGCGGTTTAACTCGACAGCTGACTTGAGTGGACGTGTCATCCTGTTAGGTGCAGTGAGCGGTTTAACTCGCCAGCTGACTTGAGTGGACGTGTCACCCTGTTAGGAGCAGTGAGCGGTTTAACTCGACAGCTGACTTGAGTGGACGTGTCATCCTGTTAGGTGCAGTGAGCGGTTTAACTCGCCAGCTGACTTGAGTGGACGTGTCATCCTGTTAGGAGCAGTGAGCGGTTTAACTCGCCAGCTGACTTGAGTGGACGTGTCATCCTGTTAGGTGCAGTGAGCGGTTTAACTCGACAGCTGACTTGAGTGGACGTGTCATCCTGTTAGGTGCAGTGAGCGGTTTAACTCGCCAGCTGACTTGAGTGGACGTGTCACCCTGTTAGGAGCAGTGAGCGGTTTAACTCGACAGCTGACTTGAGTGGACGTGTCATCCTGTTAGGTGCAGTGAGCGGTTTAACTCGCCAGCTGACTTGAGTGGACGTGTCATCCTGTTAGGTGCAGTGAGCGGTTTAACTCGCCAACTGACTTGAGTGGACGTATCACCCTGTTAGGTGCAGTGAGCGGTTTAACTCGCCAGCTGACTTGAGTGGACGTGTCATCCTGTTAGGAGCAGTGAGCGGTTTAACTCGACAGCTGACTTGAGTGGACGTGTCATCCTGTTAGCAGCAGTGAACAGTTTAACTCGCCAGCTGACTGAGTGGACGTGTCATCCTGTTAGGAACAGTGAGCGGTTTAACTCGCCAGCTGACTTGAGAGGACGTGTCATCCTGTTAGCAGTGAGCGGTTTAACTCGCCAGTTGACTTGAGTGGACGTGTCATCCTGTTAGCAGTGAGCGGTTTAACTCGCCAGCTGACTTGAGTGGACGTGTCATCCTGTTAGCAGTGAGCGGTTTAACTCGCCAGCTTACTTGAGTGGACGTGTCATCCTGTTAGGCGCAGTGAGCGGTTTAACTCGCCAGCTGTGCTTTCCGCAGTTCCCGCATTATAAGCATAATACAACTTGTATTAATCGATTAATTCGTATTACAGTTTGGTGTTTGGTATGTTACAATATGTCGAAAACTAAACTGACATTCGCATGGCGGATGTAGATTTATCGTAGGTATACGCGGCACATTTTGCCGTAACTGCATTGCTCATTAAATGTTTATATTTCACCGTTGGTTGTTCGTTGCTGTTTGCTGTGTTCTTCAGTAGCACATTTGTCGATGACACTCCAGCGTTAAGACCCGTCAGAAGATAATAAACGATTCAATTATTTAAAAACAACTTAAAAAATTCCGACTGAAATCTTACAGCAGTTCAACAATATTCATAAAGTGGTCTTTCGTGAGAAAAAGAATCTTTCAGCGTCAAACGTACGTGGATGTTTCGGTGAGCACATTGAAGAACAACACCCGCCACGACCTTCTTTTGACACCCACAAGTCACGTACGTTTACTGAATTTATATTATGACAAACTATTACATTATTTGCAATTGGGCCCAATCGAAATTCTGCCAAAAAGGGGGGCAAAAGTTGCTCCGGCTCTCTATATTATGACATATGGCTATTTACGCTTCGCAAGTTACCCGATCTAACGATCAAAGAAAATGATGTCGACCAGTTTAACCAAAGTACGTCTCTTATATTAAACTGATAATACATATTCCTTAAACTTTCACACACTACACTACAAGGACTTCCGGCTACTTGGACTTGGTGCAGCGACTTGAATTTGGTGTAGATAATTTACAGAAAAACGCGGTATATCAAATAGAATAAGTATTACTATTGAATATATATTATACACAAACGTATTGTAGACATATATTAGGAAACAGTTGTTGTTAATTATTAGTCAGAGGGAGTATTTTAGAGTAAGTTAGTTTCGGATTCTGTCGGGGAATTCAGCGAGCGATAATAGGGTTGTTTACTATTCGAAAATTGAGATAGCATAGTGAATAGTTTACATTGGCTAATATATATATATAAGATACAGTGATCTATTTACTTAAATTACATACATAAGGTAATATCTGACATAGTGGTAGTAAACGTTTTCGATAAAAAGGAATTATCAGCAGGATTTTAGCGTAAATTAGTACACACTGACTTCGTTGTTTTGTTACACAGTGTTCTCCGTATTCGCTAGGTGGCAGGTTTTTTGTTTCTCATGCGAGGTTAATAGAAGACACAGTTAGCAAGTATATTAGACTAAAGTGTTCTTTTGATCACAAAAACAGCCTTATTCAAGGCTAACGTAGCAAACTAATTAAAATTAAATTGTATGATGGCGCCGTGCAAACGGCAGTTAAAGGCCACAAGGCATTTAATTTGTGGCAGTTGCAGCAACTGGGTGGACTTCGTTAAGTCTGGGTGCGATAAGTCCTGGGCTGAGGTCCAGGCAGATAGTTTTAGTTTTGAGTGTAGGGGATGTACGAAGATGAAGGAACTAGAGGTGGAGTTGGAAGAGCTGAGGCTGCTCGTTGTGGCAATGGTGGGAAGGGAACAGGGTGGTTGTGCCAGTAGTTCCGGTGGGGGAACAGTAGATGATAAAGTGGGGAAAGACACAAGAGATGCTAGGGAGAGCTCACCGCAGCCTGGGAGGAAGCTGAGGGGAGGGAAGGTGACAGGTCGTAGGGAGACAGGACGTAAGGAGACGGGAAAGAAAGGAACGGGAGGGAAGACAACAGGAGCGAAGGAGAGGGGAGTAGGGGAGACAGGAGGGAAGGAGAAGGGAGTGGGGGAGACGGGAGTGGGGGAGACAGGAGGGAAGGAGAAGGGAGTGGGGGAGACGGGAGGGAAAACAACCGGAGAGAAGGAGAGGGAAGTGGGGGAGACGGGAGGGAAAACAACCGGAGTGAAGGAGAGGGAAGTGGGAGAGACAAGAGCAAAGGAGTGGGAAGTGGGGGAGACAGGAGCGAAGGAGACAGGAGGGAAGGGGTCAGGACAGAATGTGATGGAGGGGATCGAACGGAAGAGTTATTCTGCAGCAGTGATAGAGGGGGTGAGGAAGAGAGCGAGGGTGTTTGTGGGGGATTCGATAGTTAGGAAGACCGACAGAGTCTTAAACAAGGGAGATGATGTGGTGGTCTGCTTGCCTGGAGCCAAAATAGAGGCGATAACTCAGAGGGTAAAAAACATCGTAGGCTCGGGAAAGGGTGGATCTGTTTTAGTACACGTAGGGACAAATAACGTAGAGAGGGAGGGTACAACTGCCATAGTTAGGAAATATAGGCAGTTGGTCAGAACACTAAAACAGACGCGGGTTGAGCAGGTAATACTGTCAGCGATTTTACCTGTAATGGGCAGGAGGGGTCACAAATATCGAAATTGTCGGGGGATGGCAATTAACATGTTAGTCCAGAAGTTATGTATGGAAGAGGAAGTTGGATTTGTGGATTTATGGGGAAGTTTTGTTGGGAGGGCTGATATGTACATGAAGGATGGGCTTCATTTAAGTGGTAAGGGGGCGGCAGTATTCGCGGACAAACTTTCAGCAGCGGTAGATAGTGACTTGGGTACAATGACAAATATTTTTGGAAGTAAACATTCTTTAAACTAGAAGTGCAGGGGGGTTACCTAGAGGTGTCTCAAGCAGAACAAGAGGCCACTAGCACAGATAAACCAATATCAAATCATCCGAAAAACATCACTGAAAAAGGTTATAGATTCGTATGTTTAAATGCAAGGAGCATAGTAAATAAGAAAAACGAATTAAACATTATGGTAGAAGATATTGACCCTCACATAATTGGTATAACTGAATCATGGGCCAACATAGATATAACAGATGCTGAATTAGGACTGACAGGATATGTAATGTTTAGGAAAGATCGAATAGGAAGAAGGGGCGGGGGAGTTATTTTATATGTTAAAGAATCTATTCAGGCTTATGAAATAAAACTAGAAAGGGAAGCAGATTGCGATGAAGCTGTTTGGTGCAAAATTGTTTCAGGAAATTCAAAATTAACTATTGGATTAGTTTACCGAAGTCCAAACATAAACGAAGAGGACAACACAAAAATAATAAACGCTATAAAGGAAGTTAGTAAAGGGGAATGTATCATAATGGGAGATTTTAACCATGGACACATACAATGGAATTCTCTAGAGAGCACAGGGATTGAGGACCAACAATTTCTATTTTTAATCCAGGATAGCTTTCTTACTCAGCACGTACTAGAACCAACCAGGGGAGAAAATGTATTAGATATAGTTTTGTCATCACAAAAAGAATTAGTGGACAATGTAAAAATATTTGAACCATTGGGTAATAGTGACCATAATCAAATACATTTTGACATCAATGTAAAATCAGAAAGTAAAAATAAGCAAACGTACAAGAGAAACTTCCACAAAGGTAACTACAAAGATATGAGAAAATACTTAGCAAAGCTAGATTGGAATAACATGCTGATGAATAAGACCGCAATTGAATGTTGGAATATTCTAAAATATGAAATTGAGAGTATCATCGATAAATTTGTTCCCTTCCAAAAACAAGGAAAACGGTGTAGAAAGAAACACTTGTCAAAAGAGGCTATTAGAAAAATAATGCTAAAGCAAACTATGTGGAGGGTTTATAGGCGTACCAGAAAGGACGAAGACTATGCAAAATACAAAGAGGCACTTAATGCAGCTACAACTGAAATCAGACAATCTAAAAGAAGCTATGAGCAAAAACTAGCATGTAACATAAAAAATGACAGCAAGAGTTTCTATGCATATGTCAGGAGTAAACAAAACGTACAAGACAAGGTTGGACCTCTAGAAGACAGTGCTGGAAATATAATATCACAGGGGTTTTTAATGGCGGAAGACCTAAATGGTTACTTCAGTTCAGTGTTTACCAAAGAAGATATTAGTTCATTACCAGTTGCTGATGCTAAATTTCAGGGGGCTAAATCTGACTATTTAGGTCCGTTAGTTGTAACTCCAGAATTGGTAGCTAAGAAAATAAAGGCAATGAAGGATAACAAATCACCGGGAGTGGATGGGATTCCTCCAAAATTACTAATGGAAACAGTAGAACAAATCAGTATACCACTTGCAAGAGTATTCAACTTGTCATTAAAAGAGGGAGTTGTTCCGTTTGAATGGAAAGAAGCAAACATCATACCATTATTTAAAAAGGGTTCGAGAAATAAGTCAGAGAATTACAGACCAGTGAGTTTAACGTCAGTGATTTGTAAATTATTAGAAAGGTTAATTAAAGACCATATGGTGGACTTTCTCGTTAAGCATAAATTATTAAATTCATCTCAACATGGATTCCTTAAAGCGAGGTCATGCTTAACAAATATGTTATGTTTTTTGGAAGAAATCACTAAGTGGATAGACGTGGGATCGCCAGTAGATATTATCTACTTAGATTTTCAGAAAGCTTTTGACAGTGCCACATCAAAGATTACTACTTAAATTAAAAGCCCATGGTATCGGGGATAGCATAACTGACTGGATAGAACAATGGCTGACTGACAGAAGACAACGAGTTGTAGTAGATGGAGAAGTTTCAAATTGGAAATCGGTTTTGAGTGGGGTACCTCAAGGATCAGTATTAGGACCTATATTATTCTTAATTTATATCAATGACTTGGACGACAGTATAACAAGTAACGTACTGAAATTTGCGGATGACACAAAACTGTTTAGAAAGGTTAATACTGATGGTGATAAACAACATTTACAAAACGATCTAGACAGATTAGTGAAATGGTCTGAGAAATGGCAGATGTTGTTCAATTTGGGGAAATGTAAATGCATACATACAGGACATAGGAACTTGAATGTAAACTATAGAATGGGAGATACTGTTCTGGGTACTACTATAAAAGAAAAGGACTTAGGAGTAACAATAAGCGCTGATATGAAAGTTTCAGAGCAGTGTGGTATTGCAGCTTCAAAGGGTAATCAAATTCTTGGATTGATTAGAAGAAACATAACATACAAGGGAAAAAAGTTAATTATACCTCTTTATAAAGCAATAGTTAGACCTCATTTAGAATACTGTATACAAGCATGGATACCATATCGTAAGAAGGATATAGATACGCTTGAACGCATACAAAGGAGAGCAACTAAAATGATTCCAGAACTGAGAGACCTTAGTTATGAAGAACGCCTGAAAGAATGTGGTTTAACAACTCTAGAGACAAGGAGGTTAAGAGGAGATCAGATTGAAGTTTTTAAGATATTGAATGGGTATGAAAATATTGATAGAAATATGTTTTTCTCACTCAAGAAGGATAGCAGAACTAGAGGACATGAGGTAAAATTAGTAAAGGATCAATGTAGATTGGACATCAGGAAGCACTCGTTCTCACAGAGGACAATAAATGAATGGAACAAATTGTCAACAGATTGTGTAACTGCTAGCAGCGTGAATATGTTTAAAAACAAGGTTGACACATATCTCAGGAGGGCGGGCTATAAGTAGATGAACATTGTTGGACTCTCGATAAGCCAATGGCTTCCTTGTCCACTCGCCATCTGGGCCTTTGGCATGGATGGCAAATCTTGTTAAATCTTGTTAAACATCAACGACCCCGATTCGTGACGGACTAAATGAGGAGGGAACTTTAACACATTCTGGTTGTTGTCAATCGTGGAGGGGACTTTAACACATTCTGGTTGTTGTCAATTGAGGATGGAACTTTAACACATTCTGGTTGTTGTCAATCGAGGAGGGAACTTTAATACATTCTGGTTGTTGTCTATTGAGGAGGAAACTTTAACACATTCTGGTTGTTTTAAATTGGGGAGGGAACTTTAACACATTCTGGTTGTTGTCAATTGAGGAGGGAACTTTAATACATTCTGGTTGTTGTCTATTGAGGAGTGTACGTTAACACATTCTGGTTGTTGTCAATCGAGGAGGGAACTTTAATACATCCTCGTTGTTATCAACTGAGGAGTGAATTTTAATACATTCTGGCTGTTGTCAATTGCATCAAACGACGGACACCTATTTTGGGTTGATGCCACTATTTATTTCCTAGTGACAATCGTCAAAATATTTTACGAAAGTAATTAAGCTGAATAAATAATAGCGATTACACTGTCTTCAATAACCGACATAACTATTAATCAAACAAGAAAACGTGCTTCTGCCAATACACCACCTTTGCAAGAATAACCATATCGTTGTTCTGGAGAAAACAACACCGCCACATGAATATTCTGTTTTCTTAGGCATCGTCATCTCGTTGATAAAATATAAAATCCACTAAGCTGTTGTTTAAAAGTACTGCGTTAAAGTTACCAGCCATTGCGAACCGGCGACTTCCGTGGCACCACTTTCGTGTGATACAAGACAATAAAATAGTGGTATGAATCTTTCTGGTGTTTTGCTCAACATTCGACGGCGCGTTGAAATTCTCACAAATGGCGGCTACGTCCAGACGTTCTTGACGCCAATGCGGATGTTGTCCGGAGCGAGAGAGCCGTCTGCCGGGCCGGTGGGGTCGAGCGGCTGGGGACAGCGGACTGATTGGGCGAGGTCGGCGCGGTAGTCGCTGAGTGCCAACAGTGAAGGACTCTTGATGCTGTAGGCCGAGATCTCGAGGACGTCCGACTCGGTGTGGCGACCACACGAGACGACGCCGTGCAGGGTCTGTTTGAACTTGCGGTTGTAGACACCGTACATGAACGGGTTGACGGTGCAGGAGAGCAGGGAGATGAAGGCGACAGCGACGACGGTGGCCTGCGACGGTGCCTCTCCCGGTACCATCAGTCGCACAAGTAGCGCCAGTCGGGAGAGCCAACTAAGAAAACAGCAGGCGACGAGGATAGCAAGCAGGCGGAATGTCTTAAGAAAGGCCGTGTCTACCTCAGTGATGGCGCCGTCGCCAATACACCGGTGAAGTCCGACCGGTTCCATTATCGCCCGCTCCATGTTGTACACGCGGATCTGGGTGGTGCGCATGCGCACCATACGCCAGATACGGGCAAAGCAGAAGCCGCTTCCGGCGAGCGGAAGCAGGATTCCCCACGCGGCGGCGAACTGCGCGTAGCCGTCCAACACTACCCAGTCGACATCACAAGTCTCGTGCGGCGTGACGTAGATGAAGTGTCCCCAGCCAATGAGCGGCAACGCGGCAACGAACATGGCGTGCGCCGCTCCGTAGGCGATGCTAAACATGACCGACCCACGCGATACCTGGTGGAGGTAGTTGATGGGACTCGAGACGAACCTGTGTCGGTCGTAGAGCAGCAGTGTGAAGGCCACGCAGTCCATCACGCCCGTCGTCATCTCGAAGAACCCCGACGCGACACATATGACGTCACTTCCGCTGGCGGCCGGCCCGGCCATGACGACGAGGATGCGCGCGAGCACGACGAATGCGCGGAGACAGCCGCACGCGAGGAGGTTAATCACGAAGGCGTTCTGACGCGAGCGGAACAGACCGCTCTGAAGGAGGATGAACAGCACGAAACCGTTGACGATAAGGATGAAGACGCACTGGACGAGCACCGGCGTCCACATGACCGGGTCGGCCATGACGTCGTCTACTGCAGGTCAAGCCACGCAGGTAGCACTCAGACGAATTCTAAACAAAATCGATAAACAGGCCCGGATTATTGTTCCTTGTAAGAGAGTATTTGTCCGTGATTCCCGAATGGTTCTTGCGCTATCTCATCCCGTGACCACAGTTCACAGAACACGGTTCATGGACGACATGTGTCCGGTAAATTAACGAGCGCCAAGACGTGACGATTCAACGAAGTGAACGTTGCCAAACGTGTTTACCCAGCGAAAAAGACATTTCTAATTCAGGAATAGCTATCAAGTATCTGTGCGCTGTTACCGCACCGCAAAATAACTCACGCTTGACACGATGTTTTCCTTTCGTGCAGTTAGCGAGATTCCTTCTGCACTCTTACAGACCAACTGTCTTGCGGAGAGGGCTTCACATCCCGCACGTACCTCCTTTATCGTCATCACGATGCCGTCGCTGTTCGTCCACACTCGTCACTGCCGCACCAGTGTCAAATATAAACAATTATGTGCACCGCACACACGCCCAACGTTCCTACGTGCGTCAAACTCATGAACGTCTTTGGCTGGAACGCCCGTGTGTGCAATGTGCACGCCACACTGACATCAATTATTCACGGCTACACCCAAGTTTACATTGCGTTGCTAGGAAGCCGAGAAATCGTCAAGCAGAACAACGCCTCAAGTCGTGCGTTAAGTTGAACTAGAGATGGATTAGTTCAACATAAATGGCTCTAGTACCGATCGATTGCTTATATCAACTAATAACGATCACGTTTTAGCCAGCAGACATGTGAACAACAGGGAGGGGGATGGTTGTTAATGTAAAGATACAAGCCTGATATATGGCAGGCTTGTAGAGCATGTCTAAAGATACAAGCCTGATATATGGCAGGCTTGTAGAGCATGTCTAAAGATACAAGCCTGATATATGGCAGGCTTGTAGAGCATGTCTAAAGATACAAGCCTGATATATGGCAGGCTTGTAGAGCATGTCTAAAGGAAATGTTTAGGTGTAGGGCCTTCGCTTATTTCCCAATAACGGCAATATCAATCACTTTCCAAAATGGCCATAAACTAATTTAATTACGATTCATTGCTAATATGCATTAATGTAACCGTGCATACTTGCTGCACGGTCATGCTGAGTGATGTATAATGCCCCCACATGACCATCTGACAGAGAATCCTTCAGCCCTGCGGCGCTGGGTGGTGTCTGGTCCTGAGACGATTCGAATAAATGGCGAGTTCGAAGCCTCAATTAAGAAGAAACACAAGACAGATCTCTTGCACCATGAGCAGATTCAACATACGCATGTGGTATCCGTGCGAGACGTCAAATCGTTAACCGAAATCAGAAAGATATACTGGGACATTCGTTCATCGATAAATGCGGTGATGTCATTGTACTGGACAGCGGATCGAACACCTTGGACAAAAGCAGTATGACAACTACATCGCTGACCCCACCTAGAAGAACAAACTCCCCTCTTTAGTCGGCGCTTCAACCAGAGAGAAGTCGAGAAGACATACATCTGAAGCTGTCTTTCTTGAGGAGCGATTGCTCTCTTTTCTCAAGTCTATCGATGACACGAGATAGATACCTGGACTAATTATTTAAAAATAAAAACCAGACATTCCCAAAATAGCAACGTGAGAACAGGAATGAAATCTCCCCTGATACGTTGTTGTGAAGATCTGATCCCTGAGCAAGAGATTGCCACAGAAGAAGTCATTATTTGCGAAGGGTCGCAAACTGTAATACGCTGCGACTTGGCAATGCCATAACTGTTGATGATTATGCAACTCAAGCGTTCCTGCCATTAATTGATTCCCAGTTGCAACCAGCCAGATGGAAGATGTCGTGTGGAGTGAGTACCTTCCAGGGTGACGATGCAGTGCACGAAGCAAGATGGGAACGGAGTTCGGAGAGGCGTGCTGCCAAGCAATTAAGTTCCTCAAAAATTTAGTGAGTTTCTGGAATTAATGAAAACAATTGTGCTAATGCCACTCCTAGCAACACGAGCAGTAGCCAAGGACATGTCGCTTTACCAATGTTCCGTGCATTCACTAGGTGTGGTATATCGTCAAGCAGTTGGGTGTATAGCGGAAAAGAATGCGTCAGACACTTAGTAAGCCTACGACTACGTCACATCCGCATGATGTGCTTTGGCTGCTATATCAGAGTCAACCTATATGACTGCCTAACGGTACCTGAGCCCTTTGTCATCTTGTTGTACGAGCATATTAGCAGTGACGAGTGCGACAATCAAGTTCGCAAACACTTTTCATTCTGAAAAGTAAAACACTGGATCGTCTTCCCCCGGAAAAGGCAGCACTCAGCCAGCACACAAAGACGGCTGCACACCAGGCGGGACACTGCTATGATCAAACGAACAACACGAGGCTTCATGCATAATATTATGTACACATAACTAGGTTCAGTGTTCCTGTATACGATTTGGCTATATCTGAGTAAACGGGCATAATATCAAAGCATGTAGAACACATATTTGTTGCAAGTATAACTTAATTATAATATATTTTGTCAACGGCTTTATGGGCTATGGTTGATACGAAGAATACGATAAAATATAAATTAGTTCGGACTGTATTATTAAAAAGAAACAACTAAGTAATGTTGTACGAACATCAAGCATATATTTTATTTCCAATGATTGAATAATGTGTCGTACAGAATGGAAAGCTGGGAAATAACAAGTTTTTATATATAATACTAGCCATGTTGCTAAGACACACCGTGTTTGGGTGTAGTTTGGGGATATCGCATTTTATGTGTGGTTTGTTTATATGTATTTATAGATGCATGATTATCTATATATATATTATATATATATATGTATGTATGTATGTATGTATGTATGTATGTATGTATGTATGTATGTATATATATATATATATATATATATATATAGTAGCATAGTAGATGTTTTCTTATTTTATTATATTGTTTTATCCAGTACTGCAGTTTGCATTAGAATAGTTAACATACACCTCGCATCATAATGTAATATTGTGTGTTAAAGAAATGTCCTCTCTCAGTTGCTGATTTTAGAGCTTAACTTTGAAGCCAGTTTTTAAGGAAATGTATGTAACGTCATGCTTCTAAAATGTCAGTGTTACTGTAGTATCATATATAGTATTGGAAAATAACATGAACCAAAGAATTGGAACTCTTTGATTTTTGAGGCTGCGGGGGACTAAATGTGTACCCTTTACGTGAAGACGCCCTTATCTTGTGTTATTTCTGATCACTATTATGAGAGTTGATAAAATGTAAAGGTATGTTCTTGTGTACCTCGGTATCCGCGGACCGTTCGCACCGCTTTATACCTCACTCCCTGGCAGACCTGTTCATGATAAGGTTATCTCCTGCCCCGCAGCAGCAGACAGCATCACCTCATGGACTTCAGCAGCAGAAAACACCGCCTCAGGTCCCGCAGCAGCTGACAACACCACCTCCTAGACCACAGCAGCAGAACACACTGTACCATGTCCCTCAGCAGCATGACAGGCCATCAATATCGACATATTCATTGCAGTACTCGCCACGAACACAACCTGTTAAAGGAAGAAAACGTGATCGATCTAATATCTTGAGAGGCACGCCTGAGAAGCGACAACTAACTGAAGAAACATAATAGGCCTAAACCACCGAAGACTATAAAGAAAGCATCATGTAGACGACTACAGGTACAAAATCAGATTCTGATAAAGATGAAGTAGTTGCAGACCTACCGATGGTATACAGAGGTGATGAAGAACATGATACAACCACTCTTGCTCCCAATGATTACATCATGGTGAAGTTTGCGTCTAAGAAGGCCATACACCATTATGTGGGCATGATTTCTGAAACCACAGATGAATTTGCTGACGAATTTGAAGTCATCTTTCTGAAATGTAGTAAGAGTGTTACTGCCGGTTCACAATCCCCGACGCGGTACAGCACGAAGAAGATGATGGTGCTTAGTGTTGACTTATCTCAATATTGCCCTCAGTGAAAACGATATAACAGTAGAGCATGATATATATATATATATATATATATATATATATATATATATATATATATATATATATATATATATATATATATATATATGTATATATATATATATATATATATATAATCAAAATAAACAATTTGTGTATATATAAATAATATCAGTACCATTGTATCTCCCTCACCTGAAACATACAACGTGCACTTAACCACCTCCGAATCCTGGCCAGTTGAGTTCCTAGATTGTAATCATGAATTTCTCAAAAAGGAGGATTTCACAAAGATAGCACCACATGATACAGTATCATTGTGAGTAACATTACTTCAGGGCAGTTGATGATATATGCATGACAATCTTATGATGAAGTAAAACCTGATTTTTTACCTTATAAATCAGCATCATTCACTATGACTAGTATCAGCTGCGGAGTTCACAGAACCGACATTTACTTAAAACAGCTTTTATTAATTTATTACTATTATTGCATATTTTCTATCTTTGATAACAAACAGATCAAAATAGAAAGAAATCTGCTTAAACCTGTGAACCTCAACACAGCGGTTGTCTGGTTTCTTTTTATAAAATGTTTTATCCAAAGGAAGTAGTTTTGCTGCCAGTGTTATGCATTCATCAGGTGCATATTGAATATCAATCAATCACCTCATATTAAATTCACCCGTGAATTTGCAGGTACTCGCACAGACAACCAGTGCAAACTGCAGAAACAAAAAGTTAAATTAACAACATAATTTCGAAAGACTGTCAACCAGTGCAAAACTTGTAACAATAAAGTCAAAGACTGCATTGAGATATTTACAAGTTAAAGGTATGAGTATGGGGTGCAGGAAGGGTGTGATCCCAATACCCTACCACTCTGCCCCTACCACAAGAGGGAAACAGGAAGAACAGTCATATCACAAGCCTATTGTTACTGCTACTAGCGAGTGAAGATTACCATTCAACAAGAAATAGAATGATGATATACAAATTATGGACAAAACAATATTTTCTGCATATACTGACTTGTATGGATACCATTTCCACAGAGTCTGCCAGCTTTGCTGTCTACTGCTGTACGTAGCAGGGTCGGTGAGCTTTGTTTTGTGCATTTTTGTATATTATCCAGCCAGTTTTTCATCTGGCGGCGCTGTCTCTACTTGTCCTCCAGAGGGCCTTGTGGCATTTTTGTACGGGTGTTGTGTTGGGTGACATGATCAAATTATCTACTGTACCTTGACATAATTCTACTCCCAGCCGCTTACAGTGCTCAGGAGTTTTAGATTTCCTTTGCGTGTCTTTTTGTTTGTTACGTCTGTTAGTGTATTGACGACAGTTCATATAAAAAGAACGTTGAGAGGCTCTATTATATAATTTGCTATGGTTGGTGGAGTTTTCATGACCCTCTTGTTCAGTATCAAACTAAACCAAACCAAGTGTGTGTGTGTGTGTGTGTGTGTGTGTGTGTGTGTGTGTGTGTGTGTGTGTGTGTGTGTGTGTGTGTGTGTGTGTGTGTGTGTGTGTGTGTGTGTGTGTGTGTGTGTGTGTGTGTGTGTGTGTGTGTGTGTGTGTGTGTGTGTGTGTGCCATGTTGTTTTGAAAAAGGGAATACCATGGTGTTTTGAACCAGATAAACCATGGTTTATCACGATTTACCTGTTTCAAAACACGATGGTATTTACCATGGAATACGATGGCATATTTTCATAAGAGTTTTGAAGATATTGATATGATTATGTTATGAACCGAACAAACTGTCAAATGATCGTGCTAAACTTAGTAGTGTGAATATGTTTAAAAATTAAATTAACATATATCTAATAAGGGCGGGCTATAAATAGATGATTAAATTGCTGAACTTTCGATAAGCTGATAGCTTCCTTGTCCACTTGCCATCTCAAATATACAAAGTAAGATCGTGTGACATATGATGCTGCCACCGGGTGGGTAATATAAGATTTATATGTAATACTTATAGTATCCGCCTGGTGGCGCTCATCAATTCCTGATTTCAACATGGCCGAATGTTGTTTGTTTTTGGAACCGACAAATCGTGCTTTGTTGTCGGTCTAACCATGGTCTAAGCCGACCGTATTAACTACAAGCAAATTCGGATATACAATGGAGCACAGAGTGTCATCGCCACAATGCACGTCACCTATAGACAGTTCTCCGGAGAAAGTGAAACTACGAGAAGGTAGGAACCGCCAGTGTCAGTGACTGGCGGTCAGTGCCTCATTCGTCCACCGTCAAGTTTCTTCATCGTTGTTTGTTTTGTTACGACTCTGACATTCGCCAATTTTTACGCGAGTTTATACTTCATTGGGAATTTAGTTGCAGTTTTATATGATGTGTTATATCCAAGTGACATTGCTTTGCTTTGAGTAGAGTCTACAGACTAGAGTAGAGAGCCTACTTGTGAGAATTATTTACGAATTACGATAAAATAACAGAATCAGACTGATTGAGACGAAGTAGGATATTTCCACGGAAAACAATCAGCGTATTACATTATACATAATATATGTATGTATATATATATGCAGTATAAGATTTTTATATATAAAATGACAAGTATCTAAATCTAATGTACAAATATTCCCTGCTTTTGCCTTTTCTCACAAGTGTTGTGGTGTACGGTTGTATAAATTTCTGTTGTTTTCTTGGCATTTGCTAGTAAAAATGTGTTCCTCCTGTTGGGAGATCTGTCATTTATAACCTGTGTAATATTATACCTGTAGAGAAATTTAAATCTTATGTAATAAATATAAATTACGAAGTGGCTAGCGCTCCAGACCTGTAAGCACAACTGTCCAGCCAGCTATTGGTCCGTCATTCTTTCTGCTTTGAATGTGCTGTAAGCATAGTCCATGTGTCAGATAATAATACTAGCGTAGCTGATTCACACGTTGTCTGGCAGTGACGGAACTTTAGCTGCTGTTATTTTTTATTGGCAGTTTCTATCATTCAGAATGGTGTATTTTTCAAAAAAAGATGTGTAGAATTTGTATGAAGGCCTCTGGCCTCGTCAGGGTTGAAAAAATCATGATTTTTATTTTTTTTTAAATAGAAAAAATCTGATTTTTTTATTTAAATCGGATTTATTTGATTTTTTTAATCTGGTATATATATATTTACATAGATATTTAAATTTGTAAACTCTTTCAAACATATTATATTCAAATCGATTTGGGTTCTTGTCTTAACAGAGGGTACATGATTTTTGCTTATATAAAGACATTAGACAATGTCCACAAGGCCTCACCCCCTGTAGTTGCATAATCTGTCTTGGAAAGGAAAGCATGCTGTGTGTCTGTGGCTGTAGCAGTGGTAATTATTGTTTGCCTATAGGGTGGATTAGCACCTGTCTAGGGCTCTGTGTACTCTAAGGGTCTCTAACCAGAATACAAACTGGTACAGTATTAAACAACTGAATCAACATACTGAATTGGTAACAACTAGCATAAGCTATAAACTTTAACTCAGGGCTTCTGTGTTGAAAAGATACTTCCTCTGAAAGACAAGTTTGTGTGGCTTCACTGCATTCAGAAAGGGAATAGGTCAAACATACACAATGTCATAAAATATTTGACTATCAGGCTATCTGGTGACAATACAGCTACACAAGTGTGCGCACTTTGTGTTTTGTATTAAAAACATACAAAACTTTGTTGATCTCGATGCTTGTAAACAATTATTTGTGTTAAATTCATATAAATCAGCGATTAAAAAAACGAAGTCAAAAAAATCATAAATCGGTGATTTTTTTTGAGCGATTTAAATCATGATTTAAATCAAACAACCCTGGGCCTGGTTGTATGAAATCCCTTGACCTTGTGGGGCATGCATATTTTCCAGAATGGGCCCGGAATGTGATGCAATGGCGAACAGTGTGGAGGTGCTCAATATGATGTCACTGGTATTTCTAGATACATAAAGGCATAGTGCAACTTTTCACCGAATTGGAAACAAAATACTTACACGTAGATTAAGGTATGTTTTGGGTTCACAGAACAGTGCCTGGTCAATGACCAGCGGACATGTTTTGGCTGTTCTGTCTATTGAACAAACACCTAAAACCGAGGCCACCGGTCATCAATCATCATTCATTGGGCCTGAAACATACCTTAATCTACATGTAATTGTTTCCCATTTGGTGAAAAAGTTACATTATACCATTATCTGTCTGCAAATGCCAGTGATATCATTATATCGAGCACTCACTCCAGAACTGCAGATACTTGTATATCCCAATTTGACTGGGATGTTCATTATGTTATGGGTCAAGATGAAAAAGACCATCCAAGTGATCCAACAATTATATTACATGAGTTTGTTTATTTCAGTGCGTATGTTCAGTGGGTGGCATGTTCAATGTGCTAATGTAAATAACAAACTGAAAAGAACAGTTTAACGGGAGACTCGGGTCGGATTTGACGGATTTTTGACAATAAAATGAATTTCGAGTTGTTGCTATTTCCGTGTATAAATATTATTCAACTTGCCATTCATGCAAGTTGCACTGTCGAAATAAACACTTTTCTGTCATAAAACGTGTCTTTTGTATGATGCCTATCATTGCTAAGTCTTTGTTTATGTCAAATGAACCGAGACTAATGGGACATTAGGTGATTTTCCGCGAGCCATTGCATGCCGGAAAACGCTGCCATTCCAACATGGCGCATATCACGGGAAAGCCCCATTTTCGCTCTGTATGATGGTACAAACAGTTTTAAAATGTGCCCGGAGGTATCCGAGTAATTCCGACTATAAATGACCGCCTCTGAACCATCTCGGTGACAAAGGAATGGGGAATGCCACGACGATTCGCCGGACATCACCACGTGATGTCGGATTCCCTCAAATCAAGCGCTCTAATTGGTTGTAATACTAATTTCCATCCTCTGACGTCAGCTTGAAATACCAGCTACGTTCGATTCGATCGACTTTTTTATCCCATGAGTTTCGTTCATTTATATCGCTTTGTAAAACGACATTATGCCGTTTGGTCGAAAGCGAGTGGGCGGTTACGGTACTGGGAGGCAGCGAAAGTTTGCATCGTTGCAGTTAGCGCGTGATGCGAAGGCATCGAGGGTTGAATTCGCCAATGAACCTGCGGCGACAACTTCGTCTTCTTCGACCATCACCGTCCGTGGTGCCAGCGAGAATGGCACGCAGTGTAAGTTTAATTCTGATATTTCATATGTTCACTTGCGTTTTATCCAAACATCGCCTTTGTGGCATAACTATTACTGTATAAACGATTTGACGCTGATCTAGTTCATGCTGTTGATGTTCGTGGTTGTGTTGACATTCAGGCCCAGGGGCAGGGGCCATCCATGATCCAGGCACATCAGAAGCAGAGTTGTAACTATGGTTTATTATATTACTACAATTTGCCCTGGTAATTATTGTATACATAGCCTATATACACACACGCGCGCGGGTGTGTGTGTATAATATGGCAATGCCAATAAAATAAATTGCATTCAATGCCATACCCCTGCATACGTAGTAAGGGGGGGGGCTTTTGTTGTTGAACATGTCTTGGATACTTTTTGTTCATGAAATACATTTATATTGTGTATTTTTTCCAGGCATCAAGGCGGTCATCAACAGTACCAGCTGATCCGTCTCGGAGACTGTCTGTCACTGAACGGAAGTTTGGTTATGCAGATCTTCTGGAGGAGATAGGTGTCCCGCGATTCCTGGTTGAGGATGAGACAGATGCTGATGGAGATCTTTCAACAGTACTTGTACGCTGTGCCGTGTTGCCATCACTTGTTGCGAACCTGCTATGCACGTTGTGTAGGAAGCATACACTCTCCACCCCAGCTGTCGACCGCACCGCACCCTCGGCATGGTGTGTGGCCTCGAGACTTTCTGCACCAGTTGCGACAAGGTCATCAATGCAACTCTGTCATCAGACTGTATCGATGGGACTCAGGCGACAAATGTCCCATTTGTCGTGGTGAGATCAGCTGTGTCGGCAACGATGGACATGGGTGTCGGGTACTCGGGACTTGTGTGAAATTTATTTTACAATGCCAATGACTCTTAACTTTGCCTTTTGATAGATTATACATTCAGTAATATGTATGCAAAGTTTCAATCATCTAGGTTGCTTTTCAGATGTTGAAATGTATGTGCCAATGTACATAAACTTTGAACACGATTTTCTCAAAAACATGTTTTCCCTCACACCTACTGCCTCCCGTGTCACTTATCTCTGCTATTGTTTGACAGAATTACTTGAAACTTTCTACAGTGTTTCTTGATAGTATGCTCTTGAAAACTATGTAGTAACTTTTTAGAAAACATTATTTATATTTTATATAATGAACCATCAATGTAAAATTTCATGATGAAAAAATACATTCAGATGTAAAAAAATCATGAAAACAAAAGTTTTTTGAAAACTTGGAAAGTCAACTGACTGTTTTCATTGGGATTATGTGGAGTAACTACACACCAAATTTGAGTCCTCTAAATCCAATGGTTACTGATATAAGTCACACGCAACATTCAATTCAAGATGGCTGCATACCGTGGGAAAATATGTATGAAACTTTCTGAAAAAATTTCACAGCATTACTCTTACCTGGACTTGCAATCTATGAAAGTTTCAGCTCTGTAGGTTCAGTGATAATGGAATAAGAAAATAAAACGCGTTTAGACCCAAGCGACGCCTTAAGGTACCAAATATAATTATTAATGCAAAACAGCACTGTGAAATCATGACTTGTTGTGATATTCTTAGTCTAAAGAATATTTATAATATTATGAGAGTAAATGTGTACTATTTATATTGCCTTCGGATGTGGTGGCGTAGCGGTTGTAAGAACTTTGCGCTCTCAATTGCTACAGTTTCAAGGCTTTGGTAATTTCGTCCACCACACATGGTCACAGTTCACTCAGCTGTATAAATGAGACAGATGGGTGGATATGTGAACGAATAGTCTTTGGCTCTTCATGCAGTAATTGCAGCATGGTTGAATGTTTCCAAGAGAAGTCGAGATGGCACTGGAATAAGCCGGTCTGAAGTGTAATACTGGGCTATATAAGAATGTAGCTTTATCGTTTTACCCTTTGATTCATTTTTTTTGTGAACCATGTCTTTTTCAAAAGGCAGAGACAAGCTTCTCTGTAATATGTTTTTTTTTTAGATTAAATAACTGATCTTTTAATACTTTATATTTAGTATTTTCAAAATCAAGACTGCTGTTAGCCATTAATATTTACTAGAAGAGTTGGTAAATTTTAGAACAGTAAGTGTACGGCTACTATTTTTGTTCCCATTGAAACTAAAATTGAGTCAGGACTTCCACACTGTGCACAAAATGCTGATTTTGTTTTTGTTTTTTATTCTGTCTTCGCACATAAGTCAGAGGGATCCGTCCATTGCTGACAGTGCATAAGTCAAAGGGATCCGTCCTTTGCAGACAATACATAAGCCAGAGGGATCCGTCCATCGCAGACAGTACATAAGCCAGAGGGATCTGTCCATCGCTGACAATACATCCGTCGCTGACAGTACATAAGTCAGAGGGATCCGTCCATCACTGACAGTGCATAAATCAGAGGGATCTGTCCTTCGCAGACAGTACATTAGCCAGAAGGATCCGTCCATCGCTGATAGTACATAAGTCAGAGGGATCCGCCCATCACTAACAGTACAAAGTCAGAGGGATCCTTCCATGGCTGACAGTGCATAAGCCAGAGGGATCCTTCCATCGTTGACAGTGCATAAGTCAGAGGGATCCGTCCGTCGTTGACAGAGCATAAGTCAGAGGGATCCGTCCATCGCTGACTACATAAGTCAGAGCGATCCGTCCAGGCAGTACATAAGTCAGAGGGATCCTTCCATCGTTGAAGGTGCATAAGTCAGAGGGATCCGTCCATTGCTAACAGTACATAAGTCAGAGGGATCCGTCCAGACAGTACATAAGTCAGAGGGATCCGTCCAGGCAGTACATAAGCTGCTAACCAGCAGCTAGAAGTAAAAACATGTGCACATGAAGCACAAGTGTCACAGGCCGCAGATGTGCCCTTTTCATAACTACCTTTTTCAAGGTACAGAAATCCTCGAAATCATTGGAACTTTATTCCTCTGACATGAATCCTTAAGTAAAATAATAATCTTTCCCCATTATGAGACGTCTACAACAACAGTTGTAATAGTATGACTTGACCACTATAGTACACACAGGTAGTGACCAGGCTAAGAGAGAGTGACCTGTCACTGTCAGATAGAGAGGGGCCCTATCTCTGTGAAACTCTCAACATCTTGTCTCTGGGAAAACTTATTCACAGCCTGCCGAGCAGAGATAAAGAGCTGAGCACCGGTGCAGAAATGTTAATCGTCTGAGGTTTGCGGCCAGACACATTATTAACAATACTTTTGGGTGATATTGAAAACTTGTTGATTGAAATCGATCAGCTATGTACACACACACACACACACACACACACACACACACACACACACACACACACACGTGTGTGTGTGTGTGTGTGTGTGTGTGTGTGTTGTGTTCTTTGTGTGCATGTGTGTACATAGCTGATCGATTTCAATCAACAAGTTTTCAATATAATTATATATATATAGCAAGTAGTGAATTGAAAAAATATATAAATTGTCCAGTTAGAATAACATAAATCTAGGTATACATTAGGTCAGAGATTTGACAGGCAGTCGGTTGGTAATGTTGTGGTTGAATATCATAATTTGGATATTTAAAACTAATTTATTAATTTCTATTATTACACATGCATTAAAACATTTGTTGATGCACGTGTCATGGAAGTAGATAGGATTGAGCATGGTGGATAGACTACAGTGAGTTACATCATTATGTGGAGTGAGGAATGGCGAGAGAAACACTGTAAAGAAGATACATAAAATGGCTAGGAAGACGGTTAAAGATAAGCCTGGCCAAGTCAGCCAGCAGCAGATAAAACATTGTAGAGATCGGGGTTGGCTTTGGTTACAAAATCTTGGTTAAGTTACACAAGTCCAGAAATGGTTGGTTACACTGTACAAAAGGTTACAATTATGGTAATGATTAAATTAAATTTAAAGAAAAGATAATAAATAATGATATCAGTTGCATTGTGTTGTGTGTCTGGTAGACCAGCAAGTGAATGACAGTATTTGGCACACAATTCCATTCTCGGTGACAGTGCTACAACTACCCGGTAGTGTTAGAATTGATGTGTTGCTCACGCGCAGAGTGTATGGTGCACACTTAGTGACAGAGACTATATCATCACAAAGACATTCCTTTGATTGTAATTGACTAGCAAAAATGCGTGTCCCCAGGATGGGATAACTTGGTAGTTCATACGTGACAGTCATGATAGCAATGTTTACCAAAAGCCTCAGGCCAACATGCCATCAATAATGCTCAAGATTGTTTAAGGGAATGTCAAACGTATTACAAGAAATAACCGCGTCATGCACATGATGCAATACTTGTTGCATGTTCGAAATGTTGAAGGTCACGTGAATTTGAATTGTAGACTAGTAGAAAATCTTTTTATTGTGTATTGGCCCGAGGTCGCACGTGTGTGCATGTTTTCTACTATAATTAACATAAAATGCAGCTCTCATATGGTTTATGTACTGAAGTATTTGCTGCTCGCGCACATGGTTTCTGTGATTGTTGGAAGTTAACGCTTTACGCAATATAAGCCGCCATCTTTCGGCGCAAGTGTGGTTTCTGCAATTGTTGGAAGTTAACGTTTTACGTAGCGAACATTTGATTTACCATAAAAACCACTAAGAACCCTTGATATATGGGCTATTTCGAAACAATAAAAGCGCTACGTTTCATTCGTGGGGTCGTAGATTAATCCCTGAAAGTTTGGCGCCAGAGGTGCAAGCCGTCTAGGAGGAAAACGTGAATAAACGGACAAACGTATGCCAGCTTGATTATAGTTAGATTGCACGTACACGGGCCAGTGACTATAATTGACTACCAGTACATGGGCCAATGCCTACGATTGACTACCAATACATGGGCCAATGACTATGATTGACTACCAGTACATGGGCCAATGACTATGATTGATTACCTGTACACAGGCCAATGACTATGATTGATTACCAGTACACATGCCAATGACTATGATTGATTACCTGTACACAGGCCAATGACTATGATTGACTACCAGTACATGGGCTAATGACTATTATCGACTACCAGTACATGGGCCAATGAATTATATGGTGCTAACATGGACTTGAGCTAAATATGTGTAGAATCAAGTAAATGTCTGCTGTTCTCTCCATGTTCTGTGTGTGACCAACTTTAACCATGCAAAGACCTTGTACCCAATCTCTGTGTTCCCAGGAAAGCCGTCATCTATGAGCAGAATAAAGCGACTCAAGCGTCGGATTTCTGCAAGTTTTGGTCGACTGTGTAAGTACAAAGAACAGTTTTGTATTACGTCACCCCAAGTCATAATTGTAAATATTTACCCTGTTGTATAATGGCTTAAATGCTTGGTAGTATAGAGTTAATTTAAACATTAGACTAGTGTTTTGAAAACAAATTATCTGCGGTCATCAAAGCTGTCAGGCTTGCACAATAAATGCAGATCATTTCAGAAACTTTGCTTTGCATCAAGCAACAATTCATAGTATTGATGTTTGCACTTGAAATTACATTAGAATTCATGTTTGTACAAAGCCTTGTGCTTCAGACCAGCTAGCATGCTCTCATGCACACAGAGCACAGCAGATATACAGGAAATCGCTAGGTGACTCACTGATTTATAAGTCTGCAGTGGTGATTCTGCATGGTGCTGCAGTACTTTGGATGGCTTTATTTGAGAGTGCCCCATAATAATGTGAAGGGGCTCTGGGTGTGAGTTTTGGTGTTTATTTACTGATGCCACAGATGGTTCTATAGGAGTGTGGTCTCTGGCTAGGGGAAAATATCAAGTTGTGTTGTAACTTTCCGCTCAAAATGTCCATGTTTAAAAAAATGGGTACAAAGGCTTTATCTGTTGCTGCACCAACATTGTGGAATTAATTCTCCATCAGTGTTAAATCAGCAGAAAACCTGGCTTTCCTTATGGGTATCTTTGCTCTGCCCATTGATTATATGAATCTATTCATTCACTAATCACTAATATTTTATTGATGTATGGAGCTTGGCTTTCCAACAATTTTGGCTCATTGTAAATTTTCTTTATTATATTCAGGACTAGAAATAGTGATGATTCATTTTTACATTCTTTTTCTGGCTTACTAGTTTTAGACCACATTTTTGCAGTATGTATATTTTGGAAATATTTATTCTGTAAAATGATAGATTATTTTGAGTACATGGGCATGTTAATTAGCACCTTTAATTGAACCAGGAATGTTAGTGTTTGCTTTTGCATAAACATCTGCAAATGGGTTTAGTGGGAATCTAAGGAAAGATGTGCCTCATCCCCTAGTTGACTTGTTTAATTGGGCTATAAATCACCTAGCTGTTATCCAAGGTCCCAGGTCCCTAGCTTTCCCTGATCTCTGGTTTCACTGCTCCCTATTTGTATGCAGGATGATATTTGTTTACTGCCTATATGACATGTAAAGCGGTGCGTGTATGTGCCAGGTTTTCCTTTTTTGTTATCAAGTTTTCAATGTGGAAATGAAAAAGACACACATCGTTCGTATTTCATTTTCAAATATGCTATAAGAAAACCGAAAAATTAATACTAACTGCTATAACCGGTTTTTGTAATATTAGTTTGAAAAACAACATAAAGAACAGTTTTATCATTTTCACTGCATCAGATCAAAAAAAGAAAAGTGACTACAGCGCCACTATTTTTTCGTTCTAGCATCTGCTTCGTTGATGTGCTAAGTGGCCACATACATAATCTAGTCACACAGCATAGTTACACAACGTTATACAAGCGTGCGTTTGTGTGCGCATGTATGCACGCATCATGTATGCATGCATGTATGTCATGTGTGTATGTATTAATATGTGTATGTTATGTGCATGTTTGTGGTCGCTTAGCACTTACACAAATATGCATGCATGCACGCACACACGTACGGATGTATGTATGTATGCATGTTATATATGCTATGCATGTTATGTTATGTTATGTTATGTTACGCTATGTGCATTATTATGTGTTTGGCCGCTTAGCACATCAACGAAACAGATGCCAGAATGAAAAACAAAAAACTAGTGGCGTTGCAGTAATTTTTCGATCTGGTGCAGTAAAAACGAAAAACGGTTTGTTGTATCTTTATGTTGTTTTTTCTAAATTATACTACAAAAACCGTGCATAACATTTTGTATTCATTTTTCGTTGTTCATACGTCAAATTTGAAAACGAAAAACGAACTTTGTGTGCCTTTTTATTCGCTTTTACGTTTCAAATTTGAAAACGAAAAAGGAAAAGACAGCACATACACAGACCCAAGGCACATACACAGACCCAAAGCCCCTCTCAACTTGGTACCAGTTTATATTTCATAGAATTAGGAGGTTTTATATTTGCCAGAAGGTTGCAGTGTCATCAGGGATATTGGCATTGACCAAAGAATCTCTGTTTCAGTACATCCTAAAAACAATGTTAGTCAGTCAGAGTTTGAGTTTTTAATATTGTGTAGGTCATTCCTATTAATAACAGTAAATCATGTAAGCATTATCAAATATTTGTAGATAAATATAAATCCTAACTTTGTGTAGTGGAATGGGTGGAATGGCTTCCCTTTGTAGCAACACATAGGAATGCCATAAATGTACCTACGAGGCACACATACTACACACTGTACTCATTAGGCACACATACTACACACTGTACACAGCATGTACTCACAAGGTACACATGCTACACACTGTACACAGCATGTACCCACAAGGTACACATACTACACACTGTACACAGCATGTACTCACAAGGCACACATACTACACACTGTACACAACATGTACCCACAAGGCACACATGCTACACACTGTACACAACATGTACCACAATGCACACATGCTACACAATGTACACAGCATGTACCCACAAGGCATACATACTACACACTGTACACAGTACATTAATATGTGAATTACAATAAGTATGCTACACACCCTGGTAGACAGTGTGATCATGTCAATAATTGCACATAGCTAATTTTGTCCTAGTGTGGAAATCTAAACTAAATCAATAATATTTTGAATCATGAATAGTAGACTGTAAGAAGGTGACAATAACTGGATATCTTATTGTTTCAACCTCTTGTATCAAAGCCAACAGTCTGACCACTTCACCAATGTTGCTTGGTGGTCTTCTAGTTGTTTCCAGCGTTCACCAATGTTCTAACCGACCAGTCTATATGCTGTGGTTGTTACAGTTGTACAGTGTTTCAAGGTCTCATTCAACTAGTCAGCCTTTTACAGAACAGTATCACCAAGCCGACCTTTTTATGCTGGCATTGGGGTGGTCACTGCCAGGGTGCATGTCGTCCTCAGTGATTCTTTTACGTCCCCAATTAAGTGAGTTGGGTCTGACATAATGTGATCATCCAAGTCACGAGGGATACACAGTCCCCAATGTTGAGAGTCACAAGGGATACACAGTCCCCATTGTTGAGAGCCACGAGGGATACACAGTCCCCAAAGTTGAGAATCACGAGGGATACACAGTCCCCATTGTTGAGAGCCACGAGGGATACACAGTCCCCATTGTTGAGAGCCACGAGGGATACACAGTCCCCAATGTTGAGAGTCACAAGGGATACACAGTCCCCATTGTTGAGAGCCACGAGGGATACACAGTCCCCAAAGTTGAGAATCACGAGGGATACACAGTCCCCATTGTTGAGAGCCACGAGGGATACACAATCCCCAAAGTTGAGAATCACGAGGGATACACAGTCCCCAATGTTGAGAGCCACGAGGGATACACAGTCCCCAATGTTGAGAGTCACAAGGGATACACAGTCCCCATTATTGAGAGCAACGAGGGATACACAGTCCCCAAAGTTGAGAATCACGAGGGATATACAGTCCCCAATGTTGAGAGCCACGAGGGATACACAGTCCCCAATGTTGAGAGTCACAAGGGATACACAGTCCCCAATGTTGAAAGTCACGAGGGATACACAGTCCCCCATGTTGAGAGCCACGAGGGATACACAGTCCCCAATGTTGAGAGCCAGGTTTTTACATCAAACATACCCATGCCCGGTGCAGGTCTTGAACTCAGAACTCTGTCATGTAAAGTGGATGTGCTAACCACTACACTACTGTGCCTCTATTAGGAAAAAATTTAATTAAATAATATTATGTCCAATGGAAAAAGAAGAGCCAAGAAAAAAAATGGAAAAATACTCTGTATGGTTAGTGTTGATCATATAACTTGTTGATGTAACACATGCACTGTCCACTGCAGTTTCCCAGTCTTAATGAGATATCTCAGGTGATTTCATTACCTGTAGGACATCCTAACGAGCTGCAGTGAAGTAGGCTTAATGAGACAGTCCAAGTGGTTGCCTGGCTAAGCCCTCTAATCCACTCTACAGAGAAGTATGTCTCACACACATAGTTCATCATTGTAATGTGCAACTGTATAGCAGTTTAACTGGTACTAGTTAACTTACCATCAACTGTTGTAAAGACACTGTTTTATTGGGTATTTTTCCATCCTTTTTCTTGGCTCTTCTTTTTGTATTGGACATAATATTATTTAATAAAAATTTGCCCTAAGACTATGGGTTTAAAACCTCTGTTCAAATTACATTCGAATTTGGCATAGGGCAAGGAATGCATCAGATTGATGAACAGAATGCCATCACTTTTAAAATGTCGTATCAGAAATTAAAATAAAATAAATTTTATTTTCAATAATAAAAGTTTCATTGCAAATATACGCTTTTTTCTAATTACATTCCTCATTAGCTTTGCTCTTGTTTGCAAATAAGATGTTTTGTGAGCCATGCCACGAGTAAAGAATGATGAGTTGTACATGTAAACAGATGTTATGAGCCAACATATTGCAACAACTGTAAATGAGTTGGCACATTACACATGTAAAAGCAACTGCAATGAGTCAACATATTACATCTGTAACGCTGACAGTTTGAGTATTGTCGATCAGGAACTGCCAATCTTCAAGTCAGTTGTCTTCAGTCTACAAATAATAACAGGAAATTCAGTGTAACAATTGCAGGTGCTCTCAACTTGATGTAATTTCTGCATTGATTACACCATAGTTTGTGGTGCATCCAGACTGCCGAGGGCAGGAAACTGCACAGTTTTCAAAACTGATGAAGCCTCAAGCAAGTTATTACTGTCTGACCTAACTAACCCATTAAGCCTTGAGATGGAGATATGTAATCTTAGTGTCTGTGTGATCAGGAGATATGTCATCTTTGTGTCTCTGTGGTCAGGAGATTTGTCATCTATGTGTCTCTGTGGTCAGGATATGGGTCATCTTTGTGTCTCTGTGGTCAGGAGATATGTCATCTTTGTGTCTCCGTGGTCAGGAGATTTGTCATCTATGTGTCTCTGTGGTCAGGATATGGGTCATCTTTGTGTCTCTGTGGTCAGGAGATATGTCATCTTTGTGTCTCTGTGGTCAGGAGATATGTCATCTATGTGTCTCTGTGGTCAAGAGATGTGTCATCTTTGTGTCTCTGTGGTCAGGAGATATGTCATTGTGTCATCCTAGTAGCTTTGTGGTCAGTGCCATAGAGTCATGTTTCTTTGTTTCAAGTCATTACGTGTCTTGTGGATTAATTATGCCATCTCTGGTGATAGTGTCAACCTGCAGCAGGAATTAATGACATCTTGACAATTATGGCCATGGAACTCAGCCCTTCACTGCAGAGTTTTTATGGCTGCAAATTACAGCTATAAATTTACCTTTATATATATGTATGTGTATGTGTATGTATATTACATATAACCATTTTATGAATGGCATATTGAAAACTGCCCAGTCACTATAAGCATGTTAGTTATAGTATCATGTACGGTGGCAGAACTAACCACAAACAATGGTGTGATTTTATGGCACTAATTTTATCTTTTCCCTTTCTTAATCCATTTTATGCCAACTACAACTCCAGCACTTAGTAGTTTATCCTGTTATAATCAGTATGAATACTGGATTTGTTGGTGTGAAATGAGTTAATGAAATTATCTACAACTACTTAACATGTTGAGTGTGAATGCATGCTTATGAACATGCATGGTTATGGATGGGCACAGTGCCGCACACACACACCCACATGCGTGTGTAACTAGGTGTGTGTAGTTGACATGTCCGACACACTGACACTCTATTGACGTGACACTTGATATCAGTTAAACTGCACTCTGTCCACCACTTACCTATTGCACTCAGATACCATTGCATTATGTAGTTCTAATGTTCTGCACAATGGAATTACATTTGATGAGTAATATGCACTTCAGAGTTCTTACAGCTTTTAGTGGATCATATTCATAACAACAGCTCCATATTTGCTGTTGTTTTCCTGGATGAATTAGCTTATAACTCCCTTCTTAATTAAATTTGTTTGACTAGTTTCTTTCAGATTCATTTTGCAATTTTTTTTACCTATGTACTAATTTAGTATCCACAACAAACATGCTGGGTTGTTTGTACAAATTTGTCATTTAGTTTTGGTGAATTCATTGAACAAACTATTATATTACTTTTGACTGGGCCAGGTTAAAATGACACTAAAAAGGGACAAGGTAGTTTGGCTCTGTGTATTCTCATGCAGCTATTCAGACTTTTGCAGGTTACCTGGTCTAATTATTAAAGTAAATTCTTATGATGATTTTGAGAAAAGTGCACTCTCATTTATTGAACCAACTGCGCCCTGTTCATACTATTCACACACTACTGATTTCAACATCAACAAACCTGATTCCTGATGGGCTAAATCAACTGAGGAGCGAGCGAGCTGTACATTACAACTGAGGAGCGAGCGAGCTGTACATTACAACTGAGGAGCGAGCGAGCTGTACATTACAACTGAGGAGCGAGCGAGCTGTACATTACAAACTGAGGAGCGAGCGAGCTGTACATTACAACTGAGGAGCGAGCGAGCTGTACATTACAACTGAGGAGCGAGCGAGCTGTACATTACAAACTGAGGAGCGAGCGAGCTGTACATTACAAACTGAGGAGCGAGCGAGCTGTACATTACAAACTGAGGAGCGAGTGAGCTGTACATTACAACTGAGGAGCGAGCGAGCTGTACATTACAACTGAGGAGCGAGCGAGCTGTACATTACAAACTGAGGAGCGAGTGAGCTGTACATTACAAACTGAGGAGCGAGCGAGCTGTACATTACAAACTGAGGAGCGAGCGAGCTGTACATTACAAACTGAGGAGCGAGCGAGCTGTACATTACAAACACGTTCTTGGTTTGAGGAAGACAAAAACATTGTTGATTTGTCTCCACTGTCCAGCTATGACAGGAAATAAAGAAAATATTTGGAACATTTTATAATCATACATAGATGTCTACTGTTCTTTCTTAATTTAATACTTATTTAATACACTGAAACCTCATTTGTCTGTTCTGTGATAATTCGTTTTATTTAATAATCTGCATGTTTTTTGTGAACTAATCTTGACACACTGTAAATTACTTCATTATTTTGTGATTCGCCAATCCACAGGTTTTGTTAATCCAGCTACAACCATTTGTTAATCTAGCTACAACCATTTGTTATTCCAGCTACAACCATTTTGAACCAAAGTGTGCGGATTAACGAGGTTCTGGAATCTGGATAATTACTCGGCAAAGTCCAACTAGGATACTGTGCTGAGGGTTTATTTAAGAGTGTCATACTCTAGAGTTAGTGAGTCCATCACAGGTTTTTTCCATTTCCCTGTGTGGGATCTTTTACTTCCCCTGGCCTAGGCACCAGGTAGAAGGGACCAATGGCTTTTAGTGTCTCTTATGAAAGACACAGGCAAAGTGGAGTGAACAAAATTGCCTAAGCTTTGAAACGGCATAGGTGAAATTGAACTACCATCCTCTTGATCGACCATTAGACCACTGCTCCCCACTTAACACCAGTTCCACTGTAATTTCCAACTGATTATTATGAGGATGTACTTTTTTATTTCTAAAATGGGTAATTCTGTGTCAAACCAACCAATTTTCAGGAAATTTCAGAAGTTGATTTCTAAAAATTCGCGTAAATTTTGACCAATGAACAAGAAACTATACCTGAGCACATCTGTAAAAGAACTAAGCATTTACAGGCAAATTGTGTCTGTAACACCCTATGACGTGAACAGGGGGTAAGTGCCCCAAAATGCACCTGTTATTTTAATCTGTTTTCAAGTACTTCTAACTTAAGAAGTTTACAAGCTACATATCTGCTAAATATATAGACATATTGGTGCAGATTATCTATGCAAAATTCAAGTATGATAGAACAAAAGACAATGGGTATACTGGGTGCACGAAACATTAACATTAAAAAAAATTCCAAGAAGGATTTCAGCAGTCTGTATTTCATTGTTGTATTACAGTACAATGTCCAAATTGCCACCATATATTGTCAGGGATGCTGACAATAATCTTTTAGTTCAGTAGACTTCTAGTTGCCATACTTTCAGAATAATTCAGCCTTAAACTTTTTATATTTTACAAATTTCAGCACCCAAAATGAGAATGTGGGACAAGTCATATCACCACCATTTTTTAAATGTGCATAATTCTTTATTAGATAAACTACATATTAAAATTTTAGGATGGTGTTCTGTCTCGTTTAATATATATTGCAGCTGAAAGTTACTGTTCTGACCAATGGCATTTTTCTCCAAAATATCTCCCAAATTGGCCAAAAATATCCAAAATAAAAGTGACAAAACACCATCCTGAAATGTTAGGATGTTGTTTACCCAATAAAGGGCAGTTGGAAAATGGTGGTTAAAGGACTTGTCCCATATTCTCATTTTGGGTGCTGAAATTTGTAAAACAGAAAAAAGTTTAAGGCTGAAAGTGTATCAACTAGAAGCCTACTGGACTAATAGTTTATTGCCAGTGTATCAACTAGAAGCCTACTGGACTAACAGTTTATTGCCAGTGTACCAGACAATAGATGGTAGCAATGTGGACATTGTACTGTAACACAACAAATAAATACAGGCTGCTGAAATCCTTCTCAGAACTTTTTTAAATGTTATTTTCCATTTTCATGCACCCAGTATACCCATTAACCTTTGTCCTATCATTCTTGAATTTTGCGCAGATAAACTGCACCAATATGTCTATATATTCAGCAAGTTATCAGATCTGTCGCTTGTAAACTTCTTAGAAGCACCTGAAAACAGATAAAAATAACAGGTGCATTTTTGGGCACTCACCCCCATTTACATAATAGGGCATTAAAGACACAATGTGCCTGTATATGCTTAGTTCTTTTGCAGAAGTGCTCAGATGTAGCTACTTATTCAATGGTTAAAATTGAGGCAAATTCTGAGATATCAACTTTTTGACCATTTGTTGATTTGGATGACCCAATTGTACAAGAAGTATTTGGTGTGACTAGTTCGCCCAGGTGCTTGTTTTCATATTGAAAGAAGTCTACGTCCACGAGAAGGCAGTGATGTTTCTATTGAAACATTACAGTCGTCTGTAATGAACGCGTGAATCCTTGTAATTGGCCGGTGGTGAAGGAAACTCCATCAGTGTCGTAATTTGATGAATCAGTGGCGCCGACTGTCAGAGTATGTGTTTTTTGCACATATAAGAAAGATATTCTAATCTCTCACATATGTTTTTGTTTAGATTATTGTTGGCGCTTTGGCTGGTCTTGAACAGTGTAAATGGATGGATAGACAAAGAGGGATAAGCCAGAACTGCGGTCATTGGAAACAGGAGTTGGAGGAATAGTAATCCATAGGGATCACTCCCAGAAAACAGACAGCACATGGAGATGGCACAAGGAGGTCTTAAATAATGCTCTATTTGTCATTTTGATCACAAGCTGTAATAGATGTTCTCTGGAGACTACACTGGGGTAGCTCTATGATGCTGTATGGGAGCTGAGGGGGTATTTTAGTTGTCTCAGAAGGCTGGATGGTGGATATTTATTTTAAGTCCAGGGAGCACATCCCAATGGAAGGACTGACTAGCATGGAAAATACCCAGGAGTTTTGGAAATCTCGCAGTGCACATGTTGTAGTCTTCTGCAGTCTGCCTTGGAATGCAGCAGTATGGTTTCAATGTTCTTAGTTGCTTTTGTGTCATCACATATGATTGGTCCAATTAGAGTATGATTGTTCAGGCAAATACAGCTAATTCTCCTCTGCTGGCGTCTTGTTTAGTGGGTGACAGAATGACACAGCTGGGAATTCAGTTGAGATGGAAATGGTCACAAATGTAAATCACCAGCAAAATGACCTAATCCAAAACCATTAAATGAGATGGTGTGTCTCTTCTTGTCACTCTAGTGACACTGTCTCTTCTTGTCACTCTAGTGACACTGTCTCTTCTTGTCACTCTAGTGACACTGTCTCTTCTAGTCACTCTAGTGACACTGTCTCTTCTTGTCACTCTAGTGACACTTTCTCTTCTTGTCACTCTAGTGACACTGTCTCTTCTAGTCACTCTAGTGACACTGTCTCTTCTAGTCACTTTAGTGACACTGTCTCTTCTTGTCACTCTAGCGACACTGTCTCTTCTTGTCACTCTAGTGACACTGTCTCTTCTTGTCACTCTAGTGACACTGTCTCTTGTCACTCTAGTGGCACTGTCTCTTCTAGTCACTTTAGTGACACTGTCTCTTCTTGTCACTCTAGTGGCACTGTCTCTTCTTGTCACTCTAGTGGCACTGTCTCTTCTAGTCACTTTAGTGACAGTCTCTTCTTGTCACTCTAGTGGCACTGTCTCTTCTTGTCACTCTAGTGACACTGTCTCTTCTAGTCACTCTAGTGACACTGTCTCTTCTTGTCACTTTAGTGACACTGTCTCTTCTTGTCACTCTAGTGACACTGTCTCTTCTAGTCACTTTAGTGACACTGTCTCTTCTAGTCACTCTAGTGGCACTGTCTCTTCTAGTCACTCTAGTGACACTGTCTCTTGTCACTCTAGTGGCACTGTCTCTTCTTGTCACTCTAGTGACACTGTCTCTTCTAGTCACTTTAGTGACACTGTCTCTTCTTGTCACTCTAGCGACACTGTCTCTTCTTGTCACTCTAGTGACACTGTCTCTTCTTGTCACTCTAGTGACACTGTCTCTTGTCACTCTAGTGGCACTGTCTCTTCTTGTCACTCTAGTGACACTGTCTCTTCTTGTCACTCTAGTGACACTGTCTCTTGTCACTCTAGTGGCACTGTCTCTTCTTGTCACTCTAGTGACACTGTCTCTTCTAGTCACTCTAGTGACACTGTCTCTTGTCACTCTAGTGGCACTGTCTCTTCTTGTCACTCTAGTGACACTGTCTCTTCTAGTCACTTTAGTGGCACTGTCTCTTGTCACTCTAGTGACACTGTCTCTTGTCACTCTAGTGGCACTGTCTCTTCTTGTCACTCTAGTGACACTGTCTCTTCTTGTCACTCTAGCGACACTGTCTCTTCTTGTCACTCTAGCGACACTGTCTCTTCTTGTCACTCTAGCGACACTGGTTGTTAGTCTAGATTTACTTGGGTCGATCCTATTAGACTCTTCAGCACAGATATAGTCATTCTGTATAGGAGTGCTCTCTGGGTCAAATAAAACAGTCTGGAGATGCTCTCCGGATCTTTTGGATCTCTTCATCTTTGGAGCCTGTCACTTCAGTCACATGACCACAAACATGGCATACTGTTCATCTTCGCTGTTACCATAATATAGTGGAATTGTATTCTTTTCACTTTCTCTTGCACTAAGTAATAATCACATGGCATAGACACAGGATTCAATTCTTTTATGTCCAAATGAGAAATGCAAACAAAGTATTTAAGTATACACACAATATACAACAACATAAAACATTTTCAAATGGAAATGGGGGAAAGCTTCGTGATAATACAGGGTCTGAACACCCTCTGGTAGCTGTTCTGATTGACTTCTGAACTCCCCCACCTGTGTTAGAATATAGTGTTTTATTGTCTGTTGGGTGTAAATCATTCTTGCTTTCAACCATGACACACTGGTAGCTGTGCCCACACACGCCAGACCGACTGGATGTGTTGCCCTTCAGTGGTAACAATGACATTAGTCATAACACCATCATTCCTAAATACCACTTGCTTAGCCTGCTGGCCTAAAGGGGTGGTATTAAAATTCCATGCATTTAAGTTAGAATGTTAAATAGAAATTAAAAAGTTGAAAGGTTTCACTTTGATGCTACATCAATGCTGAGTCAATCTTGTAAGTAAATATGTAGAAAAACGCCATAACATGGCAATCAATATAACTTGAGTTTAAGAATGGACTAATGGTTAATGGATTATTAATACTAATTAATATTAATTAATACATGCTGCAATATGCAACAAAATAATCATCAGTTTAAATTGGTTAACTGTTGGAAGACGTGACATTTCAGTAGCCTCTAAAAACCTGCATAGTGATCTGAGTGTATGCACTGGGACACATGGATGACACGACTGAGTGTACACACATGGGTGACATGACTGAGTGTACACACATGGGTGACATGACTGAGTGTACACACATGGGTGACATGACTGAGTGTACACACATGGGTGACATGACTGAGTGTACACACATGGTTGACACGACTGAGTGTACACACATGGGTGACACAACTAAGTGTAGCAAGGCAAGTGTTGAATTATGAGGGTTAGTTTTATTGCTGGTAGCACATTGGCCCTTTAACACTTGAAAGGAAGTGGACATTTCAGCATACTTCTTCAGTTTTAAGCAATGGATGAACATTGTCATAGTGTTCCCTAAAACTTAAGACAGAGTCTAGACAGTCATTTATTCAGTGTAACCCTGCCACTGTCTGACACTGGATCCATCATGGGGTGATTATTCTGGATATGATTACTGCCAGTTGAAACCCTCTACCCTTCCAGTAAAAACTTATTGCCTAGGTGACTACTGTTGATATATCCTTAGTCCAAGAATGTCAGCCTTGAAATGTACCCTGCCCCCCCCACCCACCCCAGAACTGCACCGGATTGTCTGCAATATTGTTAGATATGGTTTATGACACTGATAGCTGAGTTTTGCTGTCAGTTTCATTCCAACTCAACCTATGGGTGTTACATGTGTTGTGTTGTGAAATGGCAGTATGTATTGGTTCTGTTGGTAAACTTATTACGCACTGCTGCAGTATGTATTGATTCTGCTGGTAAACTTATTACGCACTGCTGCAGCTGAACACGTTTTAAATGAGTTGGACTTCTTTTCGGAAAAAAGCCCCCCATAAGAAAAAATAAATAAACTTAATCATCATTTTCTATTTAAATTATTATGTACACTCAGTTTGAAGCATTCAGAGTGAGCACATTCACACAAAGCCTGTCAGTAACTTCTGTCATGAATACATATCACACCCCAGTCAATGCACAATGCACATAAAAAGAATACAAACACAAACTCCAAGAATGTTGCAGGTGAGAAAATGGACTTCCAGGATTGCAGTTATCTAAATGTGAGTGAAAGGATGAGTTGCATTGTTGAGCACAAATGAAAGCAGTTAATACTCTCTCCAATTTGACACCATCCAGCTAAACATTGTTAGTCCTTTGATCATTTGTCACACTAATCTGTACAACCAAATGTATTTCAGTGGGAAGTAGTCATTTGACAAGTTTACTATAAAAGCTTTGTTTTATTCTTTGCTTTATTTTCTTATGGGAGCTTTTTTCAGGGAGGGCTTATTTCCGTATTTCCTTTTATGGGATAGCTTCTGTCATCTTCAGAGACTGCTTAAATTATTTAGTATATTGTATCATATATTTGTCTAGAAATTATTTCTGGATATGTCATTGTTGAAAGCATAAACAATTGGCAGAATAATAATACATTACCAATTGTAATAGCTTTGTTAGGTGCTCAGCCTTTGAATAACTAAGAAGTAGAAGAGAAAGTGAGATGGATTGACTACATCAATCATTGGACAGATGGTGGACTTGAAGTGGCTGGAGAGATTGCAAGATGTCAACGGCCTCACTGAGGTTATGGCTACACATCATCCACATTGTCAACCTTGGAGAATGCCAACCTAGATAGAGACATATGCGGAACCTTTTATGGCATTATATGAATGGACCTGTGGCACGGAGCATGAGACTGGCAGCGTATGCTTGAAGACCTTACAGTCTCTGCACCAATTTTCACACTGACCATCTGGCAATTTGGTTATTAGCATGAGCTGGCCAGTGTTTTCTGGACATGAGAGGTGACCGTAATTCAGTTGTCGAGGGCCAGGAGACCATGAGCTGTCACATTCTTGTCACTAAACCATGGTCAGGAATGGCAGTTTAAGTGGATGTCATTCCCTGATGAAGATTGAAGCGATCTAACGAGAAGCTTCGCTGTTCCTAGAACCCAGACAATGCTGCTGGCCATCGACCTCATTGCCTCACAAGGTTCTGCCTAGATGCTGCAGGAAGACTGGCTGGCCAACACTGACGGTTGCTCTGGCAATCTTTAGAGGCACATTGTAATTATTGTAGACTGAAACTTTGGTTTATTGATTGGTTGGTTACCTAATTGGTTTTCTAATTGACTTGGTTGAGCTGGATGGTTGCTTTCTCAATCAACAAAAAATTTAAGGAAATGTTGCAACCTCTGTGATCTTGGAAGGTGGTTGCTTTTTAGCTTCTTTAGATGAAATAAAATGGCAGATTTGGACACATAGTGGTTCTGTGTTTGCCAACCTCCCTTAATACATCACTTGTAGTCTAGTTACCCCAATTCCATAGACTTGCGCAGGTGCTTATCAGTCACACTGGTTAACATGTCAGCTGTCGGTCAGTCGGAGAAATGACTGGAATCTCCCACTTTTGGAACACATTCTAAGTAAACCACTGGGGTGACATTCTAAGTAAACCACTGGGGTGACATTCTAAGTAAACCACTGGGGTGACCTTCTAAGTAAACCACTGGGGTGACATTCTAAGTACACCACTGGGGTGACATTCTAAGTAAACCACTGGGGTGATATTCTAAGTAAACCACTGGGGTGATATTCTTGATTTTAGTTGTACGTGGTTAGTTTTTGTCAAATTACAAATTTACAAATAGTTCTTGGTAATTTTCACAACTGACTGATGAAGACTGACCGATTCACTCAAGCTGTGGGCACTACTCATGAAGTCTGCTGTTGAACCTGTGGCTGGGTTTGCTTTGGTTTTGACACATGGAAATAAACAGGAACCACAGATGTGCTGACTACCACCGTGTGTTGATCAGTCCAAGTGTGACAGAGTGCAGGTTTCCTGGGTGTCACTATGTCACATGGTGTCAGACCAGCTGTCACTAACACTACTACCAACACCACTAAAATTGTGACTAACAGTAACACCACTACCATCACCACTGCAGCTGTCACCAACTCCACTACCATCACCACTGCAACTGTCACTAACACCATTAACAACACCACTGAAACTGTCATTAATAGTAACACCAGTACCAACACCATAGCAGCTGTCACTAACACTGCTACCATCACCACTACAGCTGTCACTAACACCACTACCATCACCACATCAGGTGTCACTAACACCACAACCACCACCACTGCATCTGTCACCAACAACACCACTGCAGCTATCACTAACACCACCACCAACACCATTGCAGCTGTTACTAACACTGCAACCATCACCACTGCAGCTGTCACTAACACCACTACCAACACCACTGAAACTGTTACTAAGAGTAACAGCACTACCAAAGCCACTGCAACTGTCACTAATACCACTACCAGCACCACTGCGTATGTCACGAATACCACTACCAACACCACTGCGTATGTCACTAACACCACTACCAACACCACTGCGTATGTCACTAACGCCACTACCAACACCACTGTAGCTGTCACTAATACTGCAACTATCACCACTGCAGCTGTCACTAACGCCCTACCAACACCACTGCAGCTGTCACTAACGCCACTACCAACACCATTGCAGCTGTCACTAACACTGCAACTATCACCACTGCAGCTGTCAGTAACACCCGTACCAACACCACTACAGCTGTCACTAACACTGCAACTATCACCACTGCAGCTGTCACTAATGCCACTACCAACACCACTGCAGCTGTCACTAACACTGCAACCATCACCACTGCAGCTGTCACTAATGCCACTACCAACACCACTGCAGCTGTCACTAACACTGCAACTGTCACCACTGCAGCTGTCACTAATGCCACTACCAACACCACTGCAGCTGTCACTAACACTGCAACCAACACCACTGCAGATGTCGCTAACACTGCAACTGTCACCACTGCAGCTGTCACTAACGCCACTACCAACACCACTGCAGCTGTCACTAACACTGCAACCATCACCACTGCAGCTGTCACTAATGCCACTACCAACACCACTGGAGCTGTCACTAACACTGCAACTGTCACCACTGCAGCTGTCACTAACGCCACTACCAACACCACTGCAGCTGTCACTAACACTGCAACCATCAACACTGCAGCTGTCACTAACGCCACTACCAACACCACTGCAGCTGTCACTAATACTGCAACCATCACCACTGCAGCTGTCACTAACATTGCAACTGTCACCACTGCAGCTGTCACTAACGCCACTACCAACACCACTGCAGCTGTTACTAACACTGCAACCATCACCACTGCAGGTGTCACTAACACCACTACCAACACCACTGCAGCTGTTACTAACACTGCAACCATCACCACTGCAGGTGTCACTAACGCCACTACCAACACCACTGCAGCTGTTACTAACACTGCAACCATCAACACTGCAGCTGTCACTAACGCCACTACCAACACCACTGCAGCTGTTACTAACACTGCAACCATCACCACTGCAGGTGTCACTAACGCCACTACCAACACCACTACAGCTGTCACTAACACCGTCACCAATAGGAGCTCCATGACCTGGACTGAGTGTCATGTTCACAGCCACCATGCGTGCTGTAGAGTTACAGTACACAGAGATCAGCTGAACCGGATAATGCTTGATTTCTGTTTGGTCATTTCCTCTATTGATTTCCTTGTCTCTCATTCAATAAGTTCTGCACAATATGTGCACCGGCCAGTGTGATGGACTGATGGTGCTGGATTTAGGTGAGCAGCGCACAACCTAATTGGAAGAAATTGCATTTATTGCACACAACAGAGCATTTGATAGACCACCTTGGTTATGTCCACTGTGGTGCTATTGATTCTGTGAGGGGGTGCTGTTAGGGGGTGCTGTTAGGGGTGGCTGCAGGTTAGCACTGTGTTGTGACATTGTGTAATAACTGTTGCTTCAAGTAGATTATAGGGATAAAAAACTCTAAGAAATGTGTCCACTATATGGATATCCTTTGTCCAGAGGAATGAAGAGTCCTGTGTTCATTATCAATGAGTACAACATTGTACCTAGAGACAAGGAGGTTAAGAGGAGATCAGATTGAAGTTTTTAAGGTATTGAATGGGTATGAAAATATTGATAGAAATATGTTTTTCTCACTCAAGAAAGATAGTAGAACTAGAGAACATGAAGTCAAATTAGTAAAGGATCAGTGTAGATTGGACATCAGGAAGCACTCGTTCTCACAGAGGACAATAAATGAATGGAACAACTTGTTACGGATTGCATAACTGCTAGCAGCGTGAATATGTTTAAAAACAAGGTTGACACATATCTCAGGAGAGCGGGTTACACGTAGATGAACGTTGTTGGACACTTGATAAGCCAATGGCTTCCTTGTCCACTTGCCATCTGGACCATTGGCTTGGATGGCAAATCTTGTTAAATCTTGTTAAAAACCTGCTATAATACTTGTTTTTTCCAACTGGGTTCCTTTATATAATTTGTATAATTTATATAATGTTACACACATTCAGGCACCTCCTCCCCATCATACCAAGTACCACCCATCTCGTCCAGTACCACCCCATCTTGTCCAGTACCACCCCATCTTGTTCAGTACTACCCCATCATGCCCAGTACCACCCATCATGTCCAGTACTACCCCATCATGCCCAGTACCACCCATCATGTCCACTGCCACCCATCATGCCCAGTACTACCCATCTTGTCCAGTACTACCCCATCATGCCCAGTACCACCCATCATGTCCACTGCCACCCATCATGCCAGTACCACCCATCTTGTCCAGTACCACCCATCTTGTCCAGTACCACCCATCATGTCCAGTACCACCCATCTTGTCCAGTACCACCCATCATGCCCAGTACCACCCATCTTGTCCAGTACCACCCATTATGCCCAGTACTACCCATCTTGTCCAGTACCACCCATCTTGTCCAGTACTACCCCATCATGCGCAGTAACACATATTGTCCAGTACCATACCATCATGCACAGTACCACCCCATCTTGTCCAGTACCACCCCACCTTGTCCAGTACCACCCCATCATACCCAGTAACACATCTTGTCCAGTACCACCCATCATGCCCAGTACCACCCCATCTTGTCCAGTACCACCCATCATACCCAGTAACACATCTTGTCCAGTACCACCCATCATGCCCAGTACCACCCCATCTTGTCCAGTACCACCCCATCATACCCAGTAACACATCTTGTCCACTGCCACCCATCATGCCCAGTACCACCCCATCTTGTCCAGTACCACCCACCATGCCCAGTACCATCCCATCATGCCCAGTACCACCCCCATCTTGTCCAGTACCACCCTATTTTGTCCAGTACTGCCCCTAGTAAGCTGCAGGGTTTCTGATGGGCAAGTCAATATGTCTTTACCCTTGTACTAAGGGGCTTCAGCCTAGATCACTCCTTGCCCTTGCATCATTCACATGTCTCATAAATATACCACAACTTATGACTTATGTGGTTATACTCCAAACAGCTCTCTCTATGTCTAATGCAGGAGTGGTTCATTTTCAGAGTTTCCCTTTTGTGGGGTTAGTGAATGATTCCGTGACAGGTGTTTTCTGTATATGGGATCTTTTATATCCCCTGGCATAAACACCAGGTAGAATGGACCAATGACTTTTAGTGTATTTTCTGAAAGACAGGCAATGTGAATGAAGTGAATCCCTGGTCCCATTGATCGACAGTCCACTGTTCTACACTGAGCTACCACGCCCCACACGCTGAGCTACCACGCCCCACTCGCTGAGCTACCTTGCCCCACTCGCTGAGCTAACATTGGCCACTAAACAAACACAGTTATTTATTTGTATTTAATTCAGCAGAAAATGAATTGTGATCAAGAAAGACGAAAACTTCCTGGACTGAAATCATCAAACTACACTTAACTTTACATTAGATAACGTTCCCCAAATGCATTGGTCCAACATTTGGCAGGCCAAGTAATAGAATACTAACTTATCTACAACTTCAGCAGAGTCAACATTGCTAGCCTAATCTGTGATGATGTTGAAATGCCCAGGCATGGTATTTAGCACAGGTCTCCGGTAAGATGTCAGTCTTTGGTTACCAGAAAAAGTTGTGCAGCATTTCTGAATGGAGAAATGATAGTTCAATGACCTTCTTAAGTGGGTCATTGAATACTTCCCCCATCCCTTGAGCTGGTCAAACCTTGGTCAGAGTCATGCGAGGTCATGTGGCCCTCTCGGGAACAATGAACACCGACTACCTGACATGTTAATAAATGTTATGTTGGCTTGTTTTTGTCATTTTTAGCATTTTTATTTCATCCAAATTCCTGTCTGTATCTATCTACAAAGAATCTGCAGCAAGTATTTTGCTAGTGGTATAGATTCATGAAACAATTGTTCAAATTACAAGTGGAAATGTCCAAGTATTAATTGATCTATGTGATTTCATTGTAAGTGTTATCTTAAATGTCATCCTACTTATAATTAAAGGAATTGCATAAGATTTAATTATCACCCATTCATTTTATGTTTGACAGTTTGAGTCGACGCAGTTCACAATAATCAATATGTGTGTGTCTATAGAGGGAAACAATTAAGAGTATAAAGGGTTTTATGCACTAACTACGCAAATAAAAAATCCTCTCCAGCTGCCATGTCTCCCCTTAAAGAGCAATATATTTTTTTGTCGAAGTCTTGACTTGGTTTCTTGGTTATAGTCTGAATGTATATAGGCCATGATATTTTTAAAATGTAGAGAGCCAGATTTGTTAAAATCAGGGAATTTTTGTCCCGTAAGCTTTTAGTAGACCCAGTGTTGGATGGAAGAATCCCTACTACTATATAGATGACATCAAACCTGCCTGGTGGAATGGGCACCTTCGTAATAGAGATGGTATTTGATGTATGTGGATAGACTACATCAAGTCTGATCTGATAAACGTGTAAACATCTCTTGTCTCTAGCATGCAGTCCAGGTAGATGGGGGTTGGGGGTGTTTCCGTATCAGCAGACTACCTGAAGACTTGATGACTGGGTAGTCTTGCGATGTACACTATATTGTTTGACATATTGTATGCAGGAATACATGATGCATCCACAAGACAAGTCACTGATCTGGTTGTGTTTATTCTGTGCTGATCATTTTGTGATCAATTATCTCAATCTTTGCATCTAGATAGTGCAGCAAAATATTACACCAGAAACAATAAAGGCTGATACAGAGACATCCATGGACTGTCTGGCTCTATGGGAAGATCTGGGTTAAAGAAGAGATTCCAGAGGATTGGAGACATGGCCACCTGTTCAAGCTCCCCAAAAAGGCAATTTGAAAGACTGCAAAAACTGGAGGGGCTTCACGTTACTGTCAATACCAGAAAAAGTGTTTAACAGGATTCTTTTGGAAAGAATGAAACCAGAGGTTAACAGACTGTTGCGGGAGGAACACGCTGGCTTTCGGAAGGAGTGGTCATACACGGACCATATAGCTAATCTACGAGTGATCATTGAACAGTCCCTGGAGTGGAATTCTCCTCTGTACATCACTTTCGTAGACTTCGAAAAAGCTGTCTCCGTTCCTGTTCCTGCTGACAGTTGACTGGATTATGGCATCAACAATAGAAGGTTGCCAGCGGGGAATCCAGTGGACACTCTCCAAACAGCTAGAGGATATTGACTTTACTGTCACACCGCCATGACAACATGCAGGACAAGGCAACATCACTGAATGAGTCTGCTGCAAAATTGGTCTGAAGATCAGCAAGGGGTGAGGACATAGAGCAGTTCACATACCTGGGAAGTGTTGTGAGCAGAGGCGGTGGCACAGACTGAGACATCAAAAGCAGGATAGAAATCAGGCAAAGAAGAGAACACACGTACACGCACACGCACACGCACACGCACACACACACACACACACACACACACACACATGGTCACCTGGGATCCTATGATCACTGTCATGGTAACCTGGGATCCTATGATCACTGTCATGGACACCTGGGATCCTATGATCACTGTCATGGTCACCTGGGATCCTATGATCACTGTCATGGTCACCTGGGATCTTGTGATCACTGTCATGGTCACCTGGGATCCTATGATCCCTGCCATGGTCACCTGGGATCCTGTGATCACTGTCAAGGTCACCTGGGATCCTATGATCACTGTCATGGTCACCTGGGATCCTGTGATCACTGCCATGGTCACCTGGGATCCTATGATCACTGTCATGGTCACCTGGGATCCTATGGTCACTGTCATGGTCACCTGGGATCCTATGATCACTGTCATGGTCACCTGGGATCCTATGATCACTGTCATGGACACCTGGGATCCTGTGATCACTGTCATGGTCACCTGGGATCATGTGATCACTGTCATGGTCACCTGGGATCCTATGATCACTGTCATGGTCACCTGGGATCCTGTGATCACTGCCATGGTCACCTGGGATCCTATGATCACTGTCATGGTCACCTGGGATCCTGTGATCACTGTCATGGTCACCTGGGATCCTATGATCCCTGTAATGGTCACCTGGGATCCTGTGATCACTGTCATGGTCACCTGAGATCCTATGATCCTGTCATGGTCACATGCTGCCTACTAGCTACTGGAAGACCTTAAAAACTATTTCAAATCCATTATTTCTTGACTCGTTTCCCATGAATGCAGAAGTAAAATGCTCCCTATCATCCAGTTTTTAGATTGGTTTAGTTTGATACTGAATAAGAGGGTCATGAAAACTCCATCAACCATAGCAAATTATATAATAGAGCCTCTCAACTTTCTTTTTATATGAACTGTCGTCAATACACTAACAGACATCACAAGCAAAAAGACACGCAAAGGAACTTTGAAACTCCTGAGCACTGTAAGCAGCTGGGACTAGAATTATGTCAAGATACAGTAGATAATTTGATCACGTCACCCAACACAATACCTGTTCAAAAATGCCACAAGGCCCTCTGGAGGACAAGTAGAGACAGCGCTGCCAGATGAAAAACTGGCTGGATGATATACAAAAATGGACAGCAAAGCTCACCGACCCTGCTACGTACAGCAGTAGACAGCAAAGCTGGCAGACTCTGGATATGGATACCATTTCCATACAAGTCAGTATATGAAGAAAATATTGTTTTGTCCAGAATTTGTATATCATCATTCTATTTCTTATTGAATGGTAATCTTCACTCTCTAGTAGCAGTAACAATAGGCTTGTGATATGACTGTTCTTCCCGTTTCCCTCTTGTGGTAGGGGCAGAGTGGTGGGATATTGGGATCCCACCCTTCCTGCACCCCATACCTTTCACTTGTAAATATCTCAATGCAGTCTTTGACTTTATTGTTACAAGTTTGCACTGGTTATCTGTGCGTGTACCTGCAAATTCACGGGTGGATTTAATCTGAGGTGATAGATTGATATACAATATGCACCTGATGAACGCACAACACAGGCAGCAAAACTACTTCCTTTGGATAAAACATTTTATAAAAAGAAACCAGACAACTGCTGTGTTGGGGTTCACAGGTTTAAGTAGATTTCTTTCTATTTTGATCTGTTTGTTATCAAAGATATAAAATATGCAATAAAAGTAATAAATTAATAAAGCTGTTTTAAGTAAATGTCGGTTCTGTGAACTCCGCAGCTGATACTAGTCATGGTGAACGATACTGATTTATAAGGTAAAAAATCAGGTTTTACTTGATCTTAAGATTGTCATGCATATACCATCAACTGCCCTAAAGTAATGTTACCCACAATGATACTGTATCATGTGGTGTTTTTTGTGAAATCCTCCTTTTTGAGAAATTCATGATTACAATCTAGGAACTCAACTGGCCAGGATTCGGAGGTGGTTAAGTGCATGTTTCAGGTAAGGGAGATGCAATGATACTCATATTATTTATATATACACAAATTGTTTATTTTGATTAAATATGTCCTCGTAAATAAACTACAATAGCATGCTTACAGTTGTGAGTCAGACCTGGAGGCAGACATGGTAGCAATGTCTTAATTACAAAATTAAATTTTAATGTGATTGTGAAGGCCTATTGCTGTGTCATGTCTGTAGTTTGCCAAAGTACGACAGTTGAATTATATATGAATGAAAGTAATTTTCTGATTGTCTTCATTTGTTAATTCATTCTCAATTATCTTGTATTCCTGGATAAAAGATTTAATAAATACAATGTGGGTCATTCATTGATTGTGTGTTTGTGAATGTGACATTTTTATATGCACCCGCCCCCCCCCCCCCCCATATATACAAGTTGTACTTGGCTGATGGAATACACGAACAAACCTGGCTGTTTTGTAAGGTTAAAGTCTCTATCCTTATAGCCTGACAATATGATTAAAACATATCTGGCTTTGACTGATTAACAGTGGCTTTAACCACTCTTGGGTTAATTTGAGCAGTAATAGGATTAAACATAATTGGTCTAAGTGTGCCAGCAATAGGGTTAAAATCTGTCTGCTGAAGTGAAGATTTACTGGAAATGAATAGTGTCTGGACTAACGCAGGCCATAACCAGTGTTTACTGTCGGTGTCAATGTGAACAGATAATGCACCACAGTTCCAATCACTGGTTGGCCTTTAGCTGTCTAGCTACAAGAATAGTGACAGGTGATTGCATAACAGAGTAAATTAGTACTTAGGAAATGTGCATTTGTTGTGTCTTATTGTTGAAATAAAGCACCAAATAACAGTGCCCACCAGAGGGTGTGACAATCTACAGTCGGTTGCCAAACCTCTCCTGTAATTATTTTCAGAGAAACTGACTTCTGTTTATTTGTATCTCATACAGACGTTGCTGTCAGTAAACATATTGATTATGTTTGACAATGTGTATAGATAAAAAGGGCAGACATACACCTGACATTATAACAATAGGTTAATTGTGCTGTCATAGATACAAATGCGTGCTGTTATTTGTAAATGTAAAAAATTTAGGTAATTATTTCCTCTGACAAATGTGCTTTTCAATTTAGTAGTCAAGGCCACTTTATTTTGATGGTGAGAAACCACAGTAAACCTTGGCATCCATGTTTCTATTGTGTTAGTTTCATAGTGAAGACTTCATCCCACATTGTAGATGTCTTGGAAGAGACATTAAAAGCCATTAGTCCCTATATACAGGGCTTTTAGGAGCATAACCTCATAAGGCATAAGTCAACAAAAGATCTGTGCTGGAACTAGTCAAATACATCAAGGCATGCATTGAAATCACCTGGGTGTTAGCCGTGATGGCCAAGGGCTGCCCAGATGTCCTGTGAAACAGTGGAACATCTGTCAATGGCGGCATGCAGCCATGACTGACAGACATTAATTTAATAAATAAAAACTCCCGGACACACTTTGATCAATATTTTGCAGAGCCTACAAATCATCAGATTCAGGCGTGGCTCTGTAAGATGAAGGTCAACACATGTAAAGTCACCGGGGTCAACCTGGAAGCACTGTACAGTGTATTTACAGGGAATGTACAATGATTTTGATTGGTCAGCTCATATGCAGCATTTGAGGGGTTTCGTATAATTCAAATGCTCCAATTCTCTGGATTTTTCGATCTGAAAGTAAATTAAGTAAGTAAATTACCAGTGTTACAGTCTTTTACTGCATGTTTTAATCTTTATTGCTCTAGTACATTTACCATCATAATTTTTATAAAATGGGAATTTGACGGAGTAATAAATCTTTCAACGAAAAACATTTTCTTTTACTTTCAAATAACATTTATTGGTTGGCTTTAATTGTAATAAATAGTCTAAATATGTCATAAAACTATCATATTTATTGGTTGGCTGTAATTGTAATAAATAGTCTAAATATGTCGTAAAACTATCATATTTATTGGTCGGCTTTAATTGCAATAAATAGTCTAAATACGTTGCAAAATTATCATATTTATTGATCAGCTTTAATTGTAATAAATAGTCTAAACATGTCCTCAAACTAGCATATTTTAATTCATTGCCAACATTACTAATGGTATATTTTCAAAAAATATTAACATGTGAAGCATTTTCACGATGGTAAATATTTTATGGATATTATTTTTAGCCAACCAAACATTTAATTAACCAATGAATGTTGTTGTAGATTCCCTTTAAACTTAAATCTGCAAGAGTAGTTGAGTTTACATGTGAATGCAGCACGAGAGAGAGCGTTTATTGCAGTCAGAAGAAATAGTGGCATAAGGGCTGTTTCATGTTGACAAAAATGTGTGTCTAACTGAAGATTTTTTAATGTATCTTGTTTAGAATGCAGTGGGAATATAGTTGGTTTCTTTTTATAATGTGTTGTTCCTAGAGATAATAGCGATAATCACGTAGCATTTTATCATTGCTGTTGGGGAAAAAATAAAATCACATGAGAACAACACATTCACATGCTGGTCCACGACTCCTACGTCACATTCACATGCTGGTCCACGACTCCTACTCCACGTTCACATGCTGGTCCACGACTCCTACGTCACGTTCACATGCTGGTCCATGACTCCTACGTCACGTTCACATGCTGGTCCACGGCTCCTACGTCACGTTCACATACACATTAAAAAATTACTTTTAAAAGATGCAAACCCTATCAATAATTATTGTGTTCTTTTTATAAATGTAAAGATTAATCTAACAGACAAGTTAAAATAATATCACTTTGAAGGTTGCAAACAATTGTTATTGTAAAGAAAGAGAAAGCTTTCTAATAAAATATGTTGCATTTTTTGCTACATCTACATAATTTGCTACTACCACAAAACAATAGAATTATCCCTGAAAATGTGTTGCCACATTGATAAATGCATACTACAAGACAAAGTAGAATAATAGTAAACATTTATTGATTTATTAAAAAAATTTATTGGGCAGGCTTGTCACCATTTATTGTGAGACATCCCATTAGTGTTTGGTGTTGTTCTACTTATACATAGGTTATTTTATGCTAAAATGATATTTGGAGTTCCATGATAAAATGAGATACTTCAACATAACATCCATGGTAAACACTGGTATGGTCACGTTAGCATGGGCCTATGCTACTTGAATGTCAGAATCCTGTGTTGTTTCTGGACCTGATGTGTGACATGGCTCTAGATACTGCTGTATAATGACTGTCGGTGCAATTCTCCGGTTGACATTTAATATTGCCATCTACGGACTATGTTGTTGTAGAACATCAACCAATTCCCTGGCCTCAGCCAGTCCAGCAGGTCAGTTAATCTGACCTCGGTCAAGTTGCTGATGGCTACTGAGTCATGGCTAGTGATCACTGTGTGTAATATTTGTTTCATCCATGTTTGTAGATGTTCTGTTGTTTGTCACTTTACAGTTGCTAAAACTATTATACTGACAGCAACATCAACCAAATAAAAATTAAAGGAAGTTTAGCTGCTTTTCAAATTCACAAATTTTTTGCTCGACTGAGCTTTTGAGACCTTCTCAGTCCCTTTGTCAATGTCAGTCTGAACGGCTCTCTGGCATCATGTGACCATGTTGGTGGTTGTCACATGACAGCAGTTCCATAACTGTCTTGGAAAGGTTGTAACCCTCGTCTCCTTCCTCGCTGATTATTCTGCCCCAGAGGTATTCTTCTCTGGCCAGCATTGTGGCATCTTTGTGGTCCTCATTGACTAGGGATTCTCCTACAGTTGAAAGAAAAATTATTTAAAAAGCATTTAAAAATCAGCATAATAATTTATGATATCAAATTGCAATAAAATATAATTAAATAAATTCATGACAATGGTTTAATAAAAAAATTATTTTCTATAAGTGCATAAAAGAACTACATTTCATGAACAGCCAAGGAGCTTATTAAAAGCATCTTAAAATAAATTAGCGCTATTCTTCAGAAGCAAATGTGGATTAAATTATTGACTTTTACTTTAAATGCACCCAAAAATTATCTGGTTTTCATCACATGGTGAAATAGCTGGTGGTTGAACCCAGCAGTGGTGAAATATATTAAAGAGGAAGATGTCAGGATGCCCCTCGTCTCCCCCACCACCTCCCCCACCACCCCCACCTCTCCATCACCTCCACCACCACCCACCACCTCCCACGCCACCCACCACCACCCACTACCTCCCCCATCGCCCACCACCTCCCCCACCACCCCACCTCTCCATCACCTCCACCACCACCCACCACCTCCCCCACCACCTACCACAACCCACCACCTCCCCCATCACCCACCACCTCCCCCCACTTTTGTCAGTCAGTATTCATTTTCATAGATTCTGACCTGGAAATGAGACAGGATATTGGTGGTGTACCTCCATCTTATTAGGGATTTTGTTGGTCTTCATCTTTAGCTACAGACGCGTCTATTTTAGTGAGAGTGACGACAGTATTGATGTGGTTGTGTGTTTGTATCAGTCGCTGGTTAATATGTTTCTGCCCTGTTCTACAGCAAGCTTTAGGCACAATGCTGGAATTAATCAACACCTCATGTTTTGTTATATTATCTTCTGGTATCACAAACCGCTCTTGGCCAATTGAGAAGAACCCAAAAATATCAATGAAATATAGTTTTTTGTGTACTTTTGTTACAGGGAATTTTCAGAAGAATTAGTTACGAATCTATCGGGCCATTCCATTCTATTACGGGCCATTCCGCATGAACTGGACAAAGACTCAACATTTAAATATAAATTATTTTGTTAAATGTCTATTTTATGATAGCCAATATGCTAAAGTTCATGGATCTAAAAACCAAACAGCGATAGAAATTGTCGCAAAAAAGATATCACATATCCCGTAGACACCTGTTATTTTGTCAAATAAAGGCAATAAAAGCCACATATGTTGGCTTTTATTGCATTGCATACATAAATGTATGCATACATACATTGCATACATAAATGTATGCAGTGTATGCATGCATACATTGCATACATTTATTATATTTTATACAATCAAATAAACTTGCCCACATCTGTTAGCTTACGTAATACCTACCTGGTACACCCATAGGAGTTACCTAATATGATATTGTACAGCTGTAGTTCTCAGCCAGGTAGACCCTCTCACAAATGTAACGTGAGTAACCGAAATAGCTAATTTTTTTACACAAGTTTATTAATTATGCAATTCCAAAACTGTTGACGTGTTGATACTTTAGCAACATGACCTAAACAGCCATTTAACAGCAGACTAAAAAATTATTTTACCCCCTAAATCGTTGAAATTATTGACTCATTACCTTGACATTATTTTAATTAGTTGGTAATTTAGACAAAGGAGATTTATGTGGGTCGCTCATGATTTTTTTTCATTATTTTAAAGCTGCTATTTCTCTTTATAATGAATTATTTTAGCTATTACGAAGTGGTTGACAAATTGTTACGTGAGTAACTGTAACATGAGTAACCAATTATTTTGCAACCATATGTTTAGCAATTATGTAATTCCAAAACTGTTGTCATGTAATGATACCTTGATATATTAATTACATAACATATGCAGCTATTTTTTCACAGCAGTTATAGTTTGAAGAGACATTGGATTTAAAATGTGTAAATATTTTGGCATTTTTTTTTTTTTGTAATGCGAGTAACCGACATTTGCACCCTCACAGAATGAAAAGTAATCATTATGTTTTTGTTTTCTCATTTTCATCACATACTTTGATTATTTTACTAGTACATTAGCAAAGAAAAATACTTTACAATGTATAATTCAAACTATGGCAGCTTAAAAGAAAAAATCATGGTAAAAATGTAATGCGAGTAACCATGGAATGGCCCATTAAATAACCACACTTATGTGAAACTGAAATATAGTTCAAAACTTAGACATTGTAGTTTATTGGTGAGATGATTTCCTACGTGAGTTACAGAGAAAGACCTTCTCTTCTGTTGTAGCTCTGTCCAAGGAAGACGTCCACCAAGAACGAGAAATCCAGGTTGGTACCTTGTTTATGACTTCGCATGCTAACTGCATACAAAATCAACAACAAGAAATATCGAAGCTTTAACATTTGTGCTTGAGTAAGTGTATTTGGATTGAAACCATGTGAAAATGAGAAGCATTAGCAATGAGAAGCATTAACAATGACGCTGTCACTGTTTCGTAAATTGCGACACATCTGTCTTGATTGATCAATTCACAATCACGATCTGACTCCCTAGGTAGTGTCTCTAACTGGGCATGCACATGGCACCAAGTATCTGACTTCCTGATTTAGATGGCCCAGTGCTAGTTGGTGTCTCCTTAACTGGGCATGTCCATTGCACCAAGTATCTAACTTCCTGATTTAGATGGCCTAATACTAGTTGGTGTCTCCTTAACTGGGCATGTCCATTGCACCAAGTATCTGACTTCCTAATTGAGAGGCCCAGTGCTAGTTGGTGTCTCCTTAACTGGGCATGCGCATTGCACCAAGCGTCTGACTTCCTGATTTAGATGGCCTAGTACTAGTTGGTGTCTCCTTAACTGGGCATGCGCATTGCGCCAAGCATCTGACTTCCTGATTTAGATGGCCTAGAACTAGTTGGTGTCTCCTTAACTGGGCATGCGCATTGCACCAAGTATCTGACTTCCTAATTTAGAGGCCCAGTGCTAGTTGGTGGCTCCTTAACTGGGCATGCGCATTGCACCAAGCGTCTGACTTCCTGATTTAGATGGCCTAGTACTAGTTGGTGTCTCCTTAACTGGGCATGTGCATTGTGCCAAGCGTCTGACTGACTTCCTGATTTAGATGGCCTAGTACTAGTTGGTGTCTCCTTAACTGGGCATGCGCATTGCGCCAAGCGTCTGACTTCCTGATTTAGATGGCCTAGTACTAGTTGGTGTCTCCTTAACTGGGCATGCGCATTGTGCCAAGCGTCTGACTGACTTCCTGATTTAGATGGCCTAGTACTAGTTGGTGTCTCCTTAGCTGGGCATGCGCATTGCACCAAGCGTCTGACTGACTTCCTGATTTAGATGGCCCACTGATAGTTGGTGTCTCTTTAACTGGGAATGCGCATTGCACCAAGTGTCTGACTTCCTGATTTAGATGGCCCACTGATAGTTGGTGTCTCTTTAACTTGGCATGCGCATTGCGCCAAGCGTCTGACTTCCTGATTTAGATGGCCCACTGATAGTTGGTGTCTCTTTAACTTGGCATGCGCATTGCGCCAAGCGTCTGACTTCCTGATTTAGATGGCCCAGTGATAGTTGGTGTCTCTTTAACTTGGCATGCGCATTGCACCAAGCGTCTGACTGACTTCCTGATTTAGATGACCCACTGATAGTTGGTGTCTCTTTAACTGGGAATGCGCATTGCACCAAGCGTCTGACTGACTTCCTGATTTAGATGGCCCACTGATAGTTGGTGTCTCTTTAACTTGGCATGCGCATTGCACCAAGCGTCTGACTGACTTCCTGATTTAGATGGCCCACTGATAGTTGGTGTCTCTTTAACTGGGAATGCGCATTGCACCAAGCGTCTGACTGACTTCCTGATTTAGATGGCCCAGTGATAGTTGGTGTCTCTTTAACTTGGCATGCGCATTGCACCAAGCGTCTGACTGACTTCCTGATTTAGATGGCCCACTGATAGTTGGTGTCTCTTTAACTTGGCATGCGCATTGCACCAAGCGTCTGCCTGACTTCCTGATTTAGATGGCCCAGTGATAGTTGGTGTCTCTTTAACTTGGCATGCGCATTGCGCCAAGTGTCTGACTGACTTCCTGATTTAGATGGCCCACTGATAGTTGGTGTCTCTTTAACTTGGCATGCGCATTGTGCCAAGTGTCTGACTGACTTCCTGATTTAGATGGCCCAGTGTTAGTTGGTGTCTCCTTAACTGAGCATGTGCATTGCACCAAGCGTCTGACTGACTTCCTGATTTAGATGGCCCAGTGCTAGTTGGTGTCTCCTTAACTGGGCATGCGCATTGCACCAAGCGTCTGACTGACTTCCTGATTTAGATGGCCCAGTGCTAGTTGGTGTCTCTTTAACTTAGCATGCGCATTACACCAAGCGTCTGACTTCCTGATTAAGATGGCCTAGTGCTAGTTAGTGTCTATTTAACTGGGCATGGACATTGCACCAAGTGCCTGCATGCCAATGTTAGGCATGCTACGACAATGAACCTCTTCTGAGACATGACAGTGTTTTTTAGATGTTTCCTTTATCTGCCAGTTTGTGGTTTCAATTTGCTCCACTGGCCAATTTGGCACGTATCGGCACAGCAGTAATTGGTGAGATTTCTATGATACGTGGCCTGGCTATATGATTACTGTGACTACCGTCATTACATGTGCACACTTTGCAGCCTCGCTGCGTATGCTATGACATTTGTCTGTGGAAACTGCATTCAGCACGAGGTAATGGACTGATGGTCACTGGGCATTTGTAGATGTATTCTGTCTGCTCGTTCATGGCCAGTTGCTTGGAGCGTGCCACTGAATTGAGGATAATGTTCCGCTGTTCCGCTATTTTTATGTACACAGTGATATTAGGTTGGCACAGTTTCAAAGGTATCAGTTCTCTCAAATATGTTGCACAAGTTCCAAGATAGGTTACAACTAGGATCCAGTTGTGTGAAGAACATTTTTTATAGTGTGGAAACAGAAATTAACTAGAAATAATTTTGATTATGAATTGAATCAAGAGACAAGGATGGTTCCTTATTCATATGGATAAAACATTTGTAATTACTTTTTTCACACTACATCATGCTTGCCCTCCTATAGCTTAAATCTTCATGTTTTCACCCACCGCACACACATGGTTGTATTGACCACTCATTGGCTTCACTGAATCTTGCCCTCCTATAGCTTAAATCTTCATGTTTTCACCCACCGCACACACATGGTTGTATTGACCACTCATTGGCTTCACTGAATCTTGCCCTCCTATAGCTTAAATCTTCATGTTTTCACCCACCGCACACACATGGTTGTATTGACCACTCATTGGCTTCACTGAATCTTGCCCTCCTATAGCTTAAATCTTCATGTTTTCACCCACCGCACACACATGGTTATATTGACCACTCATTGACTCCACTGAATCTGGAGTGAAATATCTGCAACCATACCTGTTAAGTTTCAGAAATGCAAATGAAGGAGATTTATACGTAAATCGGAGGGTGTCTGGGTCTCGGAGATTTGTGCATAAATCGGAGGGTCTCTGGGTCTCGGAGATTTGTGCGTAAATCGGAGGGTCTCGGTGTATAAGAGAATTGTGCGTAAATTTGAGTATTTCACATCCTCCGCCACGCATAAAAATTAAACTAGATCAGCTTTAGTTCCCAATACATTGCACATGCACTATTAAATAGTACACTGACATGTTAATATAGACATTGTGGCAATAGAACATTTCCTTGTGGACTAGTAATTATAAACTAACATGTTTACTACTGAGATGGTCTACTAATAATTTGTTCTATGTACTCCTGAAATATATTACCGTACAAAAATCCTTTATCTGACTGGCAGTAGCCTTCATATTTTATTACACATGCAAATAACATAATATTTAGTGGCAGGGCAAGAACTGAAGCGTTTAATTTCTTCAAAGTTTGTGATCCTGGGTGATGAAGGCATTTGAGACCCTAGGTGACGGAGGCATTTTTTTATTTGTGACACCTATTTTAAAAATAAATTTTTTCATTCATAATATGCTCCGATTATGACAATTAGCAAACATATAGGAATTAACTAGAACTTGTATAAAGTGGAGATGTATTGATTGGTATTATTTAAATGGATAATTAACAAATTATACATCGATGAGCGATAATGGAGTATCGTTCGATTAACATATATTTTAGACAATGCAACATGCAAGACATAAGGACACTGTTTAGCCAAGCCTCCGTTATCCATTACGCATACAATTTAATTGAAATAACCCCTGCTGTTGTCATTGGTTTGAATATAAGGAGGGATTGATGATCTTTTGTTAACTGAAGCCACACAAAAAATATTCTTTGTTTCATTAAAAATCTGGGAGATTTGTTCTGCTGTGTGGGAGACCAGGAGATTTTATAGATTTCCAGGAGTCTCCTGGCGATTCCGGGAAATTTAAAATGTATGTGCAACATTAAACAGTCCTGGGATATTACGAGTCCATTTAGTAATGTACATGTATATGGCCAATGTTTGGCTATATCCCGTTTTCTATATCGATTTCTTTCAAATGGAAAAATCCTGATTAAGTACGTTTTCTTGCATTCATCAGACATGTACAAAATCGAATGACAAACTTATAGCAGTTGAAGCACAAATATTTTGATGTTACCCCCCAGCAGGTGGATTTCTGGTGAAAAAACATATTTTTTTATGTTGTTATATTTCATAGCCTGGTAGATGGCGACACTAGATCGGAATAGGAATGATATAAGCCAATTTACCAATGACAAATTTTATACTGATTTGTTCATAATTTCAAGTAAAGAATATGGATTTCATATAAAATGTGACAGGTTTGAATTTGGTGCTAACAGTTTGTGTTGTTGTTTTCAGAGCACAAGTCCGACACGAGTTAATGGCTTCTCCCTGCGCACCTCTAGTCAGTCCCCCCTCGTCTACTTCAGCCTCAACGGCAGCCAGAACGAGATGAGACACCCAGCGGGTGAGCACGGCGCCCTCACGAGGAATGAGAGCGTCCCTCCCATGTACTCTCACCTTGAGCCCGTCCATCCAGGTGGGGGCTGTCTCAGTGTGCTTGTGTCACTTGGGAATCATTTCAAGAGGTTGATGTAGGACACTACATGAAATCGATGTAATTTAACTGAGAACCCCTCCCCCATCTACATAAAGCTTTGAATTATATTGACCTGTGTGCAATTTCAGCAACTTTCTAATCGCCAGGTGGTGCTTCAGCCATCATAATGCAAAACTAAAAGTCGGCACCTTTATGAAGTTTCACGGAAAATAACAAATGTTTTGGAAAAATGCATAGACAATGCTAAATACTGTTGATCCCTGCACCCGGCAACAAATCTTGTGTAGCGTTTTACGTTTATGTTCCAAGATCATCCTTAAGTTTACCTGTTGTTTTCCCTACATTTCTTCCTATCTGTGGTGATTTGTTTTGTCCCTTTCCAGCCTCATCTGACTGATAACTCTCTATCTATCTGTCAGCTTACACTTACTGACATCTTGAAATCATGAAAATAACCACATTTCACAGTTCCCTAGTTTACCATGTATCACCAGCATTACTATGTCATGTGAACAGTCATGTGACGTGTCGTGATAATCATTTTCCATTTCTCTTCTGTTCCTCTAGCTGTGCAGGAGACAAAATATTCACAAGTGAAACGCCACCATTCAACCAATGACATGCTTGGTGCTGACGCTGATTTTGGGACGTCACCTCAAATAGTCCATCGAACGAGGCGGCCAAAATCAGAGGGAAACTTCCTCGTCGAAGGGTTCCGGTCAAAACGGGCGTCCAGCTTTGGTGTAGGTGTTTCATCATGCAGCAAGATTTAAGAGGTTGTGTGTATTCCTTGTAACTAATAGGTCCTATACCACCACGCTACCTGGTGGATTATAATGGAATGTAAAGAATCAGGTAAGAGAACCAAAGAGCTATGTAATGTATTAAGCAATGTAATGTTCTCAGAGTTTCCTGAATCTTAAGTTCCATTATAACTCACCAGGTAGCGTGGTGGTAATGGAAAGGGTCTGTTATGCAAATTTATTTAGTTTACAAAGCTCATGAAAATCATTCACTGTGAATTGTGCTGCCACCATATGAGAAATGTCAACATACCTGAACAGTACTATTTCACATCTACAAACAATAATTAATTCAGGCTTGGGTTCAAATGCAAATGCATTTGAAAATGTCACAATTGCACTTAAATTCAGTGTCGTCTCCTGCTCTGCATTTGCGCTTGTATCAAAACATTTACATTTGAATAAAAAAACATTTGATTAAAACCATTTGCATTTGATTAAAAAACATTTGTACTTGATTCAAAAACATTTGTATTTGAATAAAAATATTTAATGCCTTTAATGCAAATTTCTCACTTGGCTGCAAGTTGCCAGCCCCAAACGTTTACTTTAGACAGATTTCCAGAAGCCATGATTAGAAGTCAACTTATCTCCCTACCAATGAACTTGTTATTGTAAAAGGCCCTTCAATTCCTGCCTGTCTGAGTGACCAGCCCACCCCAGTTGGTAGTCTTTCTGTGCTCACCTATGCTAAGCTTACCTGTGAAATGCAATCAGTGAAGTTCAGTCAGCCTTTTGAAATCCATGGCCACAATTATCACAAATATTTTTTGGTATTCACAATCTATCTCGATTTAAGAAGTATTTATCATGTAATCATCTTAGCAATGATGTATTACATTTGATAATTTTGATTGCTTTGCTTTGATTATTCTCACCCAGAAAGTGATCATTCTCAAACAGACTAAGACTAGGCCTGCCAAATGTCACCGTTGTGACCACAAGCACCATCTACCATACGTCAATACACGATACACTTAACACTGTTTTGTCAATGAATGACAATATATGTTAACTATTGTTTGTATTTCATTTGAGTAAATCTGTCATTATTCTCTTTCTTCCCACCAAGCACTAAGTTTCTGCTAACAGACAGTACTTCCCACCAAGCACTAAGTTTCTGCTAACAGACAGTACTTCCCACCAAGCACTAAGTTTCTGCTAACAGACAGTACTTCCCACCAAGCACTAAGTTTCTGCTAACAGACAGTACTTCCCACCAAGCACTAAGTTTCTGCTAACAGACAGTACTTTTCTTACTAAGCAAATATGCCAGATGATTCAGGCCTTATCTCGTTGTCTTTCTGAATGGACAAGGTTAATTTACCAAGATTGGGCAATTAAGGGCAGCTGCCTGTTCATTCCCTTTGTGGGGCAAAGAAACCTCCCCCACTTGAATAAATCTATTGTTTATCCAAGGCTAGTGTTCAACCCAAATGTTTCCCTAATTAAATATCCTGTAGTGCTCTGACATGCTCTTTGAGTGTAATATTTTTTGATTGATTACTAAAACATTATTAATTTGAGTAATAAAGCATCTGTTTTATGTAACTATATTTAATAAAGTTGATGTGATATTTGGTATGTACTTTGTTGCATTTTAAGTCATAAAAACACTTGTATTTGCATTTAAATCATTTCAGGCACTTGCATTTGGATGATTTATAACACTTGCATTTGCATTTGAATCATTTCAAACACTTGCATTTGAATTATTTAAAACATTTGCAGTTGCATTTAAATGCAATCATATATGGGTGCATTTGCATCATTTCAAACATTTGCATTTAAATGCACTGCCTCGCATTTAAACCAAAGCCTGCTCTGTATATTGTTGAAGTTTCAGGTGCTCAAGACCATGTGATGTGTGTTGTAGTTCAACTCCCCATTTGGGAAGGCAGATGCGTATGAGAAGATGGAGCAACTTGGGGAGGGATCATATGCCACTGTCTACAGGGGCATCAGTCTGTGAGTATCACAGCAGCAATGGTAGTTATCACAACTAACTCATGTGGCAGTATGGTGAGTAGTATTGGTCTTATATCATGGTCCTGTGGTATCAGTGACTACAGCACGGTTACATATTCCTGAATAGTGTTGTGCTTCCAAGAACCTATAACCTTATATATTATGAATTTAATGATTTACCAAATATTGATTTTGAGATAACATGATCCTTGTAGAAGTAGTATGACAATCTAATCATATTTTGGATGTGGTTGTTCAGGTCAAAATAAATAAGAAATTCTTAAGAACCAAACCCAGTGGAAACAGTGGCGCTATTTCAAGATGTTTTAATCCCACTACACTTTTATTTACTCTGATCAATATGCATTTCGTGTCTGTGACAATAGATTGATCAATCACATTCTGTGCACACAAACTACAAATTATATTTGTCACATGACAAATTCAGTTTATTGGTGATCCTGTTTTAATCCAACCCATCTATTCACAATGTCTTATTGGATTTATGGCAGTGTTTGCAAGAAGATATTACAGCACGGAGGCATTGTTATCTTGCAGTTTAACGAACAAAGTCGTAGCATTGAAGGAGATTCAGCTGCAGCAGGAAGAGGGCGCTCCATTCACTGCCATACGGGAAGGTACGGCAGCTCCATTCTTCACTTTCTCATTCTATTTCTGCTCTTAAATGAGTAAATGTTCTAATTATTCCTGGCATATTTTGGTCTTTCCAATCAGTTTTGAAGCTTCCTCCTGTGACTTTTAAAATTCTATTTCTACTCTTAAATGAGCAAATATTTGATCTATTTCTGTACCAAAGATGCTACTTCTCCAGGTTAATATGAGCTAATAAAACAGCACTACTTTTATGATCACAAGTATTTGCTTGAGTAAGACTTTCAGCCATGTTCTCAAAGTAGTGCCTGCTTTACCTTAGGATAGTTCTGATCATAGGATTGGGTTCATAAATGATTGTCTTCAGAATCTATTATAATTAAGAATTTCTGGTTTGAGTTCTTAGTGGTGCTACATAATCATATACAGCCTGTGGTATAGCTTAACCAGAATTTATATAGATGAGTTGAGTTGATGACTTTTAGATGAGTATGAGCATTTGGCTTTATCACTGATTCTGGGGGGTTATTCCATGGTCCAGCCACTCTAAGAGATGGAATGCGTTCTGTCTTATATATTTAAATTTGCCCTTTGTGTAAATAACTGAAGACTGTGTCTTCTGTTCCTCCTGCCTAGCGAGGCTTTGTCCCATTTTACAAGCTTTGATGAAGATTCGTTGTCATATATTTCATGGATAATTTAAAAAACCTCTCTGTTTCAGCGTCACTACTGAAGTGCCTGAAACATGCCAACATTGTCACTCTCCACGATATCATCCACACAAAGAGCACTCTTACTTTTGTATTTGAATATGTTGTAAGTAGATGTTTATGTTGTGTTTGTTGTCAACATCAGTTGTCTAACTCATCCTGTGCTCAAACATGCATCGGTTATGGACTTTCTTATGAAGACATGATCAAACAATTCTGTTATCACATCCCATAGGTTTCTATTTACCTGTAGAACTTTCACCACATTGTCATGATGGCTTCATCAGTACTAATGATGTCATCATCATTAGTAAAACTACACTTATAATGTCATGGTTCTCCTGTTGTCCCAACAGTGGAGTTGTTTTTTCACATTGCCCCCAGTGGAATTGTTCCTTGTACACTATTAGCGTTCCTCTTAATAATAATAATAATACAGCATTTTTAAAAGCGCTAATTCCCACTATATGGATCAATGCGCTGTACATGGTATAAATACTATTCACGTGGTGTAAAATATTATTTAAATATAAACACACATGTGTAAACACTGAATAAATAAATAAAATTACTTTAGAAATAAATAAATAAAATAATTTAGAAAACCTTAAAATTTGGTGAGAATCCTAATGCAAAATTAATGTATATCACAAATAGTCCATCCATAGTGTCAATCACACAATATTCTCTTCATTTACATAAATTTGAAGTGACTAATAAAAAGGTGAGTCTTTAAAGACTTCCTAAAAATGTTTAGCGTCTTGGAATTACGAATGTCTGCAGGCAATGAATTCCAAAGAATAACCACTCTTGTGGTTATTCTCTTGTTCCCACAGCATGTGGTTATTTTCACATTTGTGACAATTAATAATCAATATAAAAATCAACATCTCTTTGGTCAATTAGCTGCTCCTCTCAATAGAACAGTGAGATGATGAGTTGATTTGCGTTCTTTCTCCTTCCAGAGTACAGATCTAAGTCAGTATTTAGAGAAACACACAGGAGGGCTGAATCCTCGCAACGTTAAGGTTGGTCAACAAACAAGGTTTTTTAAAACTTCATCTTCTACTCATGTAGCCCGCCCATCACATATAGCCCATCACATAGCCCATCACATATAGCCCATCACAAATCAGGTTTGTTGATGTTCAAGTCTGTAGTGTGTGAATAGTTTAAGTATGACGTACAGTCAGTTTAATAAATGAGTACTTTTGTTAAAATCATTGAAAGAATTTACTCTGATTGTTAGGTCAAGTAACTTGCAAAAGTGTGAATAGTCTAATAATAGTTTGTAGAGCCCGACCAATTTTTCCCTTTTCTCACAGAATTTTTACTGTATCCTTTCAAAAGTAATTTAATAGTTTTTATATTATTTCATCAATTAAACAGTACTTTTGCACAAATGAGCCAGCACGCTGTAGTGATTACAAGGTACAGCACGCTGTAGTGATTACGAGGTACAGCACGCTGTAGTGATTACGAGGTACAGCACGCTGTAGTGATTACGAGGTACAGCACGCTGTAGTGATTACGAGGTACAGCACGCTGTAGTGATTATGAGGTACAGCGCGCTGTAGTGATTATGAGGTACAGCACGCTGTAGTGATTATGAGGTACAGCGCGCTGTAGTGATTATGAGGTACAGCGCGCTGTAGTGATTATGAGGTACAGCACGCTGTAGTGATTACGAGGTACAGCACGCTGTAGTGATTATGAGGTACAGCACGCTGTAGTGATTATGAGGTACAGCACGCTGTAGTGATTACGAGGTACAGCACGCTGTAGTGATTACGAGGTACAGCACGCTGTAGTGATTACGAGGTACAGCACGCTGTAGTGATTATGAGGTACAGCGCGCTGTAGTGATTACGAGGTACAGCACGCTGTAGTGATTATGAGGTACAGCACGCTGTAGTGATTATGAGGTACAGCACGCTGTAGTGATTACGAGGTACAGCACGCTGTAGTGATTATGAGGTACAGCGCGCTGTAGTGATTACGAGGTACAGCACGCTGTAGTGGGTACGAGGTACAGCACACTCTAGTGATTATGAGGTACAGCACGCTGTAGTGATTATGAGGTACAGCATGCTGTAGTGATTATGAGGTACTGCACGCTGTAGTGGGTACGAGGTACAGCATGCTGTAGTGGGTACGATATACACCATACTGTAGTGGGTATGAGGTACAGCACGCTGTACTGGGTACGAGGTACAGCACGCTGTAGTGGGTACGAGGTACAGCTCGCTGTAGTGGGTACGAGGTACAGCATGCTGTAGTGGGTATGAGGTACAACACGCTGTAGTGGGTATGAGGTACAGCACGCTGTAGTGGGTATGAGGTACAGCACGCTGTAGTGGGTACGAGGTACAGCACACTGTCTGAAACAAGACGAGTGAAAACATTGAATTGAAGACATTTACCTTTTTGAGGATTTTCTGGGTAAGGAATTTGTAATTTTTGGTTGTTTGTTCTTGCAGCTATTCCTATTTCAACTTCTGCGTGGCCTCGACTACTGCCATCATCGCAGAATCTTACACAGGTATGGAAAGAGAGTCCTCTTACACATTCTTGATAATGATTGAAACAATCCAGAAATCTATAATTGCAATTTCACAATTAAAATTTAATTTTTGACATTTTCTTATGATTACACTAAAGAGGTTCAGCACACCAAACTTATAACGTGCATGTAGAAGTTAAATATGGGATATATAACACAGGGAATCCCCGGGAAAAGCCCAGTAGCTTATAACTTCTATACATACCTATTACAGGTTCGACATGCAGAACATCCCTATCATTCACTGTAAAACCAGTAAGTTGTTTTTTAATGTAATTGAACTAATTTATCAAAACATTAATAGGTCTTTAAATTAGTGTAAATATTGGATGAAATATATTAGTTCTTGCTAATTACATAGTTGACCAGAATAATTTGTTTATTGCAGGGATCTCAAACCACAGAACTTACTAATCAGTGAAATCGGCGAATTAAAATTAGCTGATTTTGGTAAGTATGTTGAATGCTTTAAATTAAAACTATATACCTACAAGGTAGCTAAGAACATTAATATATGTGATTTGTGAAACGAAACCTACAGACCTTTAAAAGATACATTATTATGTCAGTGACATTTGTAAGCATAAATATTTACAGGGAATATGTTGAAGCATAATTTCATTATGTATTATTTAAATGTCACGTAGGGTTAGCACGAGCCAAGTCCGTGCCCAGTCGGACGTATTCACATGAAGTTGTGACGTTATGGTACCGGCCACCAGATGTCCTTCTCGGCTCGACAGACTACACAACGTCTCTTGACATATGGTATGACAAGTATATTCTGACATATTCTCAATCATAGCCCATGGTAAATCTGTTTTCCTGTCGACATTGTTCAGCCTATGTTGCCCCAGTCACCACTACTCAACTTTTTTTATGTTTGCCAATGCACAATAATTTCGTCCTCCTGAATGTGTTTGACAGCTAATTTTTTAAGCCATCATCATTGTTATTTATAAACAAATTTGCTGAAATATGTCAGCTTTCATTATTGATATTGACAAACAAATTTTCTTATGATTGAAATAACGAGCCCAAACTGTGCTGATGCAGTGGCTCTGACCATGATAAAAATGTCTTTTTCTCAAATTTCAGAGTAAATTGTTAGCTGCCAAGACATAAAAAAAGTAACATTGACTGAAATACAAGAAAAGGATTACCACCGTGGGTAATACACTGAAACTGATTAATCTCTTCACAGTTATTAGAATTAGCTTTGTGCAGGAGGAATAGCCCGGTTGAGTGTGTTGTACAGTTAGCATTGTCTGCCTTCAGGGGAGTTGTGTACAGTTAGCATTGTCTGCCTTCAGGGGAGTTGTGTACAGTTAGCATTGTCTGCCTTCGGGGAGTTGTGTACAGTTAGCATTGTCTGCCTTCGGGGAGTTGTGTACAGTTAGCATTGTCTGCCTTCGGGGAGTTGTGTACAGTTAGCATTGTCTGCCTTCGGGGAGTTGTGTACAGTTAGCATTGTCTGCCTTCAGGGGAGTTGTGTACAGTTAGCATTGTCTGCCTTCGGGGAGTTGTGTACAGTTAGCATTGTCTGCCTTCAGGGGAGTTGTATACAGTTAGCATTGTCTGCCTTCAGGGGAGTTGTGTACAGTTAGCATTGTCTGCCTTTAGGGGAGTTGTGTACAGTTAGCATTGTCTGCCTTCGGGGAGTTGTGTACAGTTAGCATTGTCTGCCTTCAGGGGAGTTGTATACAGTTAGCATTGTCTGCCTTCAGGGGAGTTGTGTACAGTTAGCATTGTCTGCCTTCAGGGGAGTTGTGTACAGTTAGCATTGTCTGCCTTCGCGGAGTTGTGTACAGTTAGCATTGTCTGCCTTCAGGGGAGTTGTGTACAGTTAGCATTGTCTGCCTTCAGGGGAGTTGTGTACAGTTAGCATAGTCTGCCTTCAGGGGAGTTGTGTACAGTTAGCATCGTCTGCCTTCAGGGGAGTTGTGTACAGTTAGCATCGTCTGCCTTCAGGGGAGTTATGTACAGTTAGCATTGTCTGCCTTCAGGGGAGTTGTGTACAGTTAGCATCGTCTGCCTTCAGGGGAGTTGTGTACAGTTAGCATCGTCTGCCTTCAGGGGAGTTGTGTACAGTTAGCATCGTCTGCCTTCAGGGCAGTTGTGTACAGTTAGCAACGTCTGCCTTCAGGGGAGTTGTGTACAGTTAGCATCGTCTGCCTTCAGGGGAGTTGTGTACAGTTAGCATCGTCTGCCTTCAGGGGAGTTGTGTACAGTTAGCATCGTCTGCCTTCTGGGGAGTTGCGTACAGTTAGCATCGTCTGCCTTCAGGGGAGTTGCGTACAGTTAGCATCGTCTGCCTTCAGGGGAGTTGCGTACAGTTAGCATCGTCTGCCTTCAGGGGAGTTGTGTACAGTTAGCATCGTCTGCCTTCAGGGGAGTTGTGTACAGTTAGCATTGTCTGCCTTCAGGGGAGTTGCGTACAGTTAGCATTGTCTGCCTTCAGGGGAGTTGGGTGTATCTTCACGGAGATGGTGGCGGGCGTGGCCACATTCCCCGGGATGAAAGATGCTTGGGACCAGCTCAACAGGATATGGAGGGTGAGGATCAAAAGCGGTTTGTCACAAGTATCTATGTTTGAAGATGCTTGAACATTTATCATTTCACCCATGCCACAACTTACATTGATGTACAGATTTTGTCAATCCATTTTTCAATTTCCATGTTTGTCAAGAAAAATCTCTCAATTTCAATTACATACAATTGTGATAGTATTTTGTGTTCACTTGTTAAAATGATAGTTTGTGAAATTATAAACTTGAACGACACCTGTTGCAGATACTGGGGACGCCAACAGAAGAGACATGGGAGGGCGTTACCCAGTACCCCAACTACATTATAGGTGTGTACAATAAACCTGTGCTAGCTGCGGATGTATACAGACTATGAGACCCAATTGTAAATATCCTGATGTCATTTATATGCTCGTTCAATTGTGTAACAAAAGGTCACACCGTCTGATAAAAATGACATAATTATAAGTAGACTTGGTAGATAAATAAAGGATTTGTTTGTTTACCTGAGAGAGGTTGATGGCTGTCGTTCTCCGTTGTTGTGCTCTGCTGCATCAGGTGTAATATTTGATTAGATTTTGAGGTGAAACCCAGAACGCTGATTTGTTAACTTGTAAATATATAGCGACAACTATAATGTTCACTTAATTACAGTTGTCTAGTTCAGTATATTTTCTATTAATTTAAAGGTACATATTCACTTTCCTACATACTAAAAATAATGTTCTACATTACAGAATCAGTATTTTCAAAACATGCTGACTACCAAAATATGGTATAGCAAACCAAACCCTTTTTTAAATTGAATGTTTCGGTGAATATCATGTTTGTATTGCACACACTTTTTAGTTATAGTAACTAAAAAGTAGAAACTTAGTATTGCATACAATTGGTGTCCGTGACCATTTAAACAAACACAAAGCATTCTCGTGCTGGCATATGTAATTTCACTGTTCCTATCTTGTCTGTTTTCAGAGAAGTTTGGCCGGTATCCACGGCAACCACTGTCTCACGTGATTCCAAAGTTAGTGCATGTGGTGTACGCGGAACAGATGGCCAATGATCTACTACAGGTGATGTCCTCTCTTATTGTGTACTATGTATTGTCTACTACAGGTGATGTCTTCTCTTATTGTGTACTATGTATACATACTGTAACTCAGAAATATTACAATGTGTAAGAGTCGCTGCTTACAGCATGATACATTTCCAGGTTTATTTGGTTCCAATTTGGTGCCCCATTTACACTGCAATACTGTATGGATACAGTCTGTGTGTCCGCAAGAATAAAAAATACACATTGTAAAATTTGCAAATATTACAAAATATAAACAAAGGTAGAATATATTTATCTTAGATAAACATACACTTGACACTACAGTGTGTCCTTTAAATGCTTCAGTCTGAATATATATATATATATATATATATATATATATATATATATATATATATATATATATATATATATATATATATATTATGGTGGTCCTTATTTTTGAATTTCCATTGAGACACCCTCATTTTGTTACATCCTTAGAAAAAAATATCCTGGCCAAATTTTAATGTAATAAAATTATATTTAGAGGTCGCTACCAAATGTTAAAGTTGGCCCCCACAGCTGCCAATGATAACCTATAATTGTTTCTACAATACCACATATGAATCAAAACATTTCAGTCAAAATTGTCATGAGTCATAATTTGCATGACTACTGTTACGTGGCCGTGGCATGTTACTTGTTGTCATCTTTATGTGTCACATGACCATTGTCATGTGACTGGTAGCCATCTTTATTTTTGATGATTTGATGTCATCCTTTAGACATGGAGGAAAATACTAGAAAACATCACAAAGATGAACAACGTCGTCAAATGAGTGAAACATAGCGGCGTGAACTAGATAGTGAAGTAACAGTTCTCATTTCATCGACTTCAGCAGAAGGGACATCCAGCCTGGAAAAATATAATGTTGTTATGCCTGGGCCATCCACTTCTAATATTTCCCCAACCCCACATAAAAGAGCACACAAGAATGTATTAAATCCTGATCTCGCTGCAGCGGTGGACCTACAAAATTAAGTGACTGAATTACTACCTTACTGTTGGCTACAGCTGCCACTATGTTCAGCCACTGTGTTACTGCTGGCTACAGCTGTCACTACGTTCAGCCACGGTGTTACTGCTGGCTACAGCTGTCACTACGTTCAGCCACGGTGTTACTGCTGGCTACAGCTGTCACTACGTTCAGCCACGGTGTTACTGCTGGCAACAGCTGTCACTATGTTCAGCCACGGTGTTACTGCTGGCTACAGCTGTCACTACGTTCAGCCACGGTGTTACTGCTGGCTACAGCTGTCACTACGTTCAGCCACTGTGTTACTGCTGGCTACAGCTGTCACTACGTTCAACCACGGTGTTACTGCTGGCTACAGCTGTCACTACGTTCAGCCACGGTGTTACTGCTGTCAACAGCTGTCACTACGTTCAGCCACGGTGTTACTGCTGGCTACAGCTGTCACTACGTTCAGCCACGGTGTTACTGCTGGCTACAGCTGTCACTACGTTCAGCCACTGTGTTACTGCTGGCTACAGCTGTCACTACGTTCAGCCACGGTGTTACTGCTGGCTACAGCTGTCACTACATTCAGCCACTGTGTTACTGCTGACTACAGCTGTCACTACGTTCAGCCACGGTGTTACTGCTGGCTACAGCTGTCACTACGTTCAGCCACGGTGTTACTGCTGGCAACAGCTGTCACTACGTTCAGCCACGGTGTTACTGCTGGCTACAGCTGTCACTACGTTCAGCCACGGTGTTACTGCTGGCTACAGCTGTCACTACGTTCAGCCACGGTGTTACTGCAGGCTACAGCTGCCACTACATTCAGCCATGGTGTTACTGCTGGCTACAGCTGCCACTACGTTCGGCCACGGTGTTACTGCTGGCTACAGCTGCCACTACATTCAGCCACAGTGTTACAGCTAGCAACAGCTGCCACTACGTTCAGCCATGGTGTTACTGCTGGCAACAGCTGCCACAATGTTCAGCCGCTGCCACTACGTTTGGCCATGATGTTACTAAATTCACTATTAATCGAAGTTCCATCAAGTGACAACATACCAAACTAATGCTCCATTGACTGTGTATTGGGATGGTAAACTTCTTCCACAAATAACAGGAAAAGATAACGTAGAATGGCTGCCTATCCTAGAAGATGAGCTTTTAAGAGTGCTCTATTTGGGCAGAGGCGTAGGTGACAACATGGTGACAGCAGTAATGACATCAACCAAATTCTTGGACGACATGGTCAGGGTCTTGTGTTTTAATACAACCGTACCTACACTGGACACACAAATGATGCATTTGCCCTCCTACATGAGACACTGGGAAAGGATGATTTCAGTTTTGGCTGATGTGGCTGTGTTTCCACATATTCAACTGTGCGTGCACTTCAACTTCTGCCACTACAGCCTTTATGCTGATCACAAACAGCACCAAGTGTTAAAAACTTTGTCACAGTCTGAGCAATAGTTTTCTTAGTAGATGCTTCCGCAAAGCCAAAATGCCTGCAATAGTAGCATACTTGAACATATTTTCATTTTATTCCACTACTCAATAATTTTTTTCCGTTGAATAAGTGTCAGTCTTGGCATGTTTAAACTTTAGAGTTATGTAAAATATACAATAAAGATTAGCTATGCACATCTCATTTTTAGGCATGTGAACGCATGACCCAAAATTATTTTCTGAGAAAGTGGAGATTTCCTAAGACAACTTCACATGAGTGATGAATGTCATGCTCATTTTTTTCGTGTTAAATGGGTACATTTTTTGTATATTCACACACACACACAATGCACACACGCACGCATGTATGCACGCACACGCACACAGAATTGTGTTGCTTTCAATTTGTAGAGGTTGACAAATATGTGTATTTATAATAAGATAAAGTTGTGTGACAGGTTGCACCATCCTTCCACTAATCCTTGGGTGTTCCATTGTAGCTGGAACCCCAGAAGCGGATATCGGCAGACAGAGCTATGCACCACCAGTACTTCAACGACCTGCCATCTGAGATCCACCAACTCTCACACGGTATGTAGCCCTGTCAAATTCGTTGATGTTGAAATCTGTAGGGTGTGAACAGTGTTAGGCAATATGTGCCACATTCTTTTTTTTTTTTTTTGGTTGGCCCAAAACTAATTTAATAGCTTGTCTGATGGTTTCATCATAACTAAATAAAAAATACTACCCCCAGTAGATAGCTTAATTAACACATTTCGCAAAAAAATGAGTCTGTTATGAGATAAGCAAAAAAAATCTATGTGAGATCAGTAATCACCATAGACATAAATAGAACACCCGTTAGTAAAACAAGACCGCTGAGCTCTTATCAGTTGACACATGATAAAGTGATTCCCGCATGGACCAGTGACATGCATGATGCTGCATGGCAAGAACCCACTGGAGGCCCAGTGTTTATACTGTACAGCACCCAGTCTTCATCATATATCTATAGATATACAGTACTAATAAGAGATTAATACTACATAGCTATATATATATATATATCTAATACCTTATTATGTGCACAATCTATCCAAGCACCTTGTATATCAAATATCATAACATATTAACTATAACAGTAGCACCACTAAATATGATCGAAACTGAACTTTCTGAAGTGCTCTATACATGTATTAGATAATGACTGCAAGATGTCAACATCTCATTAAGCCCTGTTGGACATTCTTCTCTAAGGTCCCAAAAATATTCTTTTCCCATCTTCCAACACATTCCCCAGCTGCTCCATCACAGCTATTTCCACCTGTAGATCAAGATCTTTCTCGAATGTTATCTGGCCAACTTGCCCAAGGACACGCGTCATGTAAAGAAATGTGCTCTCTCGTTTAAGCTGTCAATTGTTTTAGTAGGCAACCTTTCACATGGTTTGTCAAACAAATGCATAGAATGCAATGAATGTTGCAATGTGTACAGAATGAGTTACATGATAGTGGTTCATACAACGAAGAAAAGGCAAACAACGACCAAAAAGGGGAGAGCCCCATTAAATGCAGATGACTTAATAAAGAAAAAAAATCTTATTAATGAGCTGACATCTAGTAGAGTTTTATAAAAGAGTTACAAATATACATACACGCATGCACACATTATTTATAAAACTGAATCCTACCCCTATAACTTTTTATGTTGCACCCAATCAATGTGACTACTGGGAAACACTTAATGTATGCTCCCCCAAGAAAAACAAACGTATCTGTAATATATTGATATTTCAGAACATTTTCTAAACTGTTACATTCATTCACATATACACTAACACAGCACAAACATTTGCGAAATAAATTACCTGAAAATAACGAGATGTTAGATCCTGTCTTCTGTCGATTCGTACAGCTGTAAGCCACACAGAAAATAACCATATTCGTTGTCCCACAACTTTCTCCAGCAAGCCTCCAAGATGTTTGTCTTGAAGAGTTTAACACTAGGATGTGTGCTAAAAATGCAGTTGAATAGTGATACTGGAGAAATTATTCCTTCCTTCAGTAAGAATTTTGCCTTGTATTTTTCTTATTGCTGTTATATATTTAGTGCCATAATTCTGACCTGTGTGGTAACATAATTCTGACCTATGTGGTAACATAATTCTGACCTATGTGGTAACATAATTCTGACCTATGTGGTAACATAATTCTGACCTATGTGGTAACATAATTCTGACCTATGTGGTAATATAAACATTTAAAACTTTTCCACTTCAATTAAATTATATACCTTGGTACTTTTAATGCAATTATTTCTACATTTATATGTGCCCTTTTCCTAAATAAATAAATTATAATTGTTGATCTACACTACAGATGGACAATATAAATGTGAAGATAAAAAAGGTTCAGTTTATGCTTTAACTATCATGTTTGTGATCCCTAGACCTGTCGATCTTCACAATCACTGGAGTGCGTCTTGCGCCTGAGATGGACCAGCTCTTGAGAACACACATACGAACTAACCCTCGCAAGACGCGCGTATAGCACAGACAGTGGCGCCACAATGTGGAGAGGTGGGAAACTGATGATTGGCTGTTCATTCTTGGCAGAAAACCATTTACAGTTTCTTGATAATAATATGACCAGAGTAAAAGTATAACTACAGGGGACTACCAGATACGCACAGTACATGGACTTGATCTGTACAATGTATCACCAGGGACAAATTCACATTGCACTTTTTATATTATATTTTATATTTCTGTAGTTAACTAAGCATTTTGTCATATCATTGCACACATTTCATCACACCTGCAGCGTATGTATCAAGGTTGCACCCTTTATTAGGTCATATTTTTCACAAATAAAAGCAACAGAAATATTAAGTTAAATTTACAATGTTTTTATGCTTTGTTTCAATCTCTTGTCTGGAAAATTATCAACGTAAAACTCACCTGGGAGTAGGCATTGTTCACCACCCCTCCTGTACTGTGATAAACACCTTTCACCACCCCTCCTGTACTGTGATAAACACCTTTCACCACCTCTCATGTACTGTGATAAACACATTTCACCACCTCTCCTGTACTGTGATAAACACCTTTCACCACCTCTCATGTACTGTCATAGACACTGTTCACCAACTGTCATGTACTGTCATAAACACTGTTCACCAACTGTCATGTACTGTCATAGACACTGTTCACCACCTCTCATGTACTGTCATAGACACTGTTCACCAACTGTCATGTACTGTCATAGACACTGTTCACCAACTGTCATGTACTGTCATAGACACTGTTCACCACCTCTCATGTACTGTCATAGACACTGTTCACCAACTGTCATGTACTGTCATAGACACTGTTCACCACCTCTCATGTACTGTCATAGACACTGTTCACCAACTGTCATGTACTGTCATAGACACTGTTCACCACCTCTCATGTACTGTCATAGACACTGTTCACCAACTGTCATGTACTGTCATAGACACTGTTCACCACCTCTCATGTACTGTCAGACACTGTTCACCACCTCTCATGTACTGTCATAGACACTGTTCACCACCTCTCATGTACTGTCATAGACACTGTTCACCAACTGTCATGTACTGTCATAGACACTGTTCACCACCTCTCATGTACTGTCATAGACACTGTTCACCAACTGTCATGTACTGTCATAGACACTGTTCACCACCTCTCATGTACTGTCATAGACACTGTTCACCAACTGTCATGTACTGTCATAGACACTGTTCACCACCTCTCATGTACTGTCATAGACACTGTTCACCAACTGTCATGTACTGTCATAGACACTGTTCACCACCTCTCATGTACTGTCATAGACACTGTTCACCAACTGTCATGTACTGTCATAGACACTGTTCACCACCTCTCATGTACTGTCATAGACACTGTTCACCAACTGTCATGTACTGTCATAGACACTGTTCACCACCTCTCATGTACTGTCAGACACTGTTCACCACCTCTCATGTACTGTCATAGACACTGTTCACCACCTCTCATGTACTGTCATAGACACTGTTCACCAACTGTCATGTACTGTCATAGACACTGTTCACCACCTCTCATGTACTGTCATAGACACTGTTCACCAACTGTCATAGACACTGTTCACCACCTCTCATGTACTGTCATAGACACTGTTCACCAACTGTCATGTACTGTCATAGACACTGTTCACCACCTCTCATGTACTGTCATAGACACTGTTCACCAACTGTCATGTACTGTCATAGACACTGTTCACCACCTCTCATGTACTGTCATAGACACTGTTCACCAACTGTCATGTACTGTCATAGACACTGTTCACCACCTCTCATGTACTGTCATAGACACTGTTCACCAACTGTCATGTACTGTCATAGACACTGTTCACCACCTCTCATGTACTGTCATAGACACTGTTCACCAACTGTCATGTACTGTCATAGACACTGTTCACCACCTCTCATGTACTGTCATAGCACTGTTCACCAACTGTCATGTACTGTCATAGACACTGTTCACCACCTCTCATGTACTGTCATAGACACTGTTCACCAACTGTCATGTACTGTCATAGACACTGTTCACCACCTCTCATGTACTGTCATAGACACTGTTCACCAACTGTCATGTACTGTCATAGACACTGTTCACCAACTGTCATGTACTGTCATAGACACTGTTCACCACCTCTCATGTACTGTCATAGACACTGTTCACCAACTGTCATGTACTGTCATAGACACTGTTCACCACCTCTCATGTACTGTCATAGACACTGTTCACCAACTGTCATGTACTGTCATAGACACTGTTCACCACCTCTCATGTACTGTCATAGACACTGTTCACCAACTGTCATGTACTGTCATAGACACTGTTCACCACCTCTCATGTACTGTCATAGACACTGTTCACCAACTGTCATGTACTGTCATAGACACTGTTCACCACCTCTCATGTACTGTCATAGACACTGTTCACCAACTGTCATGTACTGTCATAGACACTGTTCACCAACTGTCATGTACTGTCAGACACTGTTCACCACCTCTCATGTACTGTCATAGACACTGTTCACCAATTGTCATGTACTGTCATAGACACTGTTCACCACCTCTCATGTACTGTCATAGACACTGTTCACCACCTCTCATGTACTGTCATAGACACTGTTCACCAACTGTCATGTACTGTCATAGACACTGTTCACCACCTCTCATGTACTGTCATAGACACTGTTCACCAACTGTCATAGACACTGTTCACCACCTCTCATGTACTGTCATAGACACTGTTCACCAACTGTCATGTACTGTCATAGACACTGTTCACCACCTCTCATGTACTGTCAGACACTGTTCACCACCTCTCATGTACTGTCATAGACACTGTTCACCACCTCTCATGTACTGTCATAGACACTGTTCACCAACTGTCATGTACTGTCATAGACACTGTTCACCAACTGTCATGTACTGTCAGACACTGTTCACCACCTCTCATGTACCTCTCATGTGAGGTAGTATATCGGTTAGAACGTTGGGCTCTTAATCGAGAGAGCCTGGGTTCAAATCCTCTTTCTGCCATTTCGAAGCTTTGGCAATGTCTTTCATCCCACATTGCCACAGTTCACTCAGCTGTATAAATGAGTACCTGGCTACAGATAGAGATGGATATCGGAACGAATAGTCTTCGCGTAGTAATTGCAGCATGGCTGAATGCTTCCCAGAGAAGTCGAAATGGCGTTGGAATGAACAGGTCTGCCAGGGGGTGAAGTGTAAAGCGCTTTGAACAGTCCCAAGGACCGGATACTACACTATATACCACCGCCTCTCACGTGTTGTAGACACATTTGCATTGAAACTTCATAGATCTATAGTTACATGCATTTCAGCATGCTTCTATTATATCTCTGTGCATTTCTGACCATACTTGTTAACCAGGCAGTTCCTTCTACATGTCTTCCAGTTCTAGAAACTCTGTTTAGAAATATGCCAAGTCACCTTTGTTTCTACCTGTGTTTACAGGTCACATGACTCGCACGATATTGTGGGTCACTGCGGACGAAGGACCAACTTTGATTGCCTAGCAGTGGCGACACCTGCTGTCAAAGAGTGATATTAATATCAGTGCCTCAGTTCAAATCTGCCTTTATTCGGTGCATATAGTTCAAATCTGCCTTTATTCGGTGCATATAGACCCAGCACTGCTAAGTGAGGCGAGAGGCATCAACAGGAGGGACGCAAGGGAGTGGAAGGGACGCAAGGGAGGGGAAGGGACGCAAGGGAGGGGAAGGGAGTGGAAGGGACGCAAGGGAGTGGAAGGGACGCAAGGGAGGGGAAGGGAGTGGAAGGGACGCAAGGGAGGGGAAGGGACGCAAGGGAGTGGAAGGGACGCAAGGGAGTGGAAGGGACGCAAGGGAGTGGAAGGGACGCAAGGGAGTGGAAGGGACACAAGGGAGTGGAAGCGATTGGGTGGGGAGAAACTGGGGATATGTCATCAGTGGCAATAGAAATCACTAATGACCATTATTTGGAGTCAATACAACAGCATTTCCAATCAGAGTGCTCTCTTGTTAACTGAATCAAATTCTTTGTCTAGTACATTTTTTTTGGGAACATGTTTTTTGTGGAAAGCTACTTTACTTGATGATGATTCGTTGTTTTTTAATCTTCACCTACGATATAGATCATGGTAGGGTTTTTAATCTGGAGATAAGACTTTTTAAATCCACATGTTGGTGTTGCACTTACAGAGGGCAGAACACTAACACTTTTATGTTGCAACAGCCAGAAAATGTACTTGAGCAACATATATTATACTTTTAGCTGATTGTCCATGAAATGAAATTAAACATCAGGTCAGAAAACAGGATTTTAAGTGCTATGAGCAAACAAATGAAATGCTGCCAAGTGATTTGTTGTAGATTGAAAATTGTCATCCCAATTATTGTCAATTTGTTTGTGTTATGTTTGGCCGTACAACTAGGATAATTGTATGAGACTGTTCAAGGATGGTTTATGTGGGTATCGGTGTATGAATGTTGTCTCGGTTAGATGGAGGGGGATATGTTGGGGGCCTGCCTAACTGACATATACAATTGTGCTTCATTAATAATGAAAACATAATAAATAATGTATAAGTTGTTGGTAGGCTTGTGCTTAGTTCAAGTCGTTAGAACATTGGAAGTTCTGTTGTTGCAGCGTAGAAGAAATTAAATTTGAGATCCTAAAGGTTCCCAATGAAGAACATATTGACACGTGTAGTTTATCAATCGTGGAGTTGAAGTAATTCTTTTATGGGCATATTCATATACTGAGTAATATACGTGAACATATATTCATAAAATTATTAATAACTGCCATTTCATTATTTTATCAATTCCCACTAAACTTGATGACTACACTTTTACGGAGCCCACATACTGTTGATGTAATTAAGCAATAATTCTCTAAAATATTGGTCAAAAGTATTACATTTCAACATAATATCACTTCTCTATCCACTACGAACTCGTCACTCGACTGCCACGGCGATCACAACAACGACGCGGAAAGTCCTTCATTTTCTCTTGGAACTCTTCCGGTTTTGAAAGTCACGAAGTCATCGATCCCGGAGTCGATCTCAATGCAGGAATGAGATTTTCCCGGATTTCCGTTTTTCAGAGCCGAAGATAACGTTTTTGTGATTCGTGTAAATCCTTTTTTAAAATCTAGGGGGTGATCGTATTTTTCGTTCGTGGTTTGTGTTTTTGCTGGATAACTCTACCCACGTTTTACTTCCCATTGACGTAAACAAACAATTCTCCAACTATTTTCGATACGATCGCTGTGATTGGATGAATATGCAGTGTGTTGGCCCTCTCCACCAAAGGGATCATTTGAAAGAAACAAGACTTGCATCTGCACATCTTGCCAATGGCCGCCAAATGAACACTAAAGGTATAAATCACTTCAGTTGAAAATCAGGGTCATATATGCCCAATTGAAAGCCACTTTTACAACCACACAAATGGTTAATAAAGTATAATCATTTTATCAGTTTCATTAATATTTTCTTGCCCCATCTATTAATTTGGTCAGAAATCGATTTTAAAGATACGTTATTTTTCACTATCCATGTATCCAATCAGGGGCCAAAAAATCTAATTAGAGCCTACGTCGACTCTTCCTCGGTTTTTTCTCTCAATTCGTGATGACACATCAAATTCAGAGTCTAATTTATATCTGAAGTTGTTTTCATATGTGTCCAATTCATTAAGAGGGTAACGCTAGAAGTCAAGTTGAAATTGGGAATAAAAACCTCGCTCAATATAGCTAAATACAATTATTTTACCTAAAAATTTAAATAAGTTAAATAATAAAAGGTAAAAAATTATTCTTAAATCTAATTTTTTCAAACGATATTCTTGACGGAACAGGACTGGTTTCAGAACTTTCCTTTAAGACGCTGCTCAACTAGATATTCTAAGCAAGTGACACTGGTAGCGCGATCAAATTTGTCAGTTTTATCAAAGGTTCAGCCTTGAACACTCGTCTCATGCCGTAGCTGTGTGAGAACATAGACACTCAACATCAGGTACTGCTGTTATACACTCAGGTCCGTTGGCTGTCGAGAGGAAACATGCTCGCACAATTCGCACAAACGTCAAATTTGGCGCCGGAATAGCATGAATAGTTTTTTATTGTCAACAAGTATGGCAGGACCTCAATATGAAAACGTTTAGGGGTGTCCTCTTTTGGTAATATAATAGAGACGTGGTCCGGTTTTTGGAAGCTTTCAACATTAAATTATCTTTCTACAAAAACCGTACCGCAGACATGTTTAAGGATGGTATTAGCGTTCCCGGGCTAACACTGAAATTCAAGTTTAACGCTTTACAATCGGACGTCCACTTTTATCTTTTTAACGAACAGTACATAGACTTACACGACACACTTAAAAACGGACTCGTTGGCGAAGCTTCCTTTATTTTCCATCGCTTTCACGAAGCGGGCGTGAGTAAGATCAGACAGAACGAACCTGGAAAAGCCGCTCGCTCGTGTGACGCTATCGTTGCTGTGATGCCACACACGTGGGCCATCACGCAGGACACGCCCACCGAGACATACGTGCATCATAGTCACGATAGCAATTTTTGTCCTAAAAAGATCCATCGTTACGGAAAAATGGCCATGGAGTGGATGGAGTGGGAAGCTAGTAGGAACCACACGGCGCTCAGATATCAGTTCAACAACAGAGAAAAACGTTTTGTTAAAATATATGTTCCTGTTGACGGATGATGTACAGAAGCCGATACCATTTAATAATTGCATATATGCTTTTTCAGGACTGGCTCTGTACAGGCCTCTAAATCAAATCCGTCAATTTGAAAAATTATTTGGTGAATTGCAACCAGTATTCAAAAATATTGTCACCACCCGTGCCGACATCGGTTATTTTATACGTGCGTTCGCGAAAGAACACAATACTTTTAGCAACTCCCGCCGTACCCTGCTTCTCTCCTACTTCCCTCCTACTTCTCTCCTACTTCCCTCCTACTTCTCTCCTACTTCCCTCCTACTTCCCTCCTACTTCTCTACTACTTCCCTCCTACTTCCCTCCTACTTCTCTCCTACTTCTCTCCTACTTCCCTCCTACTTCTCTCCTACTTCCCTCCTACTTCTCTCCTACTTCCCTCCTACTTCTCTCCTACTTCCCTCCTACTTCTCTCCTACTTCCCTCCTACTTCTCTCCTACTTCTCTCCTACTTCTCTCCTACTTCCCTCCTACTTCTCTCCTACTTCCCTCCTACTTCTCTCATACTTCTCTCATACTTCTCTCCTACTTCCCTCCTACTTCTCTCCTACTTCTCTCCTACTTCCCTCCTACTTCTCTCCTACTTATCTCCTACTCCCCTCCTACTTCCCTCCTACTTCCCTCCTACTTCCCTCCTACTTCTCTCCTACTTCCCTCCTACTTCCCTCCTACTTCCCTCCTACTTCGCTCCTACTTCGCTCCTACTTCTCTCCTACTTCTCTCCTACTTCCCTCCTACTTCTCTCCTACTTCCCTCCTACTTCCCTCCTACTTCTCTCCAACTTCTCTCCTACTTCTCTCCTACTTCCCTCCTACTTCCCTCCTACTTCTCTCCTACTTCTCCTACTTCTCTCCTACTTCCCTCCTACTTCCCTCCTACTTCTCTCCTACTTCTCTCCTACTTCCCTCCTACTTCTCTCCTACTTCCCTCCTACTTCCCTCCTACTTCCCTCCTACTTCTCTCCTACTTCTCTCCTACTTCCCTCCTACTCCCCTCCTACTTCCCTCCTACTTCTCTCCTACTTCTACTTCCCTCCTACTTCTCTCCTACTTCTACTTCTCTCCTACTTCCCTCCTACTTCTCTTCTACTTCTCTCCTACTTCTCTCCTACTTCTCTCCTACTTCTCTCCTACTTCTCTCCTACTTCCCTCCTACTTCTCTCCTACTTCTCTCCTACTTCCCTCCTACTTCTCTCCTACTTCTCTCCTACTTCCCTCCTACTTCTCTCCTACTTCCCTCCTACTTCTCTCCTACTTCCCTCCTACTCCCCTCCTACTTCCCTCCTACTTCTCTCCTACTTCCCTCCTACTTCTCTCCTACTTCCCTCCTACTCCCCTCCTACTTCCCTCCTACTTCTCTCCTACTTCTACTTCCCTCCTACTTCTACTTCTCTCCTACTTCTCTCCTACTTCCCTCCTACTTCCCTCCTACTTCTCTCCTACTTCTCTCCTACATCCCTCCTACTTCCCTCCTACTTCTCTCCTACTTCCCTCCTACTTCCCTCCTACTTCGCTTCTACTTCTCTCCTACTTCTCTCCTACTTCTCTCCTACTTCTCCTACTTCTCTCCTACTTCTCTCCTACTTCCCTCCTACTTCCCTCCTACTTCTCTCCTACTTCTCTCCTACTTCTCTCCTACTTCCCTCCTACTTCTCTCCTACTTCCCTCCTACTTCCCTCCTACTTCTCTCCTACTTCCCTCCTACTCCCCTCCTACTTCCCTCCTACTTCTACTTCTCTCCTACTTCTACTTCTCTCCTACTTCCCTCCTACTTCTCTTCTACTTCTCTCCTACTTCTCTCCTACTTCTCTCCTACTTCCCTCCTACTTCTCTCCTACTTCCCTCCTACTTCTCTCCTACTTCCCTCCTACTTTGGTCCAAAAATATTACTACGCCCATTTTACAATGGTACCTGAACGAATGTTTAGTTGTATCGCACATCTATCAAGTGGTAGAGTACGAACCTAAACCATGTTTCAAGGGCTTTGGTGACTCTGTCTCGGACGCGCGCCGTCGAGGCGACCTGCGTTCGGACATCATCATTGCAGATACTATGAAATTAGTAGGCAATTCAGGGTACGGCAAAATCTTGACTAACGTGCAATGTCACCGCGATGTTTATTTTTGCAACGATAACGCAGCGGCCCGGGGTATCAACAGTTATCGATTTTGGCAGATCGACCAAATATCAGAGTCTCTGTAACAAATAACTTCTAAAAGAATCATTCGATACGGCCCACCAATAAAAGTTGTATGTTTTGTTTATAATTATTATAATTTATGGATGCTTCAATTCAATTACGACTTTTAAGATTTCTACATTGAACGTCCCCTGTATCATTTATGCGATGTGGACACAGGCTACTTAAATATTTGACCAGTGCTGCCGCTAGACGATTGTGTTACCCTGGACAAGTTGGACATTATTGAAAAACCGATCGGAGTGGTTTTCTTCTGTCCGTTATGACGCACACGTATCCGACTACGTGGCGTGTCGGTTGGGCGGTCGCGAGTGGATCGCCTCAGAACCGTGCTGGGAGGCGCGCGCGCATCACGATAAAATAACCGCCTGCCCCTTCAAGCTAGAATGGGAAGGTAATGATTTCATCCAGTGATTTGCCTAGGTTTTGAAAAGGGCAAGGTGCAGAGTCTGAAAAAAGGGCAAATTCATACATGTCAACCTGTGAGGATCCAAATGACTGAGACTTTTTCCACTCGACGAGGCATGCGCGCGCACGTGGGCACCGACGTCGTGCGCACGTTGCGCGCGTCCAATTGCTCTCGCACACTCCAAACACAACACTCATGTAACCCATTCTGTCACACAGCATAACAAACAAGAGGCATCTAGTGAACTTATGTACATTTATATACAGAAAATGTGTGTCAACAGTGATTAAGCAATTAAGGTGTGTTCCTGTGAAGCAGGTTGTAATTCATTGTGGCTTTCTTGGACATATGCAGCACAGTCGCGGGTGGCTCATAGGAGTGAGTGTCTGCTGTACAGTTCATCTTCACTGACAGAAGGGCAGCGATGGTGTCCTGGGCCAACTCCGAGCGGTGCTCCGTGTCGATCTTATTGACCATGGAGAAGACCAGCTCTGAGTCGGCGTTGCTGTGGGGCATGAGTAGGTAAACCTTCATGACGGCTGAGAGGGTGGCGAAGGGATGATCTCCCCCTGCAGTGGTGCGTGTCGCCATGGCGGCCCAGAACGCATCCAAGCCCCCATCCATCGGTGGCAGCTCTGCGTCCGTAGCCATGGCGAACTCCATGAATTCCGCCCGCATGGTATCAGAGTAGTCCTCCGGGAGCTGGTGTTCTGGCAAACGCTTGGCCAGATCAAGCACTGAAACACACCAAAGCAAAGCACTCAATACAAATAAAGCAGAACGTTTCATGCAGTCTCCCTGAGCACCAGATCCAGTACTGAAACACACTGAAACATTACAAGAAAGAACATACATACCTTATTATGTAATGTGCTTAGTTTAGTACTGTTAGTTTGTTAACTCGCCTATTTATATGAATCAATTTAATATAGGTTGTCAGAATTGACGATGCATTTCTGTATGTACTTGTGTTTGGGGTGAATTTCTCTCTCAGATCTGGCCGGAGGACCTCCAACTCAATTAGCAGCTGATTGTTGTAGTTTCTTTACCATCTTGGTCACCAGAGCAGCGTAGAAAAGACGAACACTCCTGAGTGACAATTAACAAACAAGATAATATAGATAAACTTGCTGCTGCACACAATGTTGATGATTACCCTGTAGCAAAAAAAATGCAACTCTTCAATATGTTTTCTCATGCAACAATAGAACACTTGATTATCACACCATGCACTCATAATAAATAAAGAGTCCAAAGTAGAATGACATTTCTTATTTGCAGGCTAATTGTGTGAATGACTGGATTGGCAGGCACCTACAAATCACATTTCATGTATAGGTTATGTCTTCGCTGTTCGCAGAAATTGATACAAATCTAATTAACTATAAAGTGACTCACTGGAAGAAGCGAGCCCGCACATCATCGCTGATGTGCACAGCAGCCTCTGCGTCTATGGCGTCAACCTCCTCAACCGCAGTCTCCGCCTCTGCGTGCTGCAGGTGATCCCTCGCACGCTGCCCAACGTCCAGGTCGTCGTCCTCCACCTACTTGGTGCAGTCCACCTTGTCGAGGTCGTCACCGGCGTCCCGGATGGCTGCCAGTTGGACGACGCGTGCCATCATGCTCTTGATGAGGCGCCGTGACTCGTCAGCCATAAAGGTCACCTTGCTGCCATTGCCAGTCTGAAGTCAGACATACATGTAGATACAGAAACACAGCGAATGCCTTCAATAGCAGCAAGAGGACAACTTCAACTTGGGTCTATTGTGAAATGTGTTTTTATAAGTGTTATGCCGCACAGCACAAAGAAAGTATTGCCACGTGTAGACTATTACATAACCACAAAAATATGAATGATATTAGTTCATGGTACCAGTACTATCTATGTCAAAACTGGTGAACAATAATATTTATCCAAATAACTATTTAAGTCGGATCATAGCAGCAAAATCCGAAGCAAAGTACACACCTGAAACAAGGCGTTGAACTTGTTCATAGGCACCATGATGAACGCCAGGAAGAGCAGGTGAAGACGCAACTGCTCTCCCCGGAACGCCTCTGCGCAGCGCTTGACCCTGCCCGCCTTCTCCGCCTCCGGATGGCTGTCAAAGTACGCCCGCAGCGCAGCGTACTGGCTGAGGAGACGCTGCACGCAGGGGAAGAGAGAGAGAGAGAGCCACCGGGTCGCGCAGGGCTTCATGATGCCCTGGCTCAGCGCTCCTGTGAACTCCTGCATTCCCTTAAACTCCTCCCGACGCTTTGCAATGAAAATCAGTTCGAGTAGTGACATTCAAGTGAACATGTGGGACCCGGGTCAACATCATCAGCCCCGCTCACAAGTCAGATTATAAATACCTGTTATGAAAGTGATAGAACACGTCGATGAGGAGTTCGTCAATCGGTAGGAGGAGTATCTTACAGGTGTCCACCACACAGAGGTTCTCTAGGTGGCAGATGCAGCCCAGGTCGATCAGCTTCGGCTGTTTCTCCCGCACCAAATTCGCCCACATAAAAATATTTTGAGGACAAGGGGCAGAATTGGGAGCAACCTATCACATCACATAGACGAAAAGTGTATAATCGAACATATGAAAAAACGTTATTTTCCAGTGCAAAACATTTGATTTAAACCCCCATTGTTTAAACCCCCATTGTTTAAACCCCCACTGTTCTTTCTTCTATGTATAGCCTATGTCGACTATACATAAACTTAGGTGGACCACGTATTATCAGCCCTCAGAATAAACCCGGCCAAGAAACACTGGCAACATGTTTGTTTCCTCCAAGTTTGCATCATTTCGTAAGAATCGTATTCTTCTGTTGTAATATTCCGTTTTATGCAGGTCACATGATATACCACGTGATAGCCATGATGCGTGGCTAGTTTCCTGTAATGGCGGTAGCCATAAATAGTTCGTTCATCTTGGCAAGGCGCTACGAAGCCAGTCGCCGGGCTACGTTTGGGGGGCATGGCGCGGCGCCGACCCCAAAACGCCAAGGAAAATCACTGTCATCGGCTTGTGCATTAAGACGTATTATTGATTCGGCCCTAGTAATACATTTAGCACTAAAGGTTTGAACAAAAAACAGACCATCATTTCAAAAGACGTGTTTATAGAAGTGTTACAAAAAAAGAGAAGCGGCACTGGAACGTTCATTGACTTCCTACTAACTTCCCTTCCTAATGTATGGGGTGGTCCGGGTTGTAGGCGCTATAACATTGGTATAGTAGTACATATTTAAAGTTTGTTTATCAACGTATACGACTGCTTTTCTTCCATGCTATCAAGTATTCACTATCAATTGAAATGCTGTACTTTACGAAAGCATACTATTATATTATCGTATTCAACTATATTAAGACAAATGCTGTACTTTATGAAAGCATATTATTATATTAGGCCCTATATACTATTCCGTGGCATTAAGTCAAATGCTGTACTTTATTGATATGGTGTATGTCAGAGACAAGGCAGTACTCCAATATAAAACAGTCATTGCTTTATCTACAAGCACGCTACACACACATCCAGTAACAGCCTTCGTCCCAGGCGTGTACAAATGATCCGCTCGATCACAACTAAATTATCACACTTCTTCCCCTCTAAGAAAACAAGTATATTCAAAGATCACAGCTGGCAATACAATCTATTCACTTTCAAAGTAATGTCCAAATGTTCATTATTAAGAGTTCTTGGTGAATATGCTGTGAACTATATAATCGACTAAACGACTGATTATTTTTCAGTAACGACGGAATAGGAGACTGCCTCCAAATTCCCTGTGAGCCCACAACCGTTATTCTTATTGGCCATATATCGCATTGCTAAATCACTTCACTACATAGTCGACTTGCCAAGCTGGTGCTAAGCGGCGTCTGCCAGATTTTCTAGCGGGTGTAGTAGCGCCCAGCGTGTCAGTCCTGTATGGCGACAGTCCCGATATTGCTTTCTCGCTAGTGCCTGTCACATCATCATCGCTCTCGACTGTATTCGGTTCTGGTGACATGCTTGGCAACACAGCATGTGCGGCATGTGCATTTGGTGTCGCTGTATGAACATCAAGCTCGATGCTCGGTAGCACAGGAATCGGTGCTTTGTAGCGTTTTTTTACAGTACAGTGTCAGCGTCAAACTGATTGCTACGAGTCTTAGTGTCAGCCGAACGGGTATTCGCATGACGCTCACGAACATTATCAATGTGTCTACGACACTCTCTGCCGTCTTCCATTACGTACGACACCGGACCTTTGACGTAACCAATTGCTCCGATCAACCACTTGAGCCCTGGGCAGAAGTTCTTGATATACACGCTGTCTCCAGGCTCAAAGTTCTTGATATACACGCTGTCTCCAGGCTCAAAGTTCTTGATATACATGCTGTCTCCAGGCTCAAAGTGTCGTTCGTGTGCCCTGCGGTCATTCGGCTCTTTCATCGGCTTCTCTTTCTTGTAAATCTTCCCCTGCAGACTCGGGTGTAGGAGGTCCAAACGAGATCTCATCTTCCGATTGTTGAGAATTTCCATTGGCGACTTGCCAGTTGTTGACTGCAGAGTTCTACGATAGTCAAACAAAAACCTATGCGATTTGACTTCCATGTTGTCTCCCGCTGTTTTGGCGATGCCAGATTTCACGGTCTGTACTGTCCGTTTGCCAAGGCCATTTGATGTTGGATGGTCGGATCTGAGGTTATATGGACGATTCCATTTTTCATCATGAAAGTCTCAAACTCTTCGCTGATGAAATTAGCTGCGTTGTCCAAAACAAATACTTCCGGCAGTCCGTGTTGTGCGAAGATCTCCCTCAGTTTATTCACTGTTGCGATCGATGTTGTCGAACTCATGATGTCAGTCTCAATACATTTGAAAGTTGCGTCAATTGCTACCAACAACACCTTACCGAGAAACGGTCCAGCATAGTCAATATGGATGCGAGTCCACGGTTTTTCTGGCCACTCCCAAGGATGCAGTGGAGCAGCGGGTGGTGACTTGTTGTGCAGCTGACATGTGTCACACTTCTGGACCATCTTCTCCAGGTCTTTGTCCATTCCAGGCCACCAGACATAACTGCGTTCGAGGCCTGGATTCCTGGATGTGCTAGATGCAATTCTTGCATCACTTCTTGACGACACTGTAAGGGAATAACCACTCTTGCACCCTACAGTACACACCCATCTTGCACACTCAGCTCGTCTCTTCGGCATCTGTATGGTGCAAACTCTGCGTCATCTTCTCCAACTGGCCAGCCGCACATCAGGTATTCACGGATGTTAGCTAATTTTTAACGCGACCAGTGTATCGACTGATCTGCTCCGCACTCACTGGTGAGCAGTCCAGTTCCTCTATCAACAAAACATGTTCTTTTTGCTCGCTTTTCCCTGTAGCTGGCAATGGCAGTCTGCTGAGACAATCAGCATTGCTGTGACTTTCGCCAGCTTTGTAGTGGATGTTGTACTCACATCCACAAAGAGTGACAGCCCACCGTTGTCTGCATGGTAACGCCGTAGTTGGAACTTGAATAGTGACACCTATGGCTTCTCATCCGTAATGATCTCAAACGACCGGCCAACGTACAAACAGCGAAGTAGCGAAAACAACGCACTTCCGAAGTGACGCCACTTGTATACAACATATACCTAGCCAATGTTTGGAAGACGCTGTTGAACAGTTCTCTCGGTTACCTGTTATCTAATCCATCGATGAAACGAAATGGTGAAATCGTCTGAAAACGGTTTCTACCTGCTTAGCAATGTATCGATGGAATTGCATCCCGACAATACTTTGACCCACTACGTAACAACCTTACCACAGCGCATAAGTCTGTCCCATCAATGGGAATGTGGATTATTGGAAATTCAATACCTGCACAGTTGATACAACGTCAGACACGAGGATTCTTGGTTCGGCTTCGCGAGAAACGACGCTTACAATATTACCACAACATGTAGGATTGAAACCGGTTATTACGATGGACCAAATGAACTGGTGGATGTGATGGTGGAGAAAAAAGTAAACTGAGCTACAGCGACATTACTCAAAAAGTGATCGTATACATGCCACCGAGTACCACGTCCACGACCGGTATTTCAAGTACTGTACACGGGAAACTGAGGGAGAGTTCCATGGGAGCCATACTAAGGCTTCGCAGCAAGCCGTATATGGTTAGCTCGAAACGTGATGCCCAGTTAGATGACGACTCTGATTAAGAATTGCTTAAATTCGTTCAAGAAGCAGACTCCGTGGTATATATGGCACATGGGTTTTATTCGCTCTACGTCTAAACCAACGTCGTAGAATCACGTGAGTAGTTGATGTAAGTTTCTGACCAAGCAAATTCGGAGGCCATGTGTCTGAACGACTTCCGGTTGCGCGCGCAGCCAATCAGAGCGCTCCCTAGCGGCTGTAGGAACACCAAAAACCGTGCGCAGCGCCCCCTAGCGGCTGTAGGAGTACCGAAAGATAACCAGTAGCCATCGATAGTGGACATAGGAACACACAATATACACCTTAATAATAATACATCACCCACCCCCACCACAACACCTGACCTTGACGGAGTGACCAGTCCGAGTGGCGAGCTAATACTGACTGGACGCCCTAACGACTGGAGTTAACTGTAAGCCCAAGCATTTATCCAGCTGTGAGCCATAGTGCGAGATCAAAGGATGCCAATCGGAACAATGTAGCAATGGAGCCGAGCTAATCAGTGAAAAAAACAGCAACAATGTTGCAAGTACAGTATTGATGTAGGACTGAGGCATGTTATAGCCAGTATATATGTTATAGCCAGTATATATGTAGTGGACATAAGACGTCATAAAATTAAAACTGTTAAATATAATGCGATGATGTAATATATATTATTTAGCCGACATGCATGGCTATAATGTAACCGCTGGATGATGGAAATCTGATCGTTCATTAAAGAAATTGTAGCAGGGTGAAAATGGACTATGTTTACAATATGCACACACACGAGCAATGGGAACGAGAACTCAATACAAGACTGGAATATATATATATATATATATATATATATATATATATATATATATATATATATATATATATATATATATATATATATATATATATATATCAGCTCAAGCAAAATGTAATATATATGAAAATTTTTATTTTTTATTTTTAAATATAATGCGATGATGTTATATGTATTATTTAGCTACATTCTATCCGCTGGATGATGGAAAGCGGACCGTTCAGTAAAGAAAATGTAGCAGGGTGAAAATTGACTATGTGTATAATATGCACACACGCAGTTGGAACAAGAACTCAACACAAGACGGGAATAACAGCTCAAGCAAAATATAATATATATATGAAAAACGAAGTACTGTTACAATGGGAATATATATATATATATATATATATATATATATATATATATATATATATATATATATATTTTAAAACATTAGAAGTATATATAGAATTATAAACATTAGAAGTATAGAAGTTAAAACATTATATATATATATATGCGTGTGCGTGTGAATAAGTTCATGGAGCATTATTGAACGCCCTCAAAAGATTGCGGCGAACGTGACGTGGCGTCATATTTCGTCGCATGTTGCAGCGTAGTCGGAGCGGCGCCAGCGTGCGTCGGCGTCGACGCTGTAATGGAGACATGTGATCGTGTGACGGTGTGACGGGGTAACGCTGCAGCTCTGTCATTACACCCAACCAGTCCTTCCGATGATCCAGGAAAGCTGCTCCTAGGGACGGTGTGAGACGCAGCAGCAGCTCTGTCATAACACCCAACCAGACCCTCCGATGGTCGAGGAAAGCTGCTGCTGCGTTACATTAATCGTCCCAGGATTATGGTTGGGTGTCATTGCGTCGATAGCCGAAGGTGCAGTGTTGTAGTTCGGCGAGAACGTGGCTCCATCGACTAGCATGCTCCATGAATGATGGTAATAAATCATCGGCATACAGTTCGTCACGAAACTCGACGGTGGCCCGTCGGACCCGGCGCTCTATAGTCATGTCCTGTAGTTCAGCCATAACGAATGGCCAGTCATGTCTATGGATACTGCAAGGAAACGACAAACCAGAGTGAGATGCATAGTGTAGTCATCTATATATATATCAGACGTAACCAAGCAACGAGTGAGATGGAATGCGAAACCGATCGACTGGTAGTTTTTATCGCTAGGCAAGCCGCAGCATATGGAACTTGGACCAGACGAACACTCAGCGAGACATGTATACACGGGAACGATAGAACAGTAGGTAAAGTGAACATTTATTAAAATTGTAGAGCTATGTAGAGCTATGTAGAGCTATGTAAAGTATTATATATATATATATATATATATATATATATATATATATATATATATATATATATATATATATATACTCACGCACGATCAATCAGTTGAAACATCGCGTTCCCGACTACTTGGAGAACGGCCAACACATCTGTAAAGACGGCTATCAGTTCTGCAGGCATGATCGACTTGAATTGCTGGTTGTGATGACGACACAATGATCTCAGCCGTCTTATATAGCATGCTAGAAATAAGCCAGACAGCTGTCGTAACCCTCGGAACAATACCACAGTAATCAGAAAAAACTGATAAGCGGCCGGCAACTGTCAACTAACCGACGTCGGGCATCCATCACGGAAGGAAAAAACGAGGTTATGAGTACTCAGACAGCTCTAGAACGGCGTGTATTTAATACAGTAAATGTACATTTTAACGTCATAAAGGCAGTATGAATCGTCCTATACACTTCAGAGGCGGTAACAGTTATCTGTCCAATTTCTACGTGTGCAGGATACATGTGTGGAATAGAGAATTTAACACTGTTGAAAGCGCGTACCAGAGGCGTAAATGTATGCAACATGGTGATTTGCATACAGCAGAAAAAATACTAGCCACACGCACTGGTCTACAGGCGAAATACCTCAGCAAGAGCATTCGAGAGAAGGTGCATTTACGCGCAGAATGGAACAAACAGAGATATTCTGTAATGTATGCGTTAGTCGCTGTTAAATTTCGCGATCCAACCCTACGTAAACGACTGTTAGACACACGGGAAGTTGAATTGAAGGAATGGGTAAAGAGTCGGGAAGGATACTGGAGTGCACTGACCTACAGTGGTCAAGCAGGTCAGAACATGCTTGGACAGATACTTATGCGGGTACGCGAGTTCATTCGAATGCATCAGAACCCCCCACAGTGAAACGATGGCCAGATGTAACGCGAGTCGATCACAAGACCGGTGGACAAAGTACAATGCACTGCCAGACACCCGGCGCACAATAGCGACATCACGCGCGCGGCCAACGGTGGAGATAAGATTGCGCGCCACAGACAGTAGGAGGCCTATATAAACCGAGCGCACAGTTAACGACTCACACAACCGCTCTCCGATCGCAAAGCATCAAAGCAACAGCATCAAAGCAACAGCATCATCAGAAGGAATGGCCTCGAAGCAGTTTGACGACAAGGAGATTACTGTTACGCGTCTAGAGAATGAAGTAAGTAACGGAAATTATAGATTTACACGTCCGTTAACGATAGTACAATGTGCCGTGCAAGATAAATATATCGTATATCCAACGTGTCAGCAGTGTAACAAACGTGTGATTCCGGAAAACAATGGGTATGTGTGTCCGATTCATCGATGGCAGCGGGTTCCCATGTACAGATTCGCTCTGCGTGTCCTCCTACAGGATTGGATTGGCAGTGAATGTTGGGTCACGTTGTTTAATGAAAAGGCAGTTCAGGTATTGGGATTCACTGGTAACGCCTACATGAGCATGACGTCAGACGCCGAGCGGTACGCGGCACTGGATATGTTGCGGGGGGCCCGTGTCATGGTGACCATTAGGAAACGCGTAGCGGGACAGTATGTCAATTACACCGTGTCAGAACTGGAAGTAGTGACCGGGTAATTCTGTTGACAGGATGACACCACCGCCGCCGCCGCTGCTACAATCAGTAACGTCGGGGATGGAAAAGAGAAGGTAATGGAATGGTTACGTAATAATAGTTGTGATATACTATTCTCCTCCTCGGTGGAAAGTTGTTCACCGCCACCACTCATTATAATAACAGATGACGAGGGGGAGGATAGTACGTCACAGCCCGATGTTATATCTATAAGTAGTAGCGACGAGATGGAGGCTACGGTGAGTGGTCTAGATAGGATACGTGATCGATCCGAAGCCATGACGAACGAAAATAACTTTTATGAAGCGCGAGAGGTCGCCAGTGTCCAGTATGCCTGTGACGAGGTGAACCGCATAATGAATTTAACGGACGACAAGGAGCGTTACGTACCATCGTCCAGCTTGGTCATGCACATCTTGCGGTGGCTATCGATAGAGGTCACCGCAACGTGTGCGAACATGCATTGGCGACACGATGTGACAGAGTTGGTTAGAAAGAGTCTAGCCGAACGATACACAGATATACAGGGCGACGCGGACGAATATGCAGAATGTAACTAGTATTTCTGTTCAATAGATAAGCAACGGCCTACGTCAACTCCGTAGGGCGTACGATGAGGAGGTGGCGACGTCACGCAAACGGAAGACATCAGCCACGGAAGATGACGACACCAGAGAGGTGAAACGGCGAGACACTTCCGCATCACCATCAACATCCCACGACTACTGCGAGTCACCACCAGCAGCAGTGCCACTACCATGGGATGATGATGAAGATGATGATGATGATGACGATGATTTCGAGTTTAGTCCCGCTTCGCCTCCGCTGATACAGACGACGAAGCGGGAGGAGGAGGAGGAGGAGGAGACGACACCACCGACGTTGTACGTGTTTCCAGACTCAACCGTCCTACTGACGGCAGACGGCGGTGCAGTCCGCATACCAGACCGGCCCGCCAACCAACCGGAGTCCTCTACAAGGGAGGATAGTCCGGAGCCCTCCACAAGCCACACCTACGCAAGCCACATGAACACAGAAGTGTGTAAAATCATGATCGAAGAGTCGGTGTCGCATATAATCACAAACACGTGGCGAACGTCATCACAAACGTTAGAAGAGGTGACGACGAGCATATGTGAATCCATCACGGCGACTATAATGTCGCCGGAATGTCACGAACTCATGAAATCGTATGCACGCATCAACATCCGCCGTCTGCAGTAGTTGAACATTCAGTAGTTGAACATTTGTAGTTAGTAGTAGTTAGTAGTTGAACATTCAGTAGTTAGTAGTAGTTAGTAGTTGAACATTAGTAGTTAGTAGTTAGTAGTAGTAGTTGAACATTATAACCACTGTAGATGAACTGTAGATGAATATTAGTATTAGTAGTTGAACATGAGTATTATTGCTGTTATGTAGAATGAAATGTACTACGACGAAGCACCCGTACTCCCAGCCAACGTTCGGGATCGTGCTGAAGTATTGTTGGTTATCACCACCTATATGACGTCGTCAACAGAAAACTATTATTAGTCAAACATAACCATTAATTTATATATATATATATATATATATATATACACATAACGACTTATATAGTACATCATCATCATCATCAATTTATGTAACCTCTGTCGCGGTGTAACAGCCCACAAGTTAATAACCATGATACTAGCCACTGGCGTGTCGATAACCGATCGTAAGCTAGTGGTCACTATCGAGGTTGTAACAATCCCACAAACCATCATGTCGTCATCGTATTTATATAAGTCTATCCGTGTATATGTATATATATATATATATATATATATATATATATATATATATATATATATATATATATATATATATATATATATATGTATATATATATATATGTATATATATATATATATATATATATATATATATATATATATATATATATATATATATATATATATATTAAAATTAATAAAAAAAAGTCATACAATGATTGATGTGTGTTGTCAGTGGTGTTCCCTCGCCCTACATAGTTGAAAGAGAACCCGTAGCCATCGATAGTGGACACAGTAGCCATTACCATAGGAACACACCTTAGTTAATACACCATTCACCACCACCACCACCACCACAACCACCACCACCACACGCACTATATAGATGTACTAACGCCCGCCGTCTCTCAGTTGTAGACGCGTACAGCACCATGAAACGTTATCTATGTCGGCGCTGTGGACTGGCACTCGACACGTATGCAGAGCTACGACGTCACGTAGAGAGTCATTCGACACCGTCGGTGAATGAGCACTCGTATTCGGTGGCGCAACCAGCAGCGGTGCCACCTAGCGACCACGTAAAGAGAACGAAATATGCGTGTAAATGCGATGCAACGTTTGGGAGATGGGACGATCTGCAGCATCACGTAAGGTCCGTATGTCGTCTTAGTAGTAGCAGTAGTAGAAAAAAGACCACAGTCTACACTTGTACGAAATGTGGAAAGACGTTCAATAGACGCGACAACCTGACTAGACACGCACGAACCATGTGTACCGACGTCAAGGAGCCACCATCACCGAAGAGATCAAACATGGAAGACACCACACCCCACCATCCACTCGTTACCGACGAAGACCCCATCGATCCACCTGCTCGACTTCCCTTCGCCGACAACCTGTCGATGGAACTGCTCGATGTCGTTCGAGTGCACTGGTCGACCGTACGGACACGTGTAACGAGAGGACCCCTCCAGTGCAGGTACGATTACAGATTAACTACGCTAGACACGACCGTTCTAGAGACGCCTTTGAAGATCATGTTCCAGGAACAGACCAACGCCTTCAAGATTAACCTGTTACGGGTTCGTTCTGAGGAACAAGAACACGGGTCGATACAAGTAATACCATTCCTCGTGCAACTGCTGTCGACGCTACCTGGATGTGCCCAGTCTCATCACCAACAGCAAGGACTTTGATGATTTTCTCGAACGCATCCGAGAAACCGACGTCTTGCAATGGGCCATCAATCAACGAACGGATTCTACGTGGGTGTGCGAACTCGTGACCAATGTCACATTTTTCGTCAACTGCATCATCGATCACCCGATAGGATGTGTAGGAATGATCTCCCTTCCAGTCTACATCAAGAAGAACAAAGCCGTCATCGGATTGGAAACGGAACCCAATCATAATAAGAGGTACAATGATAACCTGTGTCTCTTCCGGTGCCTGGCCCTGCATCGAGGATGTGATCGATATCGATTGGATCCAGCGGTGAAGACGCTGTACGAGGCTTACGCCCAAGACGGCGTACCCATGGAAGAATTTGCCGGGGTCAAGATGGATGACCTTTATCGTGTAGAGACCACGTTCCAAACGAATGTGTGCGTGTACAGGCCCATAAAACCGGATGGAGAGGATGGAGAGGATGGAAAGACAACTGCCGAACTCGTCCGTCGATCGGTATGTAAGTACCCTGACACACTCTACCTCAATCTTCACGAGACACATTTGTCCTTCATCCAGGATGTACGCATGTACTGTCACTCGTACAGATGTCGGAAGTGCGGTGACTCGTTGTGGAAAGGCCATGGAAGCTACGCAAACACGAGAGCACGTGTACGGGGGATGTGCGTCGAGTCTATCCTGGTGGTGTGTACCATTCGACTCCATCGGTGTTCGAACGGCTGGACGACGAGAACATCCGAGTGGCCGAATCGTTGCGGTACTATCCGTACCGAGCCACCTTTGACTTTGAGTGTTGGTTCGACACCGAACAACTTCCGTCGGACAGTGACCAGGTTCACTGGGTTGCGCGTCACGTCCCGCTGAGCGTTAGCGTGGCATCCAACGTGCCCGGAACGAGCAAGTGAAATGTCTCGTCACGGATGGAGACACCAAAAAGTTGGTGAGCGCCATGATGGATATCCTACGATCGATGAGTGACGCCGCGTACGACAAGATCAAAGACTCATACGAGTATGCGTTGGAACAACTCGCAGAAGCGCTGACGAACTGGGACGAACAGGAGGAGACTGCACGGTCAGCCACCGACAAGGAATCTCGACCGGCAACCAATCCATACAAAACGCTGATGGGACAACTGTATGGATGGATGCATCAGTTACCTGTCATCGGGTTCAATTCGGGTAAGTATGATCTCAATGCCATCAAACAGTTCCTTATACCGTACTTCCTGTCGACTGCAAAGACAGAGGAACAAGAAGAGGAAGAAGAAGAAGAAAAAGAGAGGGAGCAAGAGGACAAAAAGAAAGAAGAAGAGAACGATGGCATCGGGTCATTTTTCGTCATCAAACGCAACAACACTTTCATGTGTCTTTCGACGGATCAGCTGAAATTCCTAGACATGACCAGCTACGACAAGTATCTGAAAGCGTACGGATGCGAGGTGACGAAAGGTCATTTCCCGTACGAGTATATGGACCGTCTGGAGAGACTCGACGACACCGCTCTTCCACCGAAAGAGGCCTTCTTCAGTCGACTGAAGAACGAAGGTATTTCAGACGAGGATTACGCCAGTTGTCAGGAGGCCTGGTGCGACAATGGCATGACGACGTTGCGCGACTTTCTCGTCTGGTACAACAACAGGGACGTGGTTCCCTTTCTTCAGGCAATCGATAGACAGTTTGCCTTCTATCAACAACGTGGAATAGACATGTTCAAGCAAGGCATCAGTGTACCTGGTCTAACCCTGCTGTACCTGTTCAACGACCTACCAGAGAAGACCTACTTTACCATCTTCAACGAGAAGAATAAAGATCTGCATGACCTCGTCAAAGATAACATTGTCGGTGATCTTTCAATCATTTTTCACCGCTATCACGAGAAAGGGGTCACCACGCTACGTCAGAACGAGTACGGAGAGGCTGCTCGTCCGTGTCGGTCGATAGTCGGATACGATGCGAACGCACTGTACCTGTGGTCACTCATGCAAGACATGCCTATGGGATGGTGCACGCGACGACGGGTAGAGAACGACTTCCGCCCCGAATCGGCGCAGCTGTACGGACAGATGGCTGCAGAATGGTTGACGTGGAAATGCACGGGACGTCCCATACGACATCAGATCAACGGACGAGAGAAGAGAATAGGCAAACATCGGGTGGATGGATGGTGCAGTGAGACGAAGACGGCTTATCAGTTCCAAGGTTGTTTTTTCCATGGTTGCCCGTGCACTCGAGAAGAGGTGAACGCCGTCAACGGGCCGAGACCCGAAAGACCACCGCCTACCTACGTCACTTTGTCAAGGTCGTCGAGCTGTGGGAATGCGAGTGGAAAGAGATGAGACGAGCCCCGACCGTACGAAACTGTCTGGATGCTGCATTTCCTCGACGTCGACACGTGCGGTGGATGATGACGTTGCAACAGATCCTGAACGGCGTGCGTGCAGGAACCGTGTTCGGCATGATCGAGTGCGACATTTGCGTACCGGAAGAATTGCGCGCGCACTTTGCCGAGATGCAGCCCGTGTTCAAGAACATCCGTCTGATACGCGAGGATCTCGGTCCGTTCATGCGCCGATACGCCGAAGAGCACAACATCATGTCGACTCCAAGGCGCATGCTCGTGGGTAGTTATCGTGGCGATAAGATACTGCTCGCAAAGCCCCTGCTGCGATGGTATCTGGACCACGGTCTCGAGGTGCTGCACGTTTACCAGATCATCGAATACGATCCTATTCCGTGTTTCCGACGGTTCGGCGATGCAGTGTCCACGGCCCATCGCGAGGGAGACGTCCACTCACACAAGACCATCATCGCGGACACCATGAAGTTGCTGGGGAACTCGGGCTACGGAAAGACCATCATCAACGTGGACCGACATCGCGACGTCAGCTACTGCACGGAGAAGGCGGCATCTCTCATGGTCAACGATAAACGGTTCCGACAACTCGACATCGTCGTCGACGATGCGTACGAGATGGTGATGAACAAGAAAATCGTCAAGTACACCCTACCCGTACACGGGGGATTCTTCGTTCTGCAGTACGCCAAGATGCGCATGTTGCAGTTCTATTACGACTTCATCAACAGATACGTGGAGCGCCCTCTTTTCCAATACTGCGAGATGGATACAGATAGTGCCTATTTGGCCTTGGCCGGTGAGTCCGTCGATGACCTCGTGACCCCAGCACTACGAGATCATTATTTCCGACATCGCTCCGAATGGCTCCCGTCCGAATGTTGCGACGAACATCGGAACGAGTACGTGCGCTGTCGACTCACCGATCGACCGTGGGTCGGAGACGAGGCGTGCTGTAAGGCGCGAAGAGCGTGCGACAAGAGGACACCGGGTCTATTCAAGGTCGAGTGGTCCGGTGACGGGTTCGTGGGGTTGTGTAGCAAGACGTACTATTGTTTCGGAGCCACCGACAAGTACAGCACCAAAGGACTGAGCAAACGTCACAACACCATCGACAAGGATGCGTTCCTGGAGGTGCTCTCCAACCGTCGGAGCGGAAGTGGAAAGAACCGTGGATTCCGGGTGCATAAATCGACCGTGTTGACGTACGTGCAGGAACGGCTGCCCTGACCTACTTCTACGCCAAACGCGTGGTGCACGAGGACGGGGTGACCACGGGTCCGGTGGACGTGTAGAAAAGGCGATGCACTCTTGTCGTCTTTCACAAGCGATCATGGGCACACGATGGAAACATCCCTTCACGTGCATCGTCGCCGGACCGAGGGGATGCGGCAAGAGTACTTTCGTGACGCGTATGTTGCGTCACGCTGCTGTGATGATCGATCCACCTCCCGAAAAGATCACGTGGTGTTACGGAGAATGGCAAGAGACTTACGCAACAATGGACTTGGTCGACGTGCGGTTCGAGGAAGGGTTACCGACGGCGGCCATGTTCGAATCGACAACGAGGAACCTCATCGTCATAGACGATCTGATGGCAGAAAGGGACGAGCAGGTCACGACCTTGTTCACTAAAAAAGTCACCACAGGAACACGTCCGTGCTGTATCTCGTACAGAACCTGTTCCCTAAAAACAAAGAGAGTCGTACCATCAGTCTGAATTCTCAGTACATGGTGGTGTTCAAGAATCCTCTTGACGCATCGCAGATGTCGCACTTGGCTCGGCAGATGTATCAGGGACGCGTGAAATTCGTGCAAGAGGCTTTTAAAGACGCCACGTCGGTACCGTACGGTTATCTATTGGTCGATCTCAAACAGGACACGCCCGAGGACATGCGTCTGCGCACGGCCATCTTTCCAGACGACGGTGTTCAGTACGTGTACTTGCCGAAGGTATAAAACGACCGAGTACGTGGATAGTCTCTTCATTCGCACCATGTCTGCCCTGGTGAAGAGACACATTGTGTGCATACAGGCTCTGAACAGAATCAAGAGCAACAAACTGAAAAGGGCCATCATCGCCAACGCCGACGCCGATCTGCTGTGTGCACTAGCCGAGTGTGCCTACAACATACTAAAAAAGAACATTCCATTGACCTCATTACAGAGGCGATTTTTGAGTAAATACAGGACGAAGTTACGCGAGTTGGCTCAGAGACGAACGCCAGCTGTCAGAAGAAGACGCATCTTGCTGCAACCGCAGGTCGGCGAGGGACAGAGCGGAGGTTTCCTATCGGCCTTCCTAGCACCGTTGGCAAGTTCGGTCTTTCTACCCTTGCTCCGAGAGGTGTTGCTCAAGAGGTAGATACATGGAACACGCACGCAAGAAGGCCTTGGTGGACCCGCGACTGTTGGACACGCTTCGTTCACCCCCACCACCCGCAACCGACACCTTAGGTAAGAAGGTGCAAGCCCTCGATGACGATATGAAGACCATCCTCGATAGAAAGGACCTAGACGACGGGACCAAGGTGACACTGTATAATCAGGTGTTGCAGCGGTACAACGTTTTGGCCGATAAACACTTTAATGAACCGATACGCGTGGTCACGGTGAACGAGTCGGTGACGGGGTCGGGGTCGGGGGTGGAGCCGGGGCCGGAGGGCGCAGTACGAGCTCTTAGTAGCGGACTAGAGGCCACCGTCTTGGACACCGTTCCCAAGACCATGCAGGCCAAAGCCAGACGTTTGATGGAGCATCTCAAGAGAGATATCGCGTGGACCGCTCGCGGTGAACTTATACACGAGGGCGTGCCGGTTGTCGGAAGTAACGTGGTGGATCTCGTTAATGATCTGTTGCGTAAGAGAAAGACCGATCCACCGGGTTGGCAGCCATTCGCACAACTCCGTGCCATCAACCTACCCATGGAGTTGGTCGGTAACGTCGTCAGGAAAGCCTACATACGACAGGCGACGACGGTCACTCCCTCTCGTCGGTCAGCTACTACTACTACTCCTCGTGCTGCTGCTGGCAGTGCACGAAGATCACTAAGTTGAACACCCCTCGCTCGTCAGCGCCGTCGAATGGAACATTCCATGCCCACCCCATCCCACGAATCACGCAAGGCTTTGTCGTCATTGGCTGGTTGGGACGACATATAAGGTGGTACGATGTGTGTCCTTAGCACAGTGTTCGTCATGCCAACCGATCCACAGGACGCGTACCGTTCCATCGTTGCTGCGATATTTTGCAGTGGACTTTACTTGATTGCTCACGGTATAGCCCAACTTCTTATGCAACAAGCGTTATTCAGACTATGGTTTTGCTACTAGACTGTTGTTGCTCCACCGCTAGCGTTGTGGGTGCGATAGCGTGTGTCCTACTATACGTCGGCGTGCTCCTCGTAATTCGTCAGCATTCGTACTCCGGAGTCAACGTCACCGCCCCCGTCAACGCATCGGTCCTCCTCCTCTTTTAATGGCGCGGAGGAGAGAACACCCAATGAGGGAGGTCTACTTCGATCCAAAAAGGATAGGCAGTTATGGCGGAGTCTGTGCCTTGCGACGCGTCACGCGCGTGCCGCGGAAAATCGTCGCAGAATGGTTGTCGGAACAGGACGCCTGCACCTTACACAAACCAGCGAGACGTCATTTCAAGAGACGCCGCGTCATCGTGGGTGGTATACATCAGCAGTGGCAGGCCGATCTCGTAGACTTGACGAAGTTGAAAAAAGACAACGAAGGTATGACCTTTCTCCTCACGGTGATCGACGTCTTTTCGAAAGTGGCCTGGTGTGTTCCTATGAAGAACAAGTCCGCGGCGTCGTTGGTAGCAGCGCTGCAAGCCACGTTCGTCGACAACTGGCCAACGACGTTGCAGACAGATCAAGGTGTGGAATTTCTGAATAAATCCGTTCAGGCTCTATTGAAGAAGTACGGCATCCATCACTTCTCCACGCACAACGCGGAGACGAAGGCGAGCGTCGTGGAACGATTCAACAGAACGTTGAAGACGCGCATGTGGCGATACTTCACGAAACACCAGACGTGGCGTTACATCGACGTCCTTCAGGACTTGGTGCGATCGTATAACAACACCCACCACCGCAGCATCGGTATGGCTCCGTCAAATGTGAATGGAAAGAATCAAGAAAAGGTGTGGCAACGTCTGTACGGTCACGACGGTAAGGGCGTGCCCAAGTTGCGCGTGTCGGATCGCGTGCGCGTCAGCAAGTACAAAGGCACGTTCGAAAAGGGCTACGAGACGAACTGGAGCGAAGAGATGTTCACGATACACGAGGTTCACCCCTCCGATCCACCCGTGTACCGCTTGCGAGACGATCTCGGCGAAGTGCTGGACGGCACCTTCTACGAACTGGAGCTGCAGAAGGTACCCGTCGATAAAGTGTACCGCGTGGAGTCGGTACTGCAACGCCGTAAGGTTGGTAGACGAAAGGAGGTTTTGGTGAAATGGTTCGGATATCCCTCCAAATTCAGCAGCTGGATCGATGCCAGGGCACTCGTCCACTCCACAATAAAGACTAGCCGCGCGTATGGCGACACTTCATTCGAGAAATGACACAAGACACGACACCACAGACCTGCACCACCACCACCACCATCATAGACGAGGAGGTGGAGCAGGAAGAACAAGAGGATTGTACTGACGCTGCATCGAGCGAGAAAGACAGCACTCCCTGGCACCTGTTCGGTACCGTGTGTCCCAAAGAGGAGATAGTTTTTCTGTGTCAGGTCGTCGTCTTGTACACGGTCATCCTGATCAGCATTTACAACCTGACGACAGGTCACGATAATTATAATCTGTGGACGGCTCTGTTGAGCAGTTCGTTGGGTTACCTGCTACCCAATCCCACGTTGAGACGCAATGGCGACTGATTTCTATCTGACGCTATCTAGCAATGCTTCCATGAAGGTGCACCCCGCTAACACCTTGGCCCATTACATCACGGACTTGCCTCAACGCATATCGGTGTCTGGCGAATGGGAGTGCGGACTGGCAGAGATCCAATACCCGCATACTCGGTACAAAGTTCGAGAGGACGACACCTGGTTCTACCTCAACGAGCGCATTCCTGTGGTTCTTACCCCGAGTACGAAGATCGCTGCTGGGTATTACCGCAGTCCTGACGTATTGTTGGACCACGTCAACAAGGCGCTGAAACGCATGTCGACGGATAAGACGCGGGCTAAAATGAGCTACAGTACAATCACTCAGAAAATGACTTTGCACATGTCACCGGGCACCGACTTCAGCATGCCGTACCAGAGTGCAATGGGTACCATTATGGGATTCTCCCCGTCGCTTGTCACCAGTCCAGCGAGAGATAGGGATACACGCGTGTACACCCACCCGAGAGTAGGAGAGGAAACAAATCGAGCCTATCCACCGGAGCTAGGTCTCACGCCATCGGCCACCGTTAGTTTGCCACCCGCAAAACCAAAGATTGCCGGTAGCCCGTACTCTTTCCGTCAAGAGGCCACTACCGTGGTGAACATGAATCAAGGGTTCGACACCATCTACGTCTACACGGACGTTGTGGAGTCTCGCATCGTCGGCGACAGTTTCGTGCCGTTGTTGCGATGCCTCCCGGTTCGCGGAGGTCACGGCACCACGGTGTCCGATCGTTTCACTAACGTTCACTACGTGCCTCTGTTGCGCAAGGAGTTCGGGACCATAGAGGTGGATATAAGAGACGAAACCGGACGGCGCGTGCCATTCGAGTACGGTAGAGTGACGGTGACGCTTCATTTTCGACGGCGTAGGACCGGGCTGTTCTGACGATGAATTACAACGACTATTACGCGCGTCAAGCGGGTGGTGCGCTGCCCTACTTCGCCGGTGCACAATACCAGCGAGGTCACGGACTGGGCAGTCTGTTCGGTGGTCTGCTGCGCAGCGCCATGCCACTCATCAAGAGAGGTGCCGTGGCGTTGGGTAAGGGAGCGTTGAAGACCGGCATTCGTATAGCTGACGACGTCTTATCTGGTCAGAACATAAAAACGGCAGCCAAACGACGCATCACGGACGCTGGTAGTGGCATGCTGCGTAACCTTGAGATCCCTGGCGTGCGATCTCGTAAACGTATAAAACGAGCACCCGCGAAGACAGGAGTCACTACAGCGAAGAGACGGCGCACGAGACAGACGCCCAAGAAACGTGAGGCCGACATATTCGACGACAACGATGGCGTTCGTACATAAACAGTCGTGCGAAGGGGTCAAGACCGAGCTGGATCTCTTTACCGTACCCCCCACTCAGAACAGCATCGTCGACAGTCACGTGGTGGAACATCAACCCATGGCCTCTCTGGACTCTGGTGGACCGATAGAATTCCTGATCCCTGGATCGGGAGACGATTACCTGGATCTCGCCAACACGATGCTACACGTGCAGGTGAAGGTGACGCGAGCCAACGGGGACGATCTCGACTTGGCCGATCCCGTGGGACCGGTGAATAACTGGCTGCATTCGCTGTTCGGTCAGGTCGACGTCTACCTGAACGGCACGCTCGTGACCCAATCGACCAACACGTACGCGTATCGCGCCTTCATCGAGACGCTGCTGAGTTACGGTACCGATGCCAAGGACACGCAGCTGACGGGTCAGCTGTGGTACAAGGACACGGCCACTCACATGGATGCCGTCGAGATAGTCGACGGAGCCGCGGCTAACGCAGGGTTCGTGGCTCGACGAGAGCACATCGTACGGAGTCGAGTGGTCGACATGATGGGTCGTCTACACGTGGACCTGTTTCTGCAAGATAAATTCCTGATCAACGGCGTCGATGTCAAGATCCGACTGGTGCGCAATAAGACTTCGTTTGCGCTCATGGCTGGTGGACCCGACCCCGATTACAGGATCAACATCGTCAATGCCACCTTGTTTGTCAAGAAGGCCACCCTCAATCCCACCGTGCAGATGGCACACATCAAGGCTCTCGAGAAGAGCACGGTCAAGTATCCGATGTAAGGTGTACTCCATTCCCGCGGGTGCTCGGTCGCACACGCACGAGAACCTGTTCCTCGGCACTCTGCCGAAACGTCTGGTGCTGTGCTGCATCGATAACGATGCCTACAATGGTGCGTACGCCAAGAATCCGCTTCACGCCAAGAACAACGCCATAAGCTTCCACGCGGTGTACGTGGACGGACGACAGATATCCTCCACACCCTTTCAGCCCAATTTCCAAGACGACCTCTTCGTCAGGAGCTACATGAGCCTGTTCACCTCGACCGGTAAGATCTGGCAGGACGAGGGGAACGGTCTGACTCGCAGCGACTACCGACATGGTTACACCTTCTTCGGTTTTGACCTGACCCCCGACCAGTGCGACGGCCCCTGCTTCCATCTGGTACAAAAGGGCAACCTGCGCATAGAACTTCATTTCCGCAATGCGCTGCAGACCACCGTGAACGTCATAGCCTACGCCGAATTCGAGTCCGTGCTGGAAATCGACAAGAACCCCAACGTCATCTACGCCTACTGAGATGGACACCCTACAGATCGCCCGACTACTGGAGACGGACCCGTGCACCAGATCGATATTTCGCGGTGTCGTACCCAAAGACGGACTGCCTGCGACGATAGACGGCGTTCTACCTGCAGCCGTGTGCAACACCGACGACGGCGACGAACCGGGCGAACATTGGATAGCGCTGTACCTGGCTGCCGACGGACGCGGCGATTACTTCTGCTCGTACGGCCTGCCGCCACGTCAAGCGGCCTTCCGCACCTTCATGAACGAACATTGTTCCGAGTGGACTCATAATAGCAAGAGAATTCAGAGTCCTCTGTCTAACGTTTGTGGACAATATTGCGTAGCTTTTGTATTGCTTCGTTGTAACGGCTTGCCAATGAGAACTTTTATCACCGTATTCGGCACCGATCTAGATGCTAACGATTGCCGCGTGTTTGATTGGCTTAAACAGATGCGACAAGGTAGACTGTACTATCACACTTCGTACATGGCGTGATGGTCAACATCCGCAAGTCGCCTCATCGTCACCCTCGAACCTCTGGCGAGGTGGAGACACCCCTAAGCTCGCGAGCTCTGGCGTGATGGTCAACATCCGCAAGTCGCCTCATCTTCATCGTCATCGTTGTCGTGATATTACACGCTACCCATGTTGTATCGCCATGCTGCTTGTGTTGTTCAATAAAATAAGTGTGCCCTCGTACGATATCGTGTTTTGTTCGTTTCTCGTCTCCTCGTTAGGTCCTTTGATCTCAGTTATTAATGACCCTGTTAATGACCACTGTTAACTTACTCTTTCATCTCAGTTATTAATGATCCTATTAATGACCGCTGTTAACAGACAGTCGTTCCTATGTCCACTATCGATGGCTACTGGTTATCTATCGGTACTCCTACATCCACTAGGGGGCGCTGCGCACGGTTTTTTGTGGTCGTACAGCCGCTAGGGAGCGCTCTGATTGGCTACGCGCGCAACCGGAAGTCGTTCAGACACATGGCCTCCGGATTTGCTTGGTCAGAAACTTACATCAACTAATCACGTGTCGTCGGAGACAGTGTCGTGCCTTGTATAGAAGGCAAACACGGAGACGTGGTGGCAGAGTTTCGACAACATGCAGTATGTTTCCGTCTTGCACAAATAATTTACAACTATCGATATATATATATATATATATATATATATATATATATATATATATATATATATATATATATATATATATATATATATATATATATATAAGAGACGATGCAGGCCATTACAGGACGACAGTGACGCTACACTTTCTACGACGCAAGCCACCGTTTTTCGAAACATTAACCACGCCAGGTGTTTTGAAGATCATCACGAACTCACCTATGTGGTCGCTATCAGATGTGAATGGTCACTCATACGGCATAAATTAACAACGTGTTGCAATTATAACTCATCTTGGTATGATTATATAGGTGAAGTTATTGCATATTTGGTCGGTAGAGGCGTTACTTCGAAGGAATGTAGGTAAAGTCTTAGCATATTTGGTCTGTAGAGGCGATCCTTGGAAGGAATACGGGTCAAGTTAATACGTATATAGTCAGTAAAAACACTGCTCGGAAGGGACATATATGTATGTATGTATGTTTGTAGGTATCTCTCTCTCTCTCTCTCTCTCTCTCTCTCTCTCTCTCTCTCTCTCTCTCTCTCTCTCTCTCTCTCTCTCTCTCTCTCTCCCTCTCTCTCTCTCTCTCTCTCTCTATATATATATATATATATATATATATATATATATACATATATATATATATATATATATATATATATATATATATATATATATATATATATATATATATATATATATAAACGTATATAAATATATGCGGACAGCTCAAAATGCATTGACATCCCGCGAGTATATATAATAGGGAGCATAACATTATACAGTGTTCTCCCCCTACGGTTCTCTTTACGCTATTATATTTGCCTTCGTTTGATCTGTATTTATATGTATTGTAAAGAGTTACAATGAATTTGATTTGATCCTCGCCTTGACATGGCACCTTGTGCTCTAACCATCTCGTCATCGGGGGGATTCGACCGGTGCATCGAAGACTCGGGTAACTTGGTGCGCGGTTCCCAACCGAAGAGTAGACAATGAAGCATGAACAGATAGGAACAGTGTGGAGCACATCGGTAGTTACGGAAAAACTGGCGCAGTTCCCGTCGCCAATTGCGATGTTGTACATTGGCTGAGCGGATTGCCTTCAGTATCGGTTTGTTAAAGTGCTCCACTTATGCATTGGCCATTGGTGGGGTGATTTTGCGTTGATCGACCCCACATGATTGTCTGACTTGATCGTTTCCGGATAGCTAAACATGGCAAACACTGCCTCGACGCACGGAATCCCTGCCTCGACGCACGGAATCCCTGTCTCGGCGCTTGTACTTCGGACGATTTGTACCACTGGGTACCTGGAATACTCATCCATAATACTCAGAATATATTCACCGGACGGTAACGGTCCGCAGAAGTCGATACTCAGACTGACTCAAGGGTCTTTCGGAAGAGTCGTCGTGTTTAGTAGTTCCATATGGCACCGGTGTTAGGTGTTGCATTGTCATATCATCGACCAGTGCTGGCTGTGTCTGTAGTGTCAGGTGTTGCATTGTCATACCATCGACCAGTGCAGGCTGGGTCTGTAGTGTCAGGTGTTGCATTGTCATACCATCGACCAGTGCTGGCTGGGTATGTAGTGTCAGGTGTTGCATTGTCATACCATCGACCAGTGCTGGCTGGGTATGTAGTGTCAGGTGTTGCATTGTCATACCATCGATCAGTGCTGGCTGGGTATGTAGTGTCAGGTGTTGCATTGTCATACCATCGACCAGTGCTGGCTGGATCTGTAGTGTCAGGTGTTGCATTGTCATACCATCGACCAGTGCTGACTGGGTCTGTAGTGTCAGGTGTTGCATTGTCATACCATCGACCAGTGCTGGCTGGGTCTGTAGTGTCAGGTGTTGCATTGTCATACCATCGACCAGTGCTGACTGGGTCTGTAGTGTCAGGTGTTGCATTGTCATACCATCGACCAGTGCTGGCTGGGTCTGTAGTGTCAGGTGTTGCATTGTCATACCATCGACCAGTGCTGGCTGGGTCTGTAGTGTCAGGTGTTGCATTGTCATACCATCGACCAGTGCTGGCTGGGTCTGTAGTGTCAGGTGTTGCATTGTCATACTATCGACCAGTGCTGGCTGGGTCTGTAGTGTCAGGTGTTGTAGGGTTGTGACTTTCTTCGTCCCCACTTTGACTTCATCGAGAGTTATTGCAACAGGACTGGATGTACATGCAATAAAGTTAACCATGTCCTTGGCCATTCTCTGTTGAAGGTTTGCATTTATATGCTAGCTGATCGGATTCCACGATAGATAATCGGCCTGATTATCTTGACCATGTCTGTATTCCAGATTGATATCATAGTGCTGTAAACGCAATGCTCACCTGGCAATTCTAAGAGGGGGGTCTGGCTTTCGCGATATACCCAATCATTCATGATCGCAAGCCATATATATATATATATATATATATAAATATATATGTATATATATATATATATATATATATATATATATATATACATATATATATATATATATACATATATATATAATGTTTTGAAGATCTGTTGAACGTGGCATATACTGCATCGTCAGTGACAGTGCCATGAGCAATTGCCTTGGCTTGACGCTCTGAAGATTCACGCGTTTGTGCAATTTCAAGTGTCAGATCTTGCGTCAAATCTTGACCCTCTGCTGGCAGTGTTATACGTAAATGTTCGGGCCGGCGTTTGTCGGTGACCTGATCTCGGATGTATTCAGCCGCTCTGCCTTTGTCACCATATCCACACGAGACCGTCGTGGTTTCGTCTAACTTTTGTTCGGCTCGGTGAAACATATGCCTGTTGTACGGTACATTCAGTTTTGGGGTGAAGTATTCAGTCAGTGTCTTTCGCCTGCTGGAAAGTTGTACCCCTATCAGCCAGCCAAAATATGTCTTGCACAGCCTCGCCGGTAGTGTCCCTTCACTGCGCGTCATTAGTGCAGCCTAATGCACTGGCCATGCGCTCGAAACGTCTGATCCACAAAACTGTGATTGACACTGATCGCTATCGCCATATCCGATGAGATGATATTAATGAAAGTCACTTTACTTCGCAAGTGTATGTATGTATGTATGCATGCATGTCTATGTTATTCTACTCTTCCTAGATGCTTTGTATCTTGGCCGCCAAACTCACAGGTTTATCTACGACCATAATGGTCGAGTTGTCAGTTTTATTTTCTTGAAATTCATCCAGCTATTACACTTTCTATGAACAATTTAATAACCCCTTGGAGTTGTTACATACAATTATCCACAACGCTATGCTAACAACTACATGCGATCGTTCATGTCATGCGTCTTTTCTATGACTGTTTAAAGTTACATAATACAAGGGCAAGGCATGCTAGGCAGTACTATTACTGCCAGTATTACGTCACAATTTTGCAATTCTAAAAGTCACCATCCTCATTTCTAGCATAATTGCAAACATATGAATACTCTTAATTACATAATGTCATGCAGCAAATAAGGCTCTCCTGTGACAATAGGAGAGCCCACGGCTCTTATAAGGACATTCCATATTTTACAGTGTTTCTTTGCAAAATACTTTTACCTGAAGATCTGTTCATTTGTATTTCTTCTAACGAAAAACACACAATACAATATATATTAATGCATTTTGTATCACCATTAATAACTAATATATAACCTTGCTAATATCTGATGAACCATTTACATGACATTACCACCAGTTGTTGATTTATGGTAGCTTTGTTTGTTATTTGAGTTCTCCTTTCTTTGCCTCTGTCAATACTGTAGAGGCAATCTCTTGAATGACTCTCCAGGCGAGATTAATGTCAGACAACTCGGTCGTTGCCGCACACACTGCGAACCGTAGAAAGTATGTGTCTTTGCTGATAGAGGGCACCATATGTATGCGACCATCCTCATTGATCTTTGTCAGCAAAGCTTTGTTCAATTCATTGGACTGCTGAAAGTGAGAGTAGCACGCACAAAAATACACTTTGCACAGCAAATACACAATAATAGCAGGAACAGTTATTATATGTATTTCAGTATCAAAGTAGTTTACACTTTACCCTGTCAGACCCTAAGGACCCTGGCTCAATTTCTGTGGGAAATGTTCACCTAAATGCATAAAGAAGTAAGAAGTAGTACTAAGAATGTATACACTTTCTATCATTGTCTACAGCCAGGTAGTGCATACAGTCAGCAGGATAAGGAGTGTAGCTACAAGATTAAATTAATCATCTGCATAAATAGATATTACAGGTTGTTGCATATCAGGTAAGCTAATAACTTGTCAGACCATATCTGAAACTGTATCTTTGACGTACCTTGCACAGTCGGAAGCAGACGAGGCCAAGTATCGCAGGATGTGTCACCTGGAACCTTTCATCACGCAGGACCAATTTCTCGAACTCATGCGCCAAGTTGACATGCTGCAAACATGTCAAAAAGTCTATTGGCTAACATATGCAATTGTTTAATAGTGTGTAGTGTCACAAAATCAGTGACAGTAGATTCCATTACAACAGACATTTGGCATACTATGATGAGCTTTAGCTTATTTATATTCTTTGGAAAATGTAACAGAGAAACATACTACACAAGATTTTATCTTATTTCCTTTTTATATTGCATTTTTGTCACATGTAAAACATGTCTTAGTTCAATAAATCATTTGAATAATAATTATGTATTAATATAAATAATCACTCACATGTCATTCATATGTGAAATTTCAATGAACCCAAGTGGAAAGTTGTAGATACCAAGTGGAAAGTTGTAGATACCAAGAAACACAAGATAAAGTTGTTTACCTTTCTGATGTGAGCCTGCAAAGCCTTGATGCCATACAGTCGCAACACAAACCACAGTTTCAGTGATCGGAATCTGCGTCCAAGAGGAATCTGCCAATGCTATCAACACAAAAGACAAATAACATGCCGTTTGGCGCAACACGCAAGTGGGAATTATAATTAAAATAAATTGTATTTAAATAAAAACCATTTAACATGATCTACTTCATTGTAGATTAAGTATTTTTTTTACAAATGTTACCAATATGTACATAACTTAAAATATATTATGACAAACAGTAAATCAATCATATTTTAGAGAAAAAAGTGGGAATTATAATTAAAATTAATATGTACTTAAAATATATTACTTAACATTTTGCTAAAATTATGACAAACAGTAAATCAATAATTGTTTACAGAATGTCCCTATTAAATTGACAGTGCATGGAGAGACAGTCTGACAAACACTGCCAGAGAGCACAGATCACTCACCCTATAGTCAGGGGCATGGCCTTGATGTTGATGCTTCAGATAAAGAGGATCAACATTGAAGGCATCAACAACGTGGGTCGTGTCCTTGAACCTGTTGATGAAGGTCATTAATTAAGTTACAAGGCAATGCAAGCAAATCCTTATGAAATACTTAGCAACTGCTTAAAAAAACAGTTCACACCAATACATCATGGTTTTACAGCAAAATGCATCCATGAGAGAAAGACAATATGCTGTCATCTACCATAGCATGACATCAGCAGTAAACTGTTTACTTAGGGGGGCATCTTCCATTTAGGGATCATCTCAGTTATGAATCATTTTTAAAATGGTGTTAGTTGAAAAATAACTTTCATTAACTGGTATTAAATTAATTAATTTCAAAGACTGATAGTGTTGTGACATTTTTTTAGTTTTCCATATTGTGTTTGAGCACTAGAAGAGAAACAAGATATTACTTCAAGTAGAATATAAACAACCTTACCACATGGCTGAGCAGTCAAAGTTGACAAGTAGCCACTTGTGAGGGTTGAAGTTGAAGGAATGAGCAAACTGACAGAAACAAACAATAAGCACTCAGTTCTGGTGTACCACATTTCTCAGACTACACGCATAATTGTGTTGTCATTGTTTCATTTAAATACAAACATTCAAACAAGTTAATGACGTGGAATTTGGCAGGAAAACTGTTAGATGCAGATCTACATGCAGTGCAACATTTCCGTCTAAGTTTGTGAGACTACACGAATGATTCCAACTGGACTACAGTCAGTAAGCTTCAGGAAGTTGTTGTGATTAACATGCATTAATTCGATGTATGTTTACTTCGGTGATCTACCCTGTGAGCTGACTTTAAACCAAGCCGACCTGTTCAATTGCCAAGGAAACCTACTATCGCCCACAGACACCAATGCGTCTCAGGGGCCACCAGGATTATTAGCTATTGTCTGCATGTCAACACCTGATCTCTGCCCTGGCAAAAATTAACTGTAGCAGTTAACTGTCAAAGACTGATAGACTACTGTTTGACAAGATTTAACAAGATTGCCATCCCAAACAACAAGTTCCAGATGGCAAGTGGACAAGGAAGCCATTGGCTTGTTGAGAGTCCAACAATTTTCTCATCTATGTGTAGCCCACCCTTATCAAATATCTGTCAATTCTATTTTTAAACATATTCACACTACTAGCATTAACACAATCATTTGGCATTTCGTTCCATTCATTTATCACCCTCTGTGAGAAAGAGTACTTTCTCATGTCCAACCTACACTGCTCCTTAACTAATGCTGCTTTGTGTCCTCTGGTCCTACTGCCTTCTTTAAGTTTGAAGAACATATTCCTATCAACATCCTCATAACACTATTTTAAACACTTCTATTTGGTCTCTTCTTAGTCTCCTGGTCTCTAGTGTTGTCAAACCACATTGTAATAAGCGACTTTCATAACTAAGGTTTCTCAATTCTTGAATCATTTTAGTTGCTCTTCGTTGTATTCTTTCTAGCTTGTCTATGTCCTTTTTACGATACGGCCTCCATGCCTGAATACAATATTCCAAATATGGTCTAACTATTGCTTTGTACAGGGGTACAATTAGCTGTTTCTCCTTATACATGATAGTTCTCCTAATTAGCCCTAGAATTTTATTTCTTTTTGAAGCAGCAATCCCACATTGCTATGAAACTTTCATGTGAGCACTAAATGTTACTCCTAAGTCCTTTTCAGGTGTGGTTCTACCTAGTACAGCATCCCCCATTTTATATTCTACATCCATGTTTCCATGTCCTATGTGTATACATTTATACTTCCCAAAATTGAATAACATTTGCCATTTTTCTGACCATTTAACTAATTTATCTAGATCATCCTGTAAACTTTGTTTATCTGTATCATTAATAACCTTTCTGAATACTTTTGTGTCATCTGCAAATTTTTAGTACTTTGCTAGATATGTCATCTTCCAAATCATTTATATATATTAAAAACAGTATAGGGCCTAATACTGATCCCTGTGGTACCCCACTCAAAACCGTTTTCCAGTTTGAAATCTCACCATCTACTATTACTCTCTGTTTTCTGTGTGTAAGCCACTTTTCTATCCGGTTGATTACATCATTACCTATACCATGGGCTTTTAGTTTAAGTAACAATCTTTGATGAGGCACTTTATCGAAAGCTTTCGGAAAATCTAAGCAGACAACATCCACTGGTGACCCGTAATCTACCCATTTTGTAATTTCTTCCAAAAAACATAAGAGATTGGTTAGACATGACCTTGCTTTTAGGAACCCATGTTGAAATGTATTGATTAATTTATGTTTCACAAAGAATTCCACCATGTGGTCTCCAATTAATGTTTTGAGTAATTTACATACAACTGATGTTAAACTCACTGGTCTGTAATTCTCTGGCTTGTTCCTCGGTCCCTTTTTAAATAGCTGCATAATATTTGCTTCTTTCCATTCCGAAGGAACTATTCCTTCTTCTAGTGACAAGTTAAACAATTTTGCTTTTGTTGTTGACTTAATGGTACGTGTCTACTTTGCTTCGGTGGACTGCACTCGTGTCAAGTGTAAACACTTACTGAGTATGGCAGGACGAAGGTCTAAGCCAACCAAAACAGATGATAAAATTATGAACGTTGGCACTGACAGTGACTAGGCTGACCAGATGCACGCAGAATTAAAAACCCAAGTGACCCTTTTCAGGGAAATCACTGCGCAGCAAAAAAAGACTTTCATGTCGTGTCTAGAAGCGCATATGTCGGCAACAAACAGCAGAGTTGACAGGTTCCTGACCAAAATGACACAGGACGTAACGGAATTGAAAACAAGCCTGCAATTAACCAGCGATGACATTGCTGATCTCAAGTCGTCGATGGCAGAACATTTGAGTGAAAACCATCAGTCAAAGATGTCCATCCAGTGATGACGAGAAAACTAAAAGACATAGAAGACCTGCAATCACTCGGCAATCAAGTCGACTACCTAGACAACTACTCTCGCCGAAATTGCATCCGAATTGATGGAAACCTAGAATCTGCGAGCGAGGATTGGAAAACAACACAGTAGATAGAATCTAACAATGGAAAATGACGCAAACTGTGGCCCAGGGTGCTCAAAGAGTGACGAAATGGGAAGATTGATCATTAAGAACAGGCAATAAAACATTCAACAGATGTATTAAGGACTAAAAAAAACTAAGATAATGGAACTGTCTTTTATTCATGCTTTTCCTATTCATGATATAAATGATGAATTCTTACTGACTATTAGTAAACTTGGAAATAATAAGTCATTGCTTGAATTGAACGAACAAACAACTGAATTTGACTTCAACAGTTTTGCCTAGTCAGAATATTCGCACAGAGATTATGATAATTACCTCAATCCTGATAAAAACTTTTACAATACAATTAATGTAGACTGTTCTTACTATACAGAATCGCAATTTGGTTTCAAGGCTAAGAACAGTAAGTCATCATTATCTGTGATTCACTTCAATGCAAGAAGCTTAAACACAAACTTTGAAAATATTAAAGATTATTTATATGTACCGAGACATCCATTTGATGTCGTTGTCATCTGTGAAACATGGGTTCATAACCTAAATGCTGTGCATGTTAACCAAGAACATAAAAGAGGGGAGGAGTGGTAATTTGTATCTCAAAATCCATTAATTAAAAGTATGCCATTAGTAGTTGATAACATTATGGAATGCATTGCAATAGAACTGAAATTAAATAAAGGAAAACATGTAATCATAGGATGCATATAGAACTCCGGGATCAAATATGGATATATTCAATGACAACTTAGAATTGTTACTACATAACTGAAAAATGCCAAAAAAAATCAATATATTTGTGGCGATTATAATTTAGACCTTCTGAAGCATGATACTCATACCGGAACAAAGAACTTTCTGGATATCATGTACAGCTTCAGACTCTATCAATCAGTTGTCAAACCAAGTCAAATTTCTAATGTTAGTGTTACCTTAATTGACAATTTTTTTTACAAATGAAGTAGTTAATGATATCAGCAGTGGACTGTTAGTCACAGATATCAGTGATTATATAGATATTGATTGGCCAAAAGAAAAGTGATATGCAAGTGCAAAGAATAGAGGCATTTGGTGCTGCACTATCTGTTCAGGACTGGGGTCATATCACGAAACAGAATGATGTTAATAAGAGCTACGAAGGGTTTGTTAACATATTCAATGAATTATATGGCATACATTGCCCGTTAAAAAAGGTGTGCATCAGAAAAAAAGGAGAAAATAGGCCATGGTTTACTAAAGGTTTGGCAAATGCATGTAAAAAGAATAATCTGTAAAAAAAAATACCTTAAATATAAAACAATGCATGCCGAGAATAAATATAAAAAATAAGTTTGGAAATATTTTACGATATGTGAAAAAAGAGTACTAGAGTAATTTAATGGAAAAAAACCGCAGTGACATAAAGGGAACATGGAATGTCTTAATGTCGGTAATCAAAAGAAATAAATATTTTACTCCATTTCTAGACCATTTTGTAAATGAAAATAAAACAAATAAAACTCAACAAGACATTGCCAATGGTTTCAATGAATTCTTTATCAACATTGGAACAAATCTCGCCAAAAACATCAAACCACCGATAAATAAAACAAGCATTTATGACTATGCGAATATGGAGGCATCCATGTTCCTTCACTCCACTGATGAACAAGAACTGTTGACTGTCGTGAAACAGTATAAAGGAAAATCCATGGGTTATAATGGAATAGACATGTATGTTGTGAAAAAGGTAATTTCCCACATAGCTAAACCCCTCACATATATATATATATATATATGTAACACATCATTCGAAACAGGTATTTTTCCAGATAATATGAAAATGGCAAAAGTTATTCCTGTTTATAAGATCGGCAAAAAAATTCATTTAACAACTACAAGCCTATCTCTCTATTGCCGCAGTTCTAAAAAATACTAGAAAAACTCTTTGATAACAGGTTGGAAAAATTCATGGAACAAAATAAAATACTAAGTGACAGCCAGTATGGTTTTCGGAAAAACAGATTTACATCTTTGACTTTATTAGAAATGACCGAGAAAATAATGAATGCAATTGACAATAAAAAAGTTTCAATTTGGGTGTTCATAGACTTGAGAAAAGCTTTCGATACTGTCAATCATAATTTACTTATAAAAAGTTAGAAATGAATGGTATTCGCAGTATAGTACTTAAGTGGTTAGATAGCCATTTAACAAAAAGGACACAATCTATCTACATTGATGATACATAATCAGATCTCTTAGAAGTAGTATGTGGCATGCCACAAGGTTCAATACTTGGATTGAAATTATTTTTTAAATAAAAAAATTATTTGTGTAAAGTTTCTAGTACACTCAAATTTATACTGTTTGCGGATGACACTAATATATTTTATAGCGCTGATAGTCCAGAATTGCTTAGTAACACAATTAGTCAAGAGCTGAGTAAACTGCACAGTTGGCTTGCAGTTAACAAACTGTCTCATAATATTAATAAAACTAATTACATGGTATTTGAAAAAGGAAGGGTTACTTCAGATATTGCAATAACAATAAACTAAAACATTATAGAAAGAGTCTATGAAACAAAATTTCTTGGCATAATTCTCGATAAGCTTTCTTGGAAAGCACATATACAATTGGTAAAATCCAAATTGGCTAAAACAATGTAAATAATTTATAAAGCCAAATTTTGTTAAAGGCCTCGGCATTGATTACTTTATACTTCTCACTTTTCTTGCCCCATATAGACTACTGCTCAGAGATGAGATGGGGAAATACTTATCGTACAAATCTAATGCCCCTATTCACTCTACAAAAGAGAGTTGTGAGAATTATTTGTGGAGCAAAGGCTCGTGACCATACAAATATCTTATTTATTAATCTTACATTTATTAAATTAAACTGAATATAAAACATCTATATTGATGTACAAAGTGAAATATAAACTATTGCCCAAAAGCATTCAAAGATTATTTGAAAAAAAAAAGTTCGTACTGTACTAAGGGCTAAATGTTTTTTATCACTGGCCTACATATCGCATTAAGAAACTGTAAAAATATTTTGCACTCAAAAAAATTTACAAAACATCTATACTTGATAGATACAAAAGATATATTTTATTCTGAAATGTAATATGTTTACTGTATTAGCTTTTGGCATATTTATGCGTTAATTTTATGTGTTTTGTCAGTGTGATACAAGGGATTACTATATAAAAGAGTAAAAATATACATGTTTATGTGTGTATATGTATATGTATACATAATTATTCTAACAAATCAATACAACAGGAGAGAGTACACATAAGTTTAGACTTCAATTCTCTCCGTTTCCAGCATAAGATTGTTGTACAATATGATTGTTACTATTCACCTTTTAAATATACATAATTTAAATGAGCATTGTCTAGAAATGTTCTGCAGTAGCAATGTATGTATATACACTGCGTATATGTAATGTTGGAAATAAATGTATTATTATCATTATAATAATAATAATAATGTTTTATTTCAGGCAAGCGCCCATAATATTATAAATACATACAGGTAAAAAAAACATACATATACACACATGATGAACAATAGAGGTACATGTAGTGAGAAAAATATATATATAAATATACATACATGACGTGTAGTAAAAATATATATAAGATAAGTCAGGATAAAAAAGTATATTTGTATAAAAGTACAAACATCATGAATTAAAAGCATACAATTGATCAATCCAATGTTTAATCAATGGACTTCGATAATAAATAAAAGTGTGAAGATAATTCACAAAAAGTGTATTGTCAGATTTTTCCAACCGGCATAAAAGGCTAAAAATTGATGAGCGAATACGTTCATTAAAGGATTTAACATAATTAGTAGCGAACATATGGCTTGCACTACAGCGGGGTGACAGGTTGTGTATAATTCTAAAACTGTTGTTATAAGCGACAATAATACCTTTCAGACTCTGTTTTTTAAAATGACACCAAAGACTTGAGGTGTACATTGAAACACAGTATGAATTAAATAAAGTTGTTTTAATGGAATTGTTGCATAAGTAAAATTTTCTGGCTAAAGCATTTGCCTGAGCATAGATACATCTTTTCTGCCTGGCAATATCGTCATCATCAGTAAGATTATTGTTTATAATATGGCCAAGGTATTTACATTTCTCAGTGTAAGGTAGTGTATGGTTATTGATAACAACAGGCTGAATATTTTTTTTGTCCCTAGGTTTGTTATCAATAACCATACAGAAAGATTTGTTGGCGTTGTATGTTATATCAAACATATTGCCATACTCGGCACAACAATTGGTGAGTTTTCTCAACCCCACAACACTAGGTGAAAAAACACAAAGGTCATCGGCATACATCATATGATTCATTATGGTTCCTGCATAAAGACAGCCAATTTGTAATTTATTCAAATTTACACTTAAGTCATCCATGTAAACGTTAAAAAGATGTGGAGAAAGGATTCCACCCTGCTTAACACCGTTTGAAACAGTAAAAAATTCTGAGAAGCTACAACACCATCTGACAGTGAATTTCTGGGTTCTGTACCAGTAATAAAGAATGCGAACAATAAAAGAAGGACATCCTCGGTCAATTAGTTTGGTGAATAGCTTACTATGATTGACTTTGTCAAAGGCCTTAGAGGCATCCAGCATAGTAACATACATAGATGAGCCATTCGCTATGTAGTGTCGAAAGAGTTCTTTTAATAAAAATATGAGCATTTCAGTTGAGTGATGCTTTTTAAATCCAAATTGGTTTACACATGTAGATAAAAAAGTAGAAACCCTGGATAATATCAAGGATTCAAATAATTTACTAGCAATTGTGGCTAGAGCAATGGGTCGGTAGTTGTTGTTATCAGACAGGTCACCCGCCTTATTTTTAATTATGGGGGCTATGATTGTAATCATCATAGCATCCGGTAAAAAACTGTGAATTAACATGCTACTATATAAAAGTGACATGAGAACATGAAGTTTTTCATTCGCATATTTAAAATGTTCGTTGCTTACACTATCATAACCCGGGGCTTTGCCTACAGGGATTGCATGTATTATATCTTGAATTTCCTTAACATTAACAATCATTTGAACATTAAGTTGTACATTGCTACAGTATTCACTGATCTACTTGATGTTGACTGGAGAGCCAGGTATAGAGTTAAGTAGGGACTGGTAATGATGAAGCCACATATTCTTTACATTTTCGACACCGGAAGCACCATCAACATTGCTAGGATTTGGCAACCTGGCGTTATTCATGTTTTATGTCCTTCCAGAAGTTTTTGAAGTCATTATTACATAGTTTAGAAGCAAGTCTTTCAGCTTTAAGAATTTCAGCATTTTTTAAACATAGTCTTTTGTTGCGTTTAAAACGAGCACGTCTAATTTTCATCATATCATACAAGGGACCATGGCGAGGACTCCCAGCAGAACGCCAGAAGAGAAAGGATTCTCTAGCAGCTTGATGGGAGTCTCTGACTAGATCGTTCCAGCCAAGAACAGTATACTTAGAAGATGTGTTGTTAGCCTTAGTAGGGATTACCTCGGCAGCGTCTTTGAGTGATTTTATAATATCATTGTAAAGATTGCTTAGCAAAGTGCGATGGGCTTCATCATTACAATTAGGGTTAGTACATCTTAAAACCTCATGAGGTACATCAATAGCAGATAAAAGCAAACCAGTTTGTGTGTGATAGTTATGGAGATCCTGGGTGGAGGCAGCATTCCACACAGAACGAGGTGCTTGAATTTGTTCCTGTATGGTGGCTTCAGAGGAAGGTAATAATTTGGCATATATAGAAAAGCCTAGAGGTAAGTGATCGGAAGAGACACAATCATATTTAACTTCCATATCAGATATTGATGAGTGACTAGAGTGGGTGGTGAGCATGTGGTCGAGCCAGCTCCTTGAGCCGTGCGCATCGCTAACGTATGTAAAAGCATCAGAGGGGAGAAGCAATGTGTCACTTGCGATAAGGTGACAGTCGTTTATAAAAGCATTGAGAAATGGAGTAAAAAGACTGGGGTTCTTAATATCTGCATTAAAATCACCAATGATGAATATATTGGTTGATTCAAATGAATCGCTTATGGCCTGGATTTTGCCTAAAATTTCTAGATATTCATCAGCATTGTCATCAGTCTGATATGGTAGATAGACATTAAGAAGTAGAATAGTGGCGTTAGAGCTGGTAATTTTTAGACCCAGGAGTCTCTTCTCATCAACATAAATCAACGGTTCAATAAAGGGGTCGAGTGAATGCCTCCATAAAAAGCAGAGTCCACCATGAGGACGTCAGAGTGAACAGAATTAAGGAAAGAAAGGCTCTGTTTAGAGAGCCAGTGTTCCTGCACAGCAAGTATATCTAAAGAGTTTAAGATGTCAACCACGTCAAAAGCACTGTTCCGTATACTTCTGGAGTTAAAGGAAGCAATACGGAGGGGAAAATCTATAAGTGGGTTGAATCTGTTAGTGTGTGTTTCCTAGGTGGGAAATACCGTCCAATCTTTGTTCCAGCAGGCCAGAGATCAGCGTCATAAAGCAAGTTAGGTTTAGGAATGTCAACACACAGCTTGAAGGAAGAATATGAGTTGTGTCGGGTTGGTAATCGCGCACATGAGCATTTCAAACTCAAAGTTGATGACACATATGTATATAATTCTTCACAAGTTGTGTCAGCATGAAATCCTGTGAAAATTATATTAATTACAACCAATTTCATAACAATGTGCATCAAACATTCGACAAAGAGTAGACATGATCTAACATTCTATACAGAGCAGATAAAATCAAACATTCTATACAGAGTGGACAGAATCTAATATTCTATACAGAGTCAATAGAATCTAACATTCTATACAGGGTGGACAGAATCTAACACTCTATACAGAGTGGACAGAATCTAAAATTCTATACAAAGTGGATAGAATCTAACATTATATACAGGGTGGATATAATCTAACATTCTATACAGAGTGGATAAAATCTAACATTCTATAGAGAGGATAAAATCTAACATTCTATATAGAGTGGACCAGATAGAAAATTAGTGCATACCTCAACTCCATCTAGAAGTGGACGGAACTCTGGACAGATAAAGGAAGAGCCAGCATAGGCTGCATCTATGTGCAGCCAAATGTCTGCCTTCTCACCTGCAACAGTTCACACCCTCATTGTACATTGCACACGTAGATCATTTTTAATAGTCCATGCTCCAAGCAGGACTACCTGATCACTGGCAGTCATGTATTAAAATAAGAGAAGCAACAAACTGCACTACCTGATCACTGGCTGTCGTGTATTGAAATGAGACAAGCAACAAACTGCACTACCTGATCACTGGCTGTCGTGTATTGAAATGAGACAAGCAACAAACTGCACTACATGATCACTGGCTGTCGTGTATTGAAATGAGACAAGCAACAAACTGCACTACCTGATCACTGGCTGTCGTGTATTGAAATGAGACAAGCAACAAACTGCACTACATGATCACTGGCTGTCGTGTATTGAAATGAGACAAGCAACAAACTGCACTACCTGATCACTGGCTGTCGTGTATTGAAATGAGACAAGCAACAAACTGCACTACATGATCACTGGCTGTCGTGTATTGAAATGAGACAAGCAACAAACTGCACTACCTGATCACTGGCTGTCGTGTATTGAAATGAGACAAGCAACAAACTGCACTACATGTCACTGGCTGTCGTGTATTGAAATGAGACAAGCAACAAACTGCACTACCTGATCACTGGCTGTCGTGTATTGAAATGAGACAAGCAACAAACTGCACTACATGATCACTGGCTGTCGTGTATTGAAATGAGACAAGCAACAAACTGCACTACCTGATCACTGGCTGTCGTGTATTGAAATGAGACAAGCAACAAACTGCACTACATGATCACTGGCTGTCGTGTATTGAAATGAGACAAGCAACAAACTGCACTACATGATCACTGGCTGTCGTGTATTGAAATGAGACAAGCAACAAACTGCACTACCTGATCACTGGCTGTCGTGTATTGAAATGAGACAAGCAACAAACTGCACTACATGATCACTGGCTGTCGTGTATTGAAATGAGACAAGCAACAAACTGCACTACCTGATCACTGGCAGTCATGTATTGAAATGAGACAAGCAACAAACTGCACTACATGATCACTGGCTCTCGTGTATTGAAATGAGACAAGCAACAGACTGCACTACCTGATCACTGGCAGTCATGTATTGAAATGAGACAAGCAACATACTGCACTACATGATCACTGGCAGTCATGTATTTTAATGAGACAAGCAACAAACTGCACTACCTGATCACTGGCAGTCATGTATTGAAATGAGACAAGCAACATACTGCACTACATGATCACTGGCAGTCATGTATTGAAATGAGAGAAGCAACAAACTGCACTACCTGATCACTGGCTGTCGTGTATTGAAATGAGACAAGCAACAAACTGCACTACCTGATCACTGGCTGTCGTGTATTGAAATGAGACAAGCAACAAACTGCACTACATGATCACTGGCTGTCGTGTATTGAAATGAGACAAGCAACAAACTGCACTACCTGATCACTGGCTGTCGTGTATTGAAATGAGACAAGCAACAAACTGCACTACATGATCACTGGCTGTCGTGTATTGAAATGAGACAAGCAACAAACTGCACTACCTGATCACTGGCTGTCGTGTATTGAAATGAGACAAGCAACAAACTGCACTACCTGATCACTGGCTGTCGTGTATTGAAATGAGACAAGCAACAAACTGCACTACATGATCACTGGCTGTCGTGTATTGAAATGAGACAAGCAACAAACTGCACTACATGTCACTGGCTGTCGTGTATTGAAATGAGACAAGCAACAAACTGCACTACCTGATCACTGGCTGTCATGTATTGAAATGAGACAAGCAACAAACTGCACTACATGATCACTGGCTGTCGTGTATTGAAATGAGACAAGCAACAAACTGCACTACCTGATCACTGGCTGTCGTGTATTGAAATGAGACAAGCAACAAACTGCACTACATGATCACTGGCTGTCGTGTATTGAAATGAGACAAGCAACAAACTGCACTACATGATCACTGGCTGTCGTGTATTGAAATGAGACAAGCAACAAACTGCACTACCTGATCACTGGCTGTCGTGTATTGAAATGAGACAAGCAACAAACTGCACTACATGATCACTGGCTGTCGTGTATTGAAATGAGACAAGCAACAAACTGCACTACCTGATCACTGGCAGTCATGTATTGAAATGAGACAAGCAACAAACTGCACTTCATGATCACTGGCTCTCGTGTATTGAAATGAGACAAGCAACAGACTGCACTACCTGATCACTGGCAGTCATGTATTGAAATGAGACAAGCAACATACTGCACTACATGATCACTGGCAGTCATGTATTTTAATGAGACAAGCAACAAACTGCACTACCTGATCACTGGCAGTCATGTATTGAAATGAGACAAGCAACATACTGCACTACATGATCACTGGCAGTCATGTATTGAAATGAGAGAAGCAACAAACTGCACTACCTGATCACTGGCTGTCGTGTATTGAAATGAGACAAGCAACAAACTGCACTACCTGATCACTGGCTGTCGTGTATTGAAATGAGACAAGCAACAAACTGCACTACATGATCACTGGCTGTCGTGTATTGAAATGAGACAAGCAACAAACTGCACTACCTGATCACTGGCTGTCGTGTATTGAAATGAGACAAGCAACAAACTGCACTACATGATCACTGGCTGTCGTGTATTGAAATGAGACAAGCAACAAACTGCACTACCTGATCACTGGCTGTCGTGTATTGAAATGAGACAAGCAACAAACTGCACTACCTGATCACTGGCTGTCGTGTATTGAAATGAGACAAGCAACAAACTGCACTACATGATCACTGGCTGTCGTGTATTGAAATGAGACAAGCAACAAACTGCACTACCTGATCACTGGCTGTCGTGTATTGAAATGAGACAAGCAACAAACTGCACTACATGATTACTGGCTGTCGTGTATTGAAATGAGACAAGCAACAAACTGCACTACCTGATCACTGGCAGTCATGTATTGAAATGAGACAAGCAACAAACTGCACTACATGATCACTGGCTCTCGTGTATTGAAATGAGACAAGCAACAGACTGCACTACCTGATCACTGGCAGTCATGTATTGAAATGAGACAAGCAACATACTGCATTACATGATCACTGGCAGTCATGTATTGAAATGAGACAAGCAACAAACTGCACTACCTGATCACTGGCAGTCATGTATTGAAATGAGACAAGCAAAATACTGCACTACATGATCACTGGCAGTCATGTATTGAAATGAGAGAAGCAACAAACTGCACTACCTGATCACTGGCTGTCGTGTATTGAAATGAGACAAGCAACAAACTGCACTACATGATCACTGGCTGTCGTGTATTGAAATGAGACAAGCAACATACTGCACTACATGATCACTGGCAGTCATGTATTTTAATGAGACAAGCAACAAACTGCACTACCTGATCACTGGCAGTCATGTATTGAAATGAGACAAGCAACATACTGCACTACATGATCACTGGCAGTCATGTATTGAAATGAGAGAAGCAACAAACTGCACTACCTGATCACTGGCTGTCGTGTATTGAAATGAGACAAGCAACAAACTGCACTACCTGATCACTGGCTGTCGTGTATTGAAATGAGACAAGCAACAAACTGCACTACATGATCACTGGCTGTCGTGTATTGAAATGAGACAAGCAACAAACTGCACTACCTGATCACTGGCTGTCGTGTATTGAAATGAGACAAGCAACAAACTGCACTACCTGATCACTGGCAGTCATGTATTGAAATGAGACAAGCAACATACTGCACTACATGATCACTGGCAGTCATGTATTGAAATGAGACAAGCAACAAACTGCACTACCTGATCACTGGCAGTCATGTATTGAAATGAGACAAGCAACAAACTGCACTACATGATCACTGGCTGTCGTGTATTGAAATGAGACAAGCAACATACTGCACTACATGATCACTGGCAGTCATGTATTGAAATGAGAGAAGCAACAAACTGCACTACCTGATCACTGGCTGTCATGTATTGAAATGAGACAAGCAACAGACTGCACTACCTGATCACTAGCAGTCATATTGAAAAAAGAGAAACAACAGACCATGTAGGTACAAATAGTGCATGGAGAAGACAAGACATTGTGCAACCCACTTAACAAAATAATTGTTCCTAAACAGAACTGAAGAATAATCAAATAAATGACGTATGAGATACTTACACACGGGTCCTATCTCCTGCAGTTTGTCAAAGGCACAGGTAGGAGTGGTGCCGAGGGTAGCCACACACTGCAGAGAAACAATACAATACTCAATAAACCCTGCCTGTCCGTTTCACAAAAACTGCCATTTATAGAAATGTTTCCTTCTCAGAGGGCAATGTTTGTCAACAATAAGTTCCCATCTCACAATAGTAACTAGGTTTTTCTGAAAAAGGAGTTTCTTTAAGATGTCCAAAAAATTATTTATATATTTCATTGATATATTTCATAATATATCATAACTTTGTATGCGTATTATATATTTATACTTTGTAGAACATTATAATTATCTATCATCTTTTCCTTAATTATTTAGCAAACAGACTGTACATACAAAGAAGGGAATGAGTCCTTTCTCTTTGTCACTTGCAATGGCTGCACCCAGGGCCAACTCCACCATTTGTTCATTCTCATCAGACTCCACCTTGTGGCAGTGAACCGCACCAAGCAAACATGCTCGTTCAACAGATGAATGTGCCTGAGAAACCGAAATAGGCAGACTCGTTTCATAGCAAATCACTGGGTATATCTCAAATTGGCAACATTATTTTAACATATTTATGTATTTTAATTATATTAATGTATCATTTATTTTAACTATGTACCTTAATTATGTTAATTTATTACTTCACTTAATCATCAATCATGATGGATTCTGTTCTATCCTAGTAATATGTGGAGCATTAAATAAAACAAAATAACATAATTGGATATCTTACATCCATGTTACAATAGATTGGTTGCACGCATCATATGATGACAGGTACAAAACACCTAATGCAGCCTTTGACATACCCCATAGCAGTATTCTTTCTATTTCATAATATACACAGCTGAAATGTAATTATGCAAATCAACAGAGTTAGAAGAAAATCAATTGACTCAGATTTACCTGATCTGAGCAGTAAGCAACTAGTTTAGACATGGTCTGAGAATTGACGCAATCACCACTGTCATTGTTCTCGCTGTGTTTCAAGAGCATGCGACTCCGCGCACCCAGCAGTGCCACCAATGTTGCCTCGCTGGCAGTGCCCTGGTATTGACAGGCAGAAGTTCACCAGTCAGAATGCCAGTGTTCATGAAACAATCAAAGTGTCTGATACTGATTTCATGAAAGGGCAAAAATTCTCAAGTAGGACACCAATTTGACTAAACCAAAGGATTATGTTCTTGAACGTGAATGTTTCATAAAGCGAAATGTAATTTGTGATGTTGGCAAAACTTTAATTTTTATTATCAACTGCATTCATGATTTGGCAGTTTGCAGCAAAAAGTATTAATTTCACAAACAGTTGATGACTATCTTTCTTTTAGAATAGATGCTAAAAGATGGGATTTTAACTTGCAATTATTCCAAGCAACATTTCCTCACTACAAATATTAGAAAGTTCATTAAGTATGTGTCTTACAAATGATGATTTCTCATAGCAGAAGGCAGGAGAAGACATGGAGACTCCTGCGGAAGACCTACCTGTATGACACCACCTCCGTTCCCTCCTGACATGAAGTCTTTGGGAAGCTGTAACATCTTCCCAAGCCAGTCCATCATGACGACCTCGAGCTCTGTGCAGGCTGGACTTGATGCCTGGACATCAGTCAACAACAAATACAGTAAGACAGAATAATAGATATACATAATGGCTAAATGCTGTTGTACCTGCAGAAAAATGTACTGCCTACAAGTGGTCAGTATGTAAACAAAACGAACACCAATGGGGTTCCCCTGCTAGTGTGGGAGTTGATGCCGACTCACCCAAGAGAACCCAGTAGAGTTCCCCTGCTAGAGTGGGATGTGGATGCTGACTCACCAAAGAGAAGCCAATGGGGTTCCCCTGCTAGTGTGGGATGTGGATACTGACTCACCAAAGAGAAGCCAATGGGGTTCCCCTGCTAGTGTGGGATGTGGATGCTGACTCACCAAAGAGAAGCCAATGGGGTTCCCCTGCTAGTGTGGGATGTGGATACTGACTCACCAAAGAGAAGCCAATGGGGTTCCCCTGCTAGTGTGGGATGTGGATACTGACTCACCAAAGAGAAGCCAATGGGGTTCCCCTGCTAGTGTGGGATGTGGATACTGACTCACCAAAGAGAAGCCAATGGGGTTCCCCTGCTAGTGTGGGATGTGGATACTGACTCACCAAAGAGAAGCCAATGGGGTTCCCTTGCTAGTGTGGGATGTGGATACTGACTCACCAAAGAGAAGCCAATGGGGTTCCCCTGCTAGTGTGGTATGTGGATACTGACTCACCAAAGAGAAGCCAATGGGGTTCCCCTGCTAGTGTGGGATGTGGATACTGACTCACCAAAGAGAAGCCCATGGGGTTCCCCTGCTAGTGTGGGATGTGGATACTGACTCACCCAAAATAAGCCAATGGGGTTCCCCTGGTAGTGTGGGATGTGGATACTGACTCACCAAAGAGAAGCCAATGGGGTTCCCCTACTAGTGTGGGACATGGATGCTGACTAACCCAAGAGAACCCAGTGGGGTTCCCCTGCTAGTGTGGGTGTGGACACTGACTCACCCAAGAGAAGCCGATGCAACCAATGCCGTCAGACAAGATGTCAGCACAGATAGCAGCGTATGAGTTGGCAGTCGGGAAGTAGGCATGAAACTGGGGACTGTGCCAGTGGGTCACCTGTCAAGGCAACCATGCGGTCAGTTCACAAATACGCATACACATACAGACATACATGTACATTGTCTACGGATTGTATAACTGCTAGCAGCATGAATATGTTTAAAAACAAGGTTGACACATATCTCAGGAGGGCGAGTTTCACGTAGATGAACATTGTTGGACTCTCGATAAGCCAATGGCTTCCTTGTCCACTTGAGTTTCTGACACTACAGGAGAAGTTCCTGTAGAAGCTCTGGATGAGTTTCACCAGCTTTTCTGGAATTCCATAGTGCCTCAGGATTTTCCCTGTGCACGTTGTCGAATGCTTTTTCGAAATGTACAAAGTTAACATAGATTTTTTTGGCCATTCATTGCATTGCTCTAGAATGTTCAGCAAAGTGAAGATGTGTTCAGTTGCTGCTCTCCCTTTTCTGAAGCCTGCTTGTTCTGGGTGGAGAAGCTTATCTACTGTTGTTTTCATTCGTGTCATGATGATTTTTGAGAACATTTTACTTGGTATGGAGAGTAGAGTAATTCTCTTCCAATTGCTGCAGTCTGCTATGTTCCCTTTCTTCAGTAATTTGATTATCCTCCTGTGTGTCCAGTCAGGCAGTTCTTCTTTTATCCATATCTCAACAAAGAGGGGGTGTAGGATCTTGGCTGCAGTTTCTGGGTCAGCCTTGAAAACTTCTGCGCATAACGAGTCTGTTCCTGGAGCTTTGTTGTTTCCCAGAGTGGCTATTGCTGCTTTAACCTCTGCTTTCTTTGGTGGGACGTTTCTATCTCCATGTCTCTTTCTGCAGGCTGGATGTCTGCTGGATGTCGTGGATCCGGTCTATTTAGCACTTCAGTGATTGAAGTGTTTCGTCCATCTTCGTTCTTGTTCCTCTTCACTGGTCAGCAACCTTCCGTTTTTGTCCATGACTGGGGGGGTTGACCTTGTAGTTGGTGTTTCCACAAAACTGCTTTGTTATTTTGTACACAGTGCTCATCTCTTGCCTGGAAGCGGCTGTTTCAGCTTTGTTTGCATGTTCCTCTAAATGCTTCCTTTTGTCTCTTCTAGCTGACTTCTTAACACGTTCATTCAACTCACTGTATTGTATTCACAGTCTTTCTTTCAATCTTTCAGATTTGGTTTGGCCGATTACTGTTTTCAGTCATTTTCTTTCTTGTACGTGCTCCCATGTTACAGTACTGATCCACTCTTTATGTTGCCGAGCGTTAGTACCCAGCGTCTCTTTGTTGGTTTGATTGTATGTTTTCTTGATGATTTTCCACTTCTCTTGTACTTGATCAGAAGTGTCTGTTTCTTCTTCCAAAGTTTCTAATCTGTTATGTAGCTTAACTGTGAAGGTTCTAGCTTGTGTTGCATCTTTCAGCAGGTGTTCTTGGACTATCTGCTTACAGAAGCGTATTCTTCTCAGCTTTAGCTTGACTGTTGCCTGGAGTAGATTGTGATCACTGCCAACATCGGCTCCTCTTCTAACACGGACATCCAATAATGATCTCCGCCACTTGCTGTTGATCATAATGTGGTCAATTAGGTTTTGGTCCCGTGCATTTGGTGAAATCTAGGTCAGTTTGTGGATGTCTGTGTGCGAACATGGTTCCTCCTATCATCATGTTGTTCAAGCCACAAAAGTCACATAGCATCTCTCCATTCTCATTCATGTTGCAACATCCCTGTCTGCTCATGGTTCATTCTCTTCTAAAAATCGTCAGACCCAACCTTTGCATTGAGATCGCCCATGATGATCAAAACATCATGTGCAGGTACTCTCTCCTTCTCGGCTTGTAGCATGCTGTTGAAGGCCTCTTTCTCCTCCTGTTCTGCATCATCATTGGGGAGTAGCATTGGATGATCATAAGTTTACTGTGTTCGCCAAAGAACCTGGCTTTCACCATTCTAGCACTGACTGGTTTCCATTTTATAAATTTCCTTTCCATCCCTTTCTTGAGGATTAGTGCCACTCCTGCAATGTGGCGTTTGTCATCTCTGCCATCCCAAGGATTAGTGCCACTCCTGCAATGTGGCGGTTGTCATCTCTGCCATCCCAAGGATTAGTGCCACTCCTGCAATGTGGCGGTTGTCATCTCTGCCATCCCAAGGATGTGTAACTTGCATGATTTCATCTCGTTTATGACTTGTGCTGTTTTTGCAGTATTGAGCATTGTCCTGACATTCCAGGCCCCAATCTGGAGTTTGGTTTTTGCATCCAGTAGGCTTGTCTTCACGCTACTAACTTCCTTATGGCTTTCACTAGTATTGGTCCTACCGGCTCCTTTGTGCCTCAAGCTTCCTGGGTAGCTGGGGTCCATTTAGTTTCTTTTGCGAGTTTCTGTAACAGTGTGTTTTTTACGAGATAGGATTGTTAACCCTATTCTCAACCCCCATCCTGGAATGACCCTGCTGGGAGGACTCCCACCAGCTACCCCACCACAACAAGGTAACGATCTCTCTCTCACAAACACACGTGCACAAACACATCTGCAGAAACACACATGCACATTGATGCAACCGTTTTGTTAAGCTTACAGTCCATCTGGCACCAACAAGTATATGGAAAATATTATAAACGTGACAAATCGATGTGCCCGATTGCCTTCAATTGCTGCATGCAATGATGTGTTTGTACTACAACAAATTAATGTGGTCTATGACTTTACTACTAGTCTAAAAGTGCATCTATCCAATTAAATGTAATTGTGACAGATGTATAAACTCATTGCATGCAAATCTGTTTACTGGTATATGTGTAAACATGAAAGATGCAATTTAAGCAATTTACTCAATACTACAAATTATTTTCTTTAAAATATCTACAATGTTCTAAAGACATAGAATCATTTTGTTTGCTACCACTAAGAATACAGTGTGCAGCACAGCCTAAGACACTGAACCTGTTCAATATGTTAAGAATAGTGACAACTTTGGCAGGGTGAATATGAATGACATCTCCATCTCATTAATTGTTCCACTTACTCCAGGCATAATAACTCGCTCAATGTCCCCAAACACATCCTCCCACTTCTCAGGGTTGTTGGGAGCTGTTTCAGGGATCAGCTTACTGAGGTAGCCTGGTTCAACATTTGACAGAGGCCGCCTGTCCTTGATGTTCTCAAGGTAATCTGCTATGTAGTCCACCATCTCCTTTCCGTGCTTACGGAATGCCTCTGAGTCCATCTTGTGTATGTTGGTGGTGGAGGAAGTCTGCTGATAGAGAGACGTCTGCTGATAGAGAGAAGTCTGCTGATAGAGAGAAGTCTGCTGATAGAGAGAAGTCTGCTGATAGAGAGAAGAGAAAGGAAAGAAACAAGTTTAGCAGGCATTGATAACATTCACTTGTCATGACATCACGACTGGACTCAGTTACAATGATCAATTACAATGATCAATTACAACAACAATTACACAGCTCCATAACAGCTCAACTACACTTAAAGCAGGTTTTTTGTTAAGTGTAGCAGGGACCATGAACCCCAAAGCAGGGACCACTTATCATGCTCAGCCTGTGGCCAAGTCACTACGTATCACAGACCACTGTGGATACACTAGGAACTTATATATAATGTAATTGTATCTGCATTTTAGGATGTAACATCAAGTTGCGCAAACAAATTATTGTAACTAATTTATGTGACAATTGACTAAACCATTGATATGTGATAATTAATGATTTTTTTAAAACAGGTATCTTTTCAGGGTTCCACTGTATTACAGGTCTGGTTTACACAATCATGTTTTCAACAATTGCTAAGTAAAAATAAATAATATAATGGCACTGAAAGATTATGTTCAATTTTATTAATGGAACTGCAGCTGCTGGAATATGAGTCAACAGTGTCCACTCTCAACACCGCAACACGTCCTCTTCACTCATATCTGACTCAACACAGTGTCCACTCTCAAGATCACAACATTTCCTCTTCACTCATGTCTGAGTCAACGCAGTATTCACTCTCAACATCACAACACTTCCTCTTCACTCATGTCTGAGTCAGCACAGTGTCCACTCTCAACATCACAACACTTCCTCTTCACTCATATCTGACTCAACACAGTGTCCACTCTCAAGATCACAACACTTCCTCTTCACTCATGTCTGACACTCAACACAGTGTCCACTCTCAAGATCACAACACTTCCTCTTCACTCATGTCTGACACTCAACACAGTGTCCACTCTCAAGATCACAACACTTCCTCTTCACTCATGTCTGACACTCAACACAGTGTCCACTCTCAAGATCACAACACTTCCTCTTCACTCATGTCTGACACTCAACACAGTGTCCAATTTCAAGATCACAACACTTCCTCTTCACTCATGTCTGAGTCAACACAGTGTCCACTCTCCACATCACAACACTTCCTCTTCACTTGAATCTGAGTCAACTGTATCCACTCTCAACATCACAATACTTCCTCTCACTTGAATATTAGTTAACTGTGTCCTCTCTCAACATCACAACACTTCCTCTTCACTTTAAGATAAGATAAAATTGATTGTCATGTGTAATCATTGCAGTAATACATTAAAAACATTGGAACGTATAATGATGTTGGGTCGTACTATAACGTATACATGACAATACACTCACATGCAGCAAACGGTATGAAAACAAACTAAACATCATGCACAGTAAATGCACTCTTAAGAATAAAATCTTGATCTTGACTATGTAGGCACTTAACAATCTCACTTTGTGTTTCCTGTTATATCACATAAATAAGTCCAATATAAAGCAAAAGACATAATTATCACTGTCAAGGAAAGATATGATTTAGGATATAAAATAAATAAATAACTTGGTATAAAATATATAAAATAAATAAATTAGGTATACTCAGTGAAATACAAGTCGGAATGTGGTATTTGTGTGTACTGCAGATTGGAAAAAATTTTCACGTCTGTTTTGATAGAGCTTGGACGGCTATGGGATAAAAACTGTTGCTGAAACTGCTGGTCCTAGTTTTGATGGATCTGACCCGGCGACTAGATGGAAGGGGCTCGAATAAATCATGGGCAGGATGGGATGGGTCCTGAGAGATGAGACTGGCTCTTCTTAACAGGCGCTGCTGAATACAGTGATTCAAGATTGGGAAGGGATCTACCAATTATTTTGGAAGCAGTATTTACAACTCTATTCAACCTGAGCTTTTCCTTGACCGTGATAAAACCAAACCACACTGTGATCGAAAAGGTGAGAACACTCTTGATCACAGCTTTGTAAACGTTTAGCGTGATCTGAGTGGTCAAGCCAAATGATCTCAACCTTCTTAGGAAGTACAGGCGCTGCTGGGCCTTTTTAACAATGGTGTCAACATTTAGCTTCCATTTGAGGTCGCTTGAAATCATAGAGCCAAGAAACTTAACGTGTTGGACAATTTCAACTGTTTTGCCGTCGATCAAAAGAGGGGAGAGGGGAGATTTCTTTCTTCTAAAATCCACGATCATTTCTTTTGTTTTGTTTACGTTGAGCTCCAGATTGTTTTCGCTGCTCTAGTTTATAAGCTTGTTTACCTGATCACGATACTCAAACTCATCTGAGTTTGCAATAAGCCCTTGCACTGTATGTAGTATCGGCAGCAAATTTCAATATTTGGGTGCTTTTATGACAGGATGTACAATCATATGTAAAAAGAGAGTATAGAATTGGTGGCAGGACACAACCTTGAGGTGCGTCAGTAGACAAAATGAGTGATGATGATAAATTGCCACCAATTTTCACAACCTGCAGTCTGTTCAACAGAAAATCGAGGATCCACAGCCACATGGATTGTGGAACCCCGACCTTCTGTATTTTCTCGAACAGTTTTGAGGGGATAATGGTATTAAAAGCAGAGCTATAATCAACAAAAAGGATCCTAGTGAAAGTATCTGGACCTTCTAGGTGCTTGAGAACATAAAACAATCCTAGAGAGACAGCGTCGTCAACAGATCTATTTGCACGATACGCAAACTGAAATCGGTCAAGCATTGGGTCAATAATTGATTTCAGAAACTGCAGGACCAAGCGCTTGAGCATCTTCATTACTACAGAGGTCAAGGCAACAGGCCTATAATCATTTAAGTAGGATGCTGAACATTTCTGTTTAAGCAGACACGGAGATACGTTATCCGGGCCAGCAGCCTTCCTACTATTGAGACGTTCAAACATACACTTGACGACAGATTCATCAACTGTGAAAGGTGGAACGTCACAGTGAAATGCTGCTACAGAGGGAGGAGAGATGGTGTTCTGTTTATCAAAGCGACTGTAAAAGTCATTCAGATTGTCAGGAAGAGTAGTGTCAGTAGTCTTCGACGACGTATTGTAGTTGGTGACGACCTTCAGACCCTGCCAGATGTACCTGGGGTTGTTGGTGGTGAGATTCTCCTCCAGCTTGTCACGGTAATTGGCCTTGGCCATCTTGATGGCCTTCTCCACTGCATACCTCGCCTGCTTGTATTTGTCCTTGTCGTTTCCTTTGTAAGCTTCTTGTTTCGCCTGTAATTTGTGTTTGATATCCGTCTTGAATCACGGTTTGTTGTTTTTGTAAATCTTTATGGTTTTCGATGGAATACAGAGGCCTTCGCAGAAGGTGATGTAATCACTGACAATCTCTGTATATTCATGGATATCAGCTGCGGCCTCTTTAAACACACCCCAATCGGTGCATTCAAAACAGCTATGAAGTGACTCCACCGCATCCAATGACCACTGTTTCAGTTTTCACCATTGGTTTCACACATTTCAACTGTTGTTTGTAAGTGGGCACCAGGTAAACCACAGCATGGTCCAACCCCCGAGTGGTGCGCGAGGGATCGAACGGTAGGCGCCCCTGATGGTCACACATGTTACCTGCTGTGCAAATTTTGGCATCTCTTTCTTGGGATTGGCTTTGTTAAAATCACCTGCCACAATAACAATAGAGTCGGGGTGAGAATGTTCGGCCTGCATGATGGTGTCAGACAGCTGAGCCACCGCGGGCCCGTGTTTGCTTGGGGAGGTATATACACGGCAGTCAGAATAACACTTGAAAACTCCCTAGGGAAGTAGAAAGGGCAACAGACAATGGTGAGAGTTTCTAGGTCAGCAGGGCAGGTTTTAGACAGTACCTTTACATCGGTAGCCCAGCGATTGTTGACCAAAAAGCACACACCCCCTCCACGAGCCTTCCCTGTCTCGTCGCGAGACCGATCACTACGGAAGATGGATAGTCCAGGGGGCTGTACGGCCGAATCGGGAATGATCAATATGAGTCATCTGACAGCAAATTAAGCGCTGTCAAATAGTTGTGCACGGTTGGCTCCAATTTATGTTCGGTCATGGTTTCATGTGCCACCTGGCTCACATGTTCCCCAAGTATCTGGTTGATTGTGACTGTGACTGGCTTTCTTTCAGAAGCTTTCTCCCCTTCTCTGCCAGCCATGCTTGCACATGTTGCATGAGTGGCCTGAATGTTGGTGAATACATTTCAGAAACATTCAACGAAATGTGAAGCAGGCTTGTCAGAAGATTGTTCTTCAGTTTGGAGCGCAACCTGTTCTTCTGCCACTTAAGGATGCTCACTGTTCGCTCTGGCCAGACAGTGGAGACAGGGAGGGCAAGGGTCACCTCTGCCACCCCACTCAGGAGAGGGTAGTGTTGCATGGTGGATGGATTCTGCAGCTTGATCAAACACCACTCAGTTGCAGAGCCACTGCCATCCAAGATGGTCTGTGGCACCTCTTCCCTCCAAGCCACCAAGTGAAAGTCATACTTAGCAAGCTGCCACTCGACTCCTAGCTTTGCATATGCACAAGAGAGCAAAGCAACACTATGTTTCGTCCGATATCTCAAAAACACCTCATCGTCACTTGATCCCTTTTGCCATTTAATGGCAGTATACTACCAGACTAGGTGACTAGTAGGGGTTCACCACCGAGGGGGGTACTCCCTATACTGAGGTATACACGTATGTGCCGCGCAAATGCCCGTTTTTGGCCATTTTTCTCTCTGTCCGTAGAAAAAATGTAAATTTTTTCTCTTTGTGCCCCAATTAAACCTGATAATTCTCTCGTTCATCGAAGAGGAAATTTCCCAATGAAAACGTTCCACCCGGGCTTACCTTACACTTATAGATATTAGATAAATTGTTCAATAATTCTCTCTTAGTGACCCTAATTTTCTTGATTTCTCTCTCTCTCTCTCCATGTGCTCCATGGGGCTCTGGTGGCACACCCCCACCGCTTTGGTATGGCAGTACCCCCGAGGGGGTTCGCCACATGGCAGCAGCGTACGCCATAACCAGTTCCATAAAACTCTAATAATGTAATATTTAGACGCTATTTAAGGATAACATTGGCCAAATTCAGCGACTTTAACATTTCGGGATATACTTTCACAAACGTTACCTTTTCTTGTAAATTTGCTTTAAAATAAATGCCCTACGGACAACTGTCTCCTAGACAACTTGTTTTGCTGAACTAGCACCGTTACGACATGGTTGCCGATCTGTACGCTATGCGTGACATGGTTGCCGAGCAGTCTACTAACTACAAACCACAAGTAACGCTACAAATTGTGGGGTGTAAATATGCTTTGGCGACACGTAAAATGTATGTGTGAATGATTTAAAACTGCCGTCTATTACCGCAAAATGACATTCGTTGACTGGTGTTGTTTTGTTCCCACATGTCGTGATCATAAACGATCACTAACCTGTCTGGGACATTAAGAGGGATAATAAAAATCGGCCTTCCTCTATGATAGCCGGGCACATGCCACATGGACCGACATAGCCGGGTAAATTACCCGGGTCCTGGTTCTTAACAAAAACCCTGACTTACATCACTTCAAAAATCAATTAAATTCTTCATAAAGGGTCAATTGCAATAGTTCATATATGTTGAGTACAACTAATCATTATATAAAAAGAAGATTACAGTCAGTTAGGGGAGACCGGGGCTAGTTGTATACAGGAGCACATTCCATAATCGTTTTATGAAAAAATAGCACACACACGAGGAATCACCATCAACAATAGTTGATTGGAATTCCACCAGCGGACAGACTGTCCAAAAATCTGGAGTAAAGAAGATGGATTTAATGAGGTGTGGACAAAAACAACTTTATAACCACCTAAAATTTGTTTGCTATGCCCAAATATCATCTCATGCAGCCATTTTTCTCATGAATGAAGCAATAAACACATACTACATAAAATAAGGGGTTATGCCAAGTAGAGGTTAAACTGAAATTCAGAATTGTTTATCGTCCACGTGCTTCAACTGCAAAACTTGTGTTTGGGGCAAGTTGTTAGAATCGTATTGGGGCAAGTTGTTACATGTTTCATGTGTGAAATTGAGCATACCTGGTCTATAACCAGAACCGTATATGCTAGCAGCGTGAAAATGTTTAAAAAACAAACATCTCAGAATGGCGGGTTACACATAGATGAAAATTTATTAGACTCTTGATAAGCCAGTGGCTTCCTTCTCCACTTGCCATCTGGTTGTTATGCCTTGGATGGTCTTACATCTTGTTAAATCTTTATGGCACAGCCCTATTTGAGCAATTACTAAATACTGCACGATTCATTGGATGTGAGTGTGTGTGCGTGTGTATCATCCAGTTAAGTCGCACTACCATTCACTATTTCATACTCCATTCAATAATTTATATTATATTCACAATTTTTTAGTTATATAGGAATCTGGGGAATGTGTCCCCTATGATAGCTAAACATGAAACGCTTAATATATGAAGCTGTCAAAACTTACATTGTTATGCACACTGTGTATAAGATGTATGTGTGTGTATAATCCAATTAATGTAATAACAGTGAAATGTACAAGTGACACATGCTTTGCAATCCACATTTTTTGCTGTAACAATGTGCCCAGTATGGTATAACAACTTGCTTTGCTTACGGGCTTAGTTGTTACAGTCGACCAGGTCTGGGTAAGTTACTCATCTACCTAACTATAATTGTAAAAATGTATACATTGACAGAAATAATGCATGTAACATACTATTCACAAAAAAGTTACTTTAACTGAACATTATAACAACTACCCCCGGTCTCCCCACCATTACTGCTCATCTTTAAATAGGGTTTACTAACTTTTAGGTGAATTTGTGCATTATTGCTACCAGGAAGGGTTTAACTGTAATTGTCAATTACAATAACAGTTTCATAAAAATTCAAGTACAATTATATTGTTCTAAAGATATATTGTACATTGTCATTGTAATTAATTACACATTACACAATTGAAACCAACCCTGATACAAATACATTGAACAGTGCTGTGAATGAGGGTGAGCAGGGTAAGTTGCAACAAGGGTACATTGCTTTGGTTCTCCATCTCATGCGTTGTGGTTTTGGGCACTATAGATTGGAAGGTCTTCATAAAAACATTTCTTGCTATAATTTTTCCGTTATAATTGGTCCATATTACTCATACTACATATGGTGCAAACTAATGAAGGTGTTTTTAATAGACCAATTTTCAATTTTGTGAAACCACTCTGTCAATATATACAATTATATCTTTCTAGTCTCGCAACTGCATATCTACCACTGTAATTCTTTAAAGGTTATTGGACTAAGACCTGCACAATTGCTACAGACATAATCAATATATTTACAATCAAATCAAAGTGTGTCAGCAGAAAATCTTTTCAAATATCTGTTTTATTTAGTTTATTATCAGAATCAGTTACACTTATAGTGTGACATGAAAGTGACAGCCAACACATCTAGGCCTCCTCGTGGCATGAAAGTGACAGCCAACACATCTAGGCCTCCTCGCGCTGAGCAAGATACTGAAAGCATCGAGCAGCTAGTGTAAGACCCAGAAACATAACCCATTCTTCTCATTATCTATCTTACTATTTATGACTAAGCTAATACAGCAACATATCTTTCAACAAAATGTATATCACCTACTGATGACTATTAGTTGACAAATGCCAAGTTTCGCTTACCTGATGTTAGCATCAACTAGACAGCTAGAGAGAGAGGAGATGCCAGCCAGCACTACAATCGATGCCAATGAAACAGACCCGTCTGCTATGAATGACATGCAGAAATCAGTGTGGCTCTATTGCATCTCTAGCCTCATTTCCCCATCAGCATCGTCACAATTATGCCAACACCTTTAAGCACCTTAAATGCATGGATCGAATATTCATTGCTTTCATGTTTTTGGACTGTGACAGAATCAATAGCCCTGCATTGACGCAGCCAGTTACAATACTGGCGGAAATTCACATGCACTTTGGTGCACTATTTATATGCATTATTCGACAGCAATGGGTGGTTCTATTTCACTGATCAATGTATAATTGCAGTGAGCCATTAGCCAGGGCTGCAGCTGATTACTATGTAAATGAAAGTATCCCCACAGATGGTTTCTTTTGACAGATGTCAGGCAGTGTGGGCAGTGTGCACCGAGACAAGTACCTTTATAGTGTGGGCAGTGTGCTCTGAGACAAGGACCATCAGAGTGTGGGTAGTGCGCTCTGAGACAAGGACCATCAGAGTGTGGGCAGTGCAATCTGAGACAAGGACCATCAGATGTGTGCCGTATGCACTGAGACAAGGAGCATATCATAGTATGGGCAGTGCATACAGAGACAAGGACCATCATAGTGGGTGCAGTATGCACTGTGACAAGGACCATCATAATGTGGACAGTGTACACTGAGGCAAGGACCATCATAATGTGGACAGTGTGCACTGAGACTAGGACCATCATAATATGGACAGTGTGCACTGAGACAAGGACCATCATAATGTGGACAGTATGCACTGAGACAAGGACCATCATAATGTGGACAGTGTGCACTGAGACTAGGACCATCATAATGTGGACAGTGTGCACTGAGGCAACTACCTTTTTAGTGTGGGGAGTGCACACTGAGACAAAGACCACCATATAGTGCGGACAGTGTGCACTGAGACAAGTACCCTTATAGTGTGGGCAGTGCACACAAAGAGTGTGGACATTGCACACTGAGACAAGGACCATTATAGTGTGTGCAGTGTACACTGAGACAAGGACCATCATAATGTGGGCAGTGTGCACTGAGACTAGGACCATCAAAGACAATACTATATAATTTTTTATTCTTTTTGACATCTTGGACTTGTTTTACTCACATAAACTCACACTACCCACCCCGAAAGCTCAGTAACATGAGACAGACGTAATTAAATCAGTGTGTTTTTAAACTTTTATATGCACTATTATACGCTCTGATCTAATATTTTGGCAACTCACAGTAAAATTATATGAATCATGAACTTAATTGATGACATAATAATAGTATTAATCAGTTGACAGGTCAAACAATACAAAATGGGCAATAGTATTTTTGTTTTTTGTATACATCATGTTAAGACACATGTAGTGCATGTGGGGCAAGATGGTTCTTATGTCTTATCCCGGATGCACATGGTAATAATGTATGAAATGTATTACACATGACCAATTGTTTAATAAATTTAATATAATATGAATGTTATATAATTTACGTTCTGCTAGCCTGTAGGCTGTGATTATGATCGAATATTATTAAGCCAATATTATAGTATGCATGGATTGCAAGGTGTACATTATATGTTAACTGCAATTTAAATTTAACAACTATAATTGCCTAATATATTGCTATCTTACAATTTGTGTGTATACATTTTATGTTTAAGCAGTGGTTCATTTATATAAGCGAAAACCACGGGGGAGGGAGCTATTGACCGTCTTGCCCCATGCAGGGGGCCGTCTGGCCCCAGGGATGGGACAAGTAATCGAGTACACGAGTACCTTCGGCCCCAGGTCTGAACACATCAGTGACCAGTCAACATGCTTAATTAATAAGTCAGTTGACACACTTAATTAAATATAGACTTATAGGCCCATCGCAACCAATGTAATTAACTGCTAATATGTTGCCTTGTATAGCCTCCTGATTTCCCAGTTTGCTCGGAAAGAGGAATTCCATTATGTAATTTGGATTATACAACGCCAACGCAACGGTAACTCGACTTTCACAAACATGTGATGTTTAAACAGATCATAATATTATGCAAAGGTCGGATACATTTACTTGTTTTCACTCATTCTGGAAAAAAACTTGCATGTATCCCCTTATTCATATTCAATCATGAAATTTAAAAAATTACATTAATTTAGTCATAAAACGGGAGATACACCTACATTCCCGACGTCACTTTCCGAAACCAGTTTGTTGATTTTTGCCGGTAGATGTCAGTCCGCGTGACATGACATCATTTTGGCTAAACAAACCAACTTCGTCTACGCGCGGCCATTTTGGGAATGGGGCAGTTTTGGAATGATACCAACTTGGGTCGGTCCATTATAGGAATTCCAACAACGCCCGCCCGCGTTTTTTTGAACAGATAGGTTGAGCACCATTGGCATTTGTGAACCAATGCGGTGATCAGATTTCATCACGTAATGTATACATTATGGAGAATATTTACACGTGGTTGGTACGACAGCTTGTGTCAACACGTGCATGTGTTTACTAATAAGGAAAATACGGCTTTGATTGTCGTTGTTGGGGAGATTAATGACCAACATCAGATACGCGTTTCGTGCATGGTATGTAAACACCCTGTGCGTGCGTGCGTGCGTGCGTGCGTGCGTGCGTGCGTGCGTGCGTGCGTGCGTGCGTGCGTGCGTGCGTGCGTGCGTGCGTTATAATTATTTGTTGAAAATAAATAACCGTAGTGACAGTTTTCGCACCGTTGTTTTTTTTTCATTGTGTTTTACTAATAAAGTTTACTGCTAAAGATCACAATGTCACGATGTATAAATTAAAGCATACAAAATGGCGGCAATATTTCGCTGCAACTGTCGTAACTTCGGCGAAGAATACATTAGAGTAAAGGTATGTTTGTTACACAATGTGACCTATATATTATAGCAACCTTTACAGTCCTTGTGAGAACTGCATATGTGTGCGATATAATTTATATAACAGATAATATTTTTATAACCGATAACATATGCCTACCACATATAATTAACCTTTCACAAATACTGGTAGCTTAATCTGGAATCTGACCTACATATCATTGATTGTTTTAGAACTTCATTCCAAAGATATAATTGCATAATTATATAATTGCATTTATAGTTTGCATGTAAATGTCTAGTTGCACCATATTTAAATCTACTGTAAAGTGTATGTTTTCCTTGTCCTTCCTCCATCACCGAGAGCCCGTCTCCAGCCTCCAAGTTGGCAATTGTTGAGGACCTGTTACCAGCTAAGTGCATGCGAAATTGTCACTATAGTTATTTATTTTAAATAGATAATTATCACGCACTCACGCACGCCCGCACACAAACGGGTGTTTACATACCATGCGCGAAACGCGTATCGCCCCAACAACGCTAAACACACGCCACCTTTTCCATAACACTTGATAGTAAATGCATGCACGTGTTGGCGCAAGCGGTACCGCACCACGTGTATAGATTCTCTATAATGTGTGAATCACGTGATGAAATCCGAGCACCGCATTGGTTCACATCCGCCCATGGTGCTCTACCTACCTGCTAAAAAAACACGCCGCCCGCCCAAGTCGGAGTCGCATATGCAGCAGCGGCTGATTCCCACTTGGGACGGCCCATTATTGGGATTCCAACTTAGGATGGCCCATTTTGGAATTCCTACAACGCACAGCGTGAGACATGTATAGCGTTGTGCGTTATTGAAATAATACATTTGTTCTACGGAAATTATTACAAATTGTATGGATGGAGCGATTTAGTAGGCACAATGTTACAAAGATAAGTAATGTCCATAGAAACGTAGTGTCCAGTGCTTACCTTTGTAATATGTTTTAAGATTTGCGTGTGTATGCGTGCGTGCGTGCGTGCGTGCGTGCGTGCGTGCGTGCGTGCGTGCGTGCGTGCGTTTTTAGCTATGCTTAATATAAGGCTGTGCGTGCGTTTTTAGCTATGCTTAATATAAGGCTGTCTGCTATGCGAGTAACACTTTTAGTTACACATGTGTTGCATTTAGCTATGTATATGTCGCACTTGGCTATGTGTGTACCACTTTTAGTTATATGTTAACGCGTTTTATCTATGCACGTATTTCATTTAGCTAAGCATGCAACGCTTTCAGCTATGAAGTAATCCTTTTTGCTATGCATGTAGCAGTTTTAGCCGTGTAAGTGTCGCACTTAGCTATGTATATATGTTGCTTTTAGCTATGTATGTGTCGCACTTAGTGTACCACATTTGCTATGTGATAGCGGTGGTGTACACGTGTTTTATTGGCATAATAATAAGTACAATATAAAATGACAAAGGAGGCTTATGGGTGTTCGACCACCACGCCAGAGGTCTTGAGTTTACGGGGGCGTCCACCACGCCAGAGGTCTTGAGTTTACGGAGGCGTCCACCGCGGCAGAGGTCTTGAGTTTACGGAGGCGTCCACCACGCCAGAGGTCTTGAGTTTACGGGGGCGACCACCGCGGCAGAGGTCTTGAGTTTACGGAGGCGTCCACCGCGGCAGAGGTCTTGAGTTTACGGGGGCGTCCACCGCGACAGAGGTCTTGAGCCTACGGGGGCGACCACCGCGGCAGAGGTCTTGAGTTTACGGGGACGTCCACCGCGGCAGAGGTCTTGAGTTTACGGGGGCGTCCACCACGCCAGGGGTCTTGAGTTTACGGGGGCGTCCACCACGCCAGAGGTCTCGAGTTTACGGGGGCGTCCACCGCGGCAGAGGTCTTGAGTTTACGGGGGCGTCCACCGCGACAGAGGTCTTGAGTTTACGGGGGCGTCCACCGCGGCAGAGGTCTTGAGTTTACGGAGGCGTCCACCGCGGCAGAGGTCTTGAGTTTACGGGGGCGTCCACCACGCCAGAGGTCTTGAGTTTACGGAGGCGTCCACCACGCCAGAGGTCTTGAGTTTACGGGGGCGTCCACCACGCCAGAGGTCTTGAGTTTACGGGGGCGTCCACCACGCCAGAGGTCTTGAGTTTACGGGGGCGTCCACCAAGCCAGAGGTCTTGAGTTTACGGGGGCGTCCACCACGCCAGAGGTCTTGAGTTTACGGGGGCGTCCACCACGCCAGAGGTCTTGAGTTTACGGGGGCGTCCACCGCGGCAGAGGTCTTGAGTTTACGGGGGCGTCCACCACGCCAGGGGTCTTGAGTTTACGGAGGCGTCCACCACGCCAGAGGTCTTGAGTTTACGGAGGCGTCCACCACGCCAGAGGTCTTGAGTTTACGGGGGCGTCCACCGCGGCAGAGGTCTTGAGTTTACGGAGGCGTCCACCGCGGCAGAGGTCTTGAGTTTACGGGGGCGTCCACCGCGGCAGAGGTCTTGAGTTTACGGGGGCGTCCACCACGCCAGAGGTCTTGAGTTTACGGAGGCGTCCACCGCGACAGAGGCTCGTCCCATGTATAATGAATGATGATATTACACTCTACCCTCTCTCAGTGTTTTAAGCTAATTAAACACGCAACAATCGTTAGCGACTAAATCTCTACCAAATATGTTTTGTAGCGTTCATCGGTATTCCGTTACATTGAAACAGTGGATAAGCGATGCAGTATTGTATACACATGTAAGATAGATGATTCTGAAGTTTCTTGGCGTTGTGAGTCCACTCAGAACAATGTTCGTTCAGAAACGGAGCGGTGGTATTCCGTACGAGCAAAAGTATTAATTTTTTTTCACGACATCCACGTAAATTGCTATCCAATGTTGACCGGGTTTATCGCACTCATGAGTATTGCACACGAAAGCGACCGAGAAAACATCGATCATCGTAGGCAGTCAGTCTTTCGGTACGACATCGTGGTTGACCAAACGAGTTCGTGCATTCATCGCCAAATTTCACGCATTCTGGCCCGTCTCCGTCACAAATCGTAGATGATGTTGCTGCTCTTGACGACTTCCAGCATCGATTCGAATTCGGCGTACGCGACGACGTTCACCGTCGTTGGGGATTCCGCGGCGAAATGCCTCTCGATGCTCACTTGTACCAGATGGAAGCACGACCCGCGACACGCGTCCAGAGTCAGGTCGAACCCAAACAGGTGTATGTATCACGGAAGTCGGCACGAGACCGTTACCTTCGTCCTGCGACATCTTGCCAGTCGAGTCAAGGTGAACAGGTTGATGTAAATTCAGATGAAGTGATTATCATGCACGGCGAGGAAGTTGAGGTCGTTGTGCTTGGCGCGAAACGGGTTCTTGATGTATAAGCCATTGTACGCGTCGTTGTCGATGCAACACAGCACCAGACGTTTTGGCAGGGTGCCGGGGAACAGGTTTTTGTGCGTGTGCGACCTGGCCCCCTGTGGGGTAGACTACACTTTGCAGTTGACAGAACGCAGCGGATACTTGGCCGTACCCTTGTCGAGTGCCTTGATGTGCGGCATCTGAACGGCCGGACTGAGAGTGGCTTTTCTCGCAAACATTGTGGCGTCGACGAGTTGTAACCGGGGTTGCCGCCACCAGCCATCAGCGTGGGCGAGTCCTTGATTCGTATCAGTCATATCTTGACGTCGATACCATTGAAATGGAAACGATATTGCAAGAACGGGTCCACATGTAGTTGTCCTATCATCTTGACGACGCGACTCCGCGTGACATGCATTCGCCAATCAGTCAACCAATCAATCCTTTATTCCAACACACCGTTACAATACAATAAACAACAACACATTCCTTTATTCCAACACACCGTTGCAATACAATAAACAACAACACATTCCTTTATTCCAACACACCGTTACAATACAATACAATACAATAAACAACAACACATTCCTTTATTCCAACACACCGTTACAATACAATAAACAACAACACATTCCTTTATTCCAACACACCGTTACAATACAATACAATGCAATAAACAACAACACATTCCTTTATTCCGACACACCGTTACAATACAATACAATACAATACAATAAACAACAACACATTCCTTTATTCCAACACACCGTTACAATACAATAAACAACAACACATTCCTTTATTCCAACACACCGTTACAATACAATAAACAACAACACATTCCTTTATTCCAACACACCGTTACAATACAATAAACAACAACACATTCCTTTATTCCAACACACCGTTACAATACAATACAATGCAATAAACAACAACACATTCCTTTATTCCAACACACCGTTACAATACAATACAATACAATACAATAAACAACAACACATTCCTTTATTCCAACACACCGTTACAATACAATAAACAACAACACATTCCTTTATTCCAACACACCGTTACAATACAATAAACAACAACACATTCCTTTATTCCAACACACCGTTACAATACAGTAAACAACAACACATTCCTTTATTCCAACACACCGTTACAATACAATAAACAACAACACATTCCTTTATTCCAACACACCGTTACAATACAATAAACAACAACACATTCCTTTATTCCAACACACCGTTACAATACAATAAACAACAACACATTCCTTTATTCCAACACACCGTTACAATACAATAAACAACAACACATTCCTTTATTCCAACACACCGTTACAATACAATAAACAACAACACATTCCTTTATTCCAACACACCGTTACAATACAATAAACAACAACACATTCCTTTAAAAAAATGTGCAACAAATGTGAATTGGTGAAGAATACACAAGAGTTGGAAATGGAGTGAACAGAAGTGCAATACTTATCTATGGTTCACCCCGTGGTGTGTTAAGCCGTTAACTCAAATGATACGTAGTTACATATTTGCATTACTTACAACATGTTACGATTGAAAATCATTGATAGTAAATTGTGACTAATACGTTGCAATAATATCTAACTTGTTAACTTTTTAAATACTTATATGGTTCTACAAATGGTAATGTTTGCATTGAAGGAGTAATCTCGCTCCATATATGAAGTTGCACATTGATATTGCGTTAGTATGAAAGCGATTTATGTAGAATGAATCGTTCTGTCTAGTACCTTATACAGGCACATACGGTTTACATATTTTTTTTTACAAATTACTTGATAATTCACTATGAAAAGCCTTAAACATAATAATAGCCGTCTTGATCTTAACTAAATTTTAGAACGCTTAATTGTTGAAAAAGTATGTTCTAGACGTTTTACTCTACAAACTAACCGAATTACTTGTTTATGTAATATAATAATGCTATGAATGTTGATATCGGCTTCATCGACAAAGTTGATGGCGTCCAGTTGACTCGTCAGTTGCATCTCTTTGGCTTCGTTGCCGTAACTCAATAGCGTTTCGATGTAGGCGCGATACGCTTACGTGTTGGTCAAAGGGGTCGCGAGCGTGCCGTTTAGGTAGACGTCGATTTGACTGAACAGTGAATGCAACCATTTGTTCAATGGAGCCATATCATTGTCAACGTCGAGAGCTGCATCGTCGCCTTTGGTCATATTCGCTCTCACGGGTAACAGTTAAGTGCTGGCGAGATCTAAGTAAGCGGCTCCCAATCAGGGTAACAAGAATTGTATGGGACCACCCGTCTCGAGGGAGGCCATCGGTTGATGTTCCACCCAATGCCTTGCTTCAAGGCTGGTCTGAGTCGGCGGTACACCAAAGAAAGCGAGTTCACTCTTGAACCCCTCACACGATTGTTTATTCACGAAAGCCATCGTCGAACAAGTCACTCTCACGGACCGCCTGTCATTTACAACGTCTCGTCACTGCACTGGCCCGTCGTCGATGTGCGGTCGCACGTTTCGTACGCTTCCGAGTGAACAAACCGCGCATCAAGTCCGTGACGCGTCATTTGGCACGCCCGTCTTCAATGCCTCCTTTCCCAAAGCCACGGCTCCTCCTTTGATTATTGGCATGGCGCTTCGGAGCAGACCTCCAAACAGACTACCCAACAAGACCCCGCTGCATTCTGGCACCGACGAAGAAGGGTAGAGCACCTCCCGCCTTCCGGGTGTAATAATCGTCATAGTTCATTCTTCATAACAGACCAGTCTTGTGACATTGAAAGTGAAGCGTCATCATCATCTTACCGTGTTCGAATGGTATCGGCCGCCCGGTGTCGTCTCTTATATTGATCTCGATCGTGTCAAACTCCTTGAGCAACAAAGGCAAGTACTGAACGTGCTCGGAATGTCTCGATAACGTATGTCAGGGTTGTCCTTATATCAGAACGATCCTCAACAGCGGCACGAGACCGTCGCCGACGACGCGCGACTCCACGTTGTCCGTGCAAGCATAGAAAGACTCGAGCCCCTGTATCATACCCACCACGGACTTGCTTTTTTCACGAAGGTGTACACCTCTCCGTTGCAATATATTTGCTCGTGCCTTATCGGACTACAAATGGCTGATTTGTTGAGACCTAGTATGACTGCCATTGCACCCTCGTTTGTGAATTCTGTACTCGGTGAAATTTTTTTGACACTTTTTTGAGTGCAGCTTAATTTCACTCTTTGATGCACCGATATACCTGCAAGCATGTGATTGATCGTTGGTAGAAGTTAATAAGGTCCGTCGTAATAACCCGTCGCCATCCCACCAATAGCATGACAGCCGTTAGAGCTTTCCGAGAGGAAAAACCAGGAATCCTTCTCTCTAACATTGTGCTAATCATGCGGGTAGTGAATCTCTGAGACATGCTGACACAATGCAGTAAGGACGTTAGGTAATGGGTCAACGTGTTTTGGGAATACAGGCGCGTCGACGCGTTGCTCGGAATCGTCAAAACAAAATCAGCCATCATCGCGTTTCACGGACTTGGGCAGAAGGTAACCCAACGAACTGCTCAACAGTGCAGTCCACAGATTAGAGTTGTCGTGACCGGTTGTCATATTGTAGATGCTGACCACGATGACCGTGTGCAAGATGACGACCTGACTAAAGAACACGATTTCAGCCTTGTGACAGTCGGTAACGAAGATGGAACAACCTCGTCGTCGTTGACATTAAATATGTCGTCATCGTCGTACTTAACCATTTCAGTACGACAGGCCGAATTTCCGGCGGCGCGGTGTGTGACGCTACAGTATGATAGGCCGAATCTTCGGCGTTGGCTACATTCACCATTTCAATCGCTTTTACTCATAATTATCCACTACGTGGAGCCACTTGTTATATACGATTGCTATGGCGAATGAATGAGCTATTCAGTAGCGGCAATAAAATGTATGATGGCCGCAATGGCGGACGGCATTACTACAACTAGCGATTTACCGCAGTATGCATTGAACAGATTATTTGATCGTTTTAGCGGAAAATCTTTGTCGGATGTTGACGATCGAAACAACGATGATGTTGGTGAACTTAGCGGCCGAACCGGAGGCGGAACGGACACTGACAGCGGGAGTATTTTCGATCGCTACTCGGACGTCTGTGATTATGAAAGTGACGGTGTAAACCCTGAGGATGAGCTGCGCACTGTATTATCAATGTTGGATGATGCGTTGTTGCTGGAGTTTGATTTTGTAAGAAAGAAAAGTGCATGTGAATCCGTCAACATGCAAAGTTTGATTGGAATCAGTCCAGTAGCGATGGGTGTGTTAGCAAGTATACAAATAAGCACTTTTGTCATATATGTACAAAATGCAGAGAAATAACTTGTTTTTCACTTTCTTATACTCCACAACATGTCCTTGATATTGTACACTCCTGCAGCATGATCAGTATGAGTAGTTGACATTAAGTATGTACATTGGCATACAACTGTGTTCAGCAACAACAAAAACGTTGAAATCGTAACGCAAATCTTGTTTTGCTGGTTACCATGACGACGAAATGTAAAATAATTTTGCTCATTTTACTCGCTGATTATATCGTACTTTCAGAATATATATATATATATTAATATTCACAAAATGCATTTTTATAACTGGAATCACAGCAGATCATGGTTGTAGTACTGAAATGGTTAATGTCCATCCCTTCGCCTGTTTCGACGGTGGACATCGTTCGAATGAGGAGTCGACGGATGCACAACTACCATTTATACCGAATGAGTCCCTTACCATCGATCCAGCTATTGAACGACGCAGAGTAGCCGTACCATTTGATCAACGCCTCCGATCGCTTTCCCACCTTCCGTCGCTGCAGCACCGATTTGACGCGTTACTGTTTCTCTTTCAGGACCGATACCTTCTGTAGTTCCGGTTCGCAGAACATTCCGTCCAGCATGTCGCCGAGATCGTCGGTCAAACGATACCCGGATGTATCGTGAAGAGCTCCTTGGTCCAATTCGCCATGTACCCTTTCTCAATCCGTCACTTCATTTTACCGATGGTATGCGATCTCCGTTGTGACCGTACAAGCGTTGCCACACCTTATTCGCCGCGTTACCCGCGGCGGAGCAATGCCTAGGCTGCGGTGATAGGCGTCGTTGTACAACCTCACAAAGTCCTGTTGCATGTCGATATTCCGCACCGTCTGATCTGTCATTAAGTACCATCTCATGCGCGTCTACAGCGTACGATTGAACCTTTCGATGATACTCACCTTGGTCATCTCGTTGTGTATCGAGAAATGATGGACGTTGTGCTCCTTCAACAGACTCTTCACGGATCGATTGAAAAACTCGAGACCTTTGTCGGTTTACGAGGTTGTAAGCGCGACGTCAGTCAACAGTCCCCGAAACGATGACGACGATCGATCAACATCCTACCGGGGTGTGTGAATTTTTAACAGAAATCGCCTCGCCAGCCATTCTCTGGTAACATATTCAGTGGTCAAGCACAATGGAGGACCCGCTACGGTCGCGATGATTGATCGATATCTTCAGGGTCCATCGCAGTAGCGGGAAGCTAGTGCGGTCATGGTAAACTGTAGAATCGTCGTAGCGTGCAACTCATCTAGTAGGACTCCAAAGGACTGTTGTATGTTGCGTCTCCGATCTACGTTACCGACCAACTCCACGGGTAGGTTGATACGTTTGAGCTGCTGTGCGAATGTTTGCTATCCTACTGGTTCGCTCTTTTTCCTCTTTCCCAAAACGTCATTCACGAGATCCACGATGTTGCTTCCGGTCACCTCAAATTGACTCGTTCGGCCCATGAGAGATCGGTTTGAGATGATCCATCAACCTCTTGGCCTTGACCTTCATAGTCTTTGGAACGCTCTCCACGATATCAGCCCCTATGTCACTCGGAGCCACTACTGGCTTCTCCACTGATGACGCGTCTTCTTCGTCTTTCACTACGAGCACATGCGTCGTTTGTTTGACGCATATAACGGCCCTGTCGTTGTGCCGCTGCAACACCCACATTTTTGTCCATTCGTAGGATATGTTTTACCCATTTCCATCTTCTTAACTTGACCCCGGTGCTGATTGTCTTCAACTTTGCTTTTTGCAAGAATATCTTGAATTGATACAACGTATGGCCATCGAATTTGTAGGATTCGTCTTAAGCACTTGAAAATGTATCTAACTTTCTATTGTCTCCTTCGTTTATTTTCCAAGTTTTACTTTAATAAAACACTGGTTCAACAAGTGTGTTAAAAAGCCTCAATTTCGATCTCAATGTGTATATATTTGAACTCCGTATTTGCTTTAGCTTCATGAAGGGTACCTTAGCTTTACGAATTATGTTAACAATGTCATCACCGCCTCCTACTTGCTTACTTACGTTAGCACCCAGGTAGTTATACTTGTCCACTTCCTTTAGTTCTTGATCATCAATTAGTATTCTGTTTTCGCACTTGCTGTTTATACTCAATACTTGAGTTTTCTTTTTACTTATTCTTAGTCCTGTCCTTGCTACAAATTGATTCATTTGTTTGCATATGTGTGTAGCATGATGACATGAGTGCTATGTCGTCGGCAAAGTCCAGGTCGTCTAGTTTTGACGTGAAGTTCCATCTTATCCCTGTTTTATTTCCTGCTGTTGTGTTTCTCATTATCCAATCCACTACCACCAAGAAGATAAATCCAGACATTACATCTCCGTGTTTAAATCCGGTTTTGAACTTGAACCACTCAGATTCCTCACCTGTGTCTAAACTGCACATTCACTATTTTCGTATAACATCTGAACCATGTGGATTATCTTGCATGGAATTCATAGCTCTCCATAATTTTACATAGACTCTCTCGGTGCATTGCGTCAAACGTGATGTATAGAGTTGCCTGCTATTCCACTACTTGGTCTATAATATTTTGCCAAATAAGTATCTGTTCTACTGTGCCTCTCCCACTTCTGAAACCTGTTTGTTCTTCTCTCAACTTGCTGTCAACTTCCCGCACTCTGCAAGGTCACCTTTCTTCGGTATTCTCTTGTTGTATTCATGTCTGCTTTTAATAATTCCGCCGTAATTTCGTCCTTGCCCCCTGTTTTCCCGTTTTTCATCTTCCTTAGCGCTGTTCCAATTTCTGCTTTTGTTATTGGATCAGTGCTGATTTCATTTATGATCGTATCTATTTCCACATCTGTTACAGGATCATCAGGGATAGGTCTATTAAGGATTTCCTCAAAGTGTTCTTTCCATCGCACCTTCTGGCCAATCCTTCCGTTATTAATTTTCCACATTTGTCTTTCACGGCATTTGTTATCTTAAGTTTGTCATTACTGAGTTTTTTTTTAATATCATACATTTCTTTCATTCTTCCATTAAGTGCTGCTTCCTCTGCTTCCATGACAAGGTGGTCGACCCGCTTCCTCTTGTCTTGTCTCATGCTCTTCTTCACTTCTTTGTCTTTACACCTATATTTATCTATGTAATTCTGCTTAATCCTGTCTGACTTTGTCTGCTTGTTGGTAAGCGGGCGTTGAAATACGTAACACCTACAATTTAGTAGTAATCCACATTAAGGCTTCACAAAACAATATTTCAACATTGTATAAGTGTTCGCTTGAGTAAACCACCTAAAACACTGCAACGGATATATAATAATTATGTCATTATTGTAATAATGTACTCATACATGTTAATGGCATTGTAACCGTCAGGCTTGTATGTAGGAGTAAAAATTAAAACAGTGTAAACCAAAGTCATGCTAAATCATTACTTATAACATACAATTAAAATGTACCTGCTGATGGAGGCATCATTTCAAGTAATGTGTAGTCATTATTGTTCCCGTTTCAATATCAGCGCTATGCGCCGGAAATGTCTTTTTAATTTCAGTTGCATTTTTACAGGTGGCCATAAATTGTTATAGTTATTTGTTCCTACATCTTGCTGGTGCTGCGCTTCATTTATTATTACTACTATATACAAACAAGATGGGCACAGTGACAATAACCCATTAATTTTGTTTTTGTTTTGTTCATTCATAAAATAAATATGTTTAAATGTTGTCGTTGATAGAAGAGTTTATTCAATACTTAGGCTGGCAGAGAGTATAGAAGGAGTTGTTATGCAACTTGTAGAATTCACAAAAAATGAAATAGTTTCGTCGACTTTCAAGAATTGGGATATTTAATTGTTATATAGTACAGGTAAGGAGTAATATTATAAAAAAGTATGTGTGTAAACACACTTATTCTATACCGTGTAACATAATAAATCCACTCACCTAAGTTGCCTATAATTCGCCCAGATATCGCAGCGTCCCCTGAATACTTTGTATTGGGTGAGAAAGGACGAACAAGGACATACTACTTTTATTAGCTTCTAGAAGCGTTTATTAGCTGTGTATGTGAACGTCATTATTTACCAGCCGCTAGAAGCGAATAGTCGCTCCCAGCGGCTGGTGTATTTTACCAGCGGCTGGTGTATTTTACCAGCGGCTGGTGCATTTTACCAGCGGCTGGTGTATTTTACCAGCGGCTACCATGAAATGAAGCTAACTGCGCATTGGTCTGCGCTTCGTAAACAGAACATGAAATCAACACCAAATTTATCCTGTCGATTGAAACTACGTCCCTCATGCCAACAACAAACACAAATAATACATGCTTTAGTAGGAAGACACAAGGACATACTACTTTTATTAGCTTCTAGAAGCGTTTATTAGCTGTGTATGTGAACGTCATTATTTACCAGCCGCTAGAAGTGAATAGTCGCTCCCAGCGGCTGGTGCATTTTACCAGCGGCTGGTGCATTTTACCAGCGGCTACCAAGAAATGAAGCTAACTGCGCATTGGTCTGCGCTTCGTAAACAGAACATGAAATCAACACCAAATTTATCCTGTCGATTGAAACTACGTCCCTCATGCAAACAACAAACACAAATAATACATGCTTTGGTAAAAGAACATTAAATAAGAACCGAAAACAGTATAAAGTTTTTGTTTACTTCAGCTAATTAGACACATGTGAAGACCAGGTGAAGTAGTAGGCCCTCTTGTGGCTTGGAGAAATCCTGGACAGGGTAACATGCTATCTGATAACGTCTACTGACTGGCTGGAGCTGATGACATCCTGAACAGGGCAGCATGCTATCTGATAACGTCTACTGACTGGCTGTAGCTGATGACATCCTGGACAGGGCAGCATGCTACCTGATAACGTCTACTGACTGGCTGGAGCTGATCCATCAGGAAAGTGTCTTTGTTATTGCTAGTTTGTTAATTAGGTTGTGTAATGTTATGTAATTGAACTAGTTGAGAAGTCTAGCTTTGAAGGAATTCACAGTTTAAGGTGAATCTTGTGTATATTTACATCTGTGTAATAGGGCAGGAGGCAAAACAAATAATATAATTTTCAGTATAAAATGGCTGAATACATTGTTCTTACAGAACACATGCTGACCTTTCTGAAACATTGTGTTAGGAATTCATATATGCTAGCTGAGAAAATTTGTACTTTCAAGAGTTAAGGTGGATTACAGGTTGTTACACACTGAAGTGGCTTTTCTGTGTGTGCATTGTCCAGTGGGGTGGTACTGCTCAAATGTGTCTACAAAAAACATGTAGACGGATGTAAGAATTATTTTGGCTAGGCGCATTATATATGTGTGTCTCTGAAATATGTTAAATTAATTTTTTTTCGCAAACATTGTCTCGTCTATTTGGGATCATGCCTCAGTTACACTTCCTGGTGTGTTACAGGATGTAGGGCATAGTAATTTTTTGTATGTGTTATTTAAAAAAATCATGTCATCTGACATAACTGCATTTGAACAGACACATTGGCAGGTTCGCTGGTAGAACATGTTGGCAATGTAACTGTGGATTTTTAGATGATTTCAATAGGCGGAAGTATTTTTGGCAATTTTTTGGCCACAAGGCACGAGTGCATAGTAATTCATGCAGAAATTGGTAAGGCACGTTCAGCCATTTTAAAAGAGTTAGAAATATGTGATTTTGACTAAACACGAACAGCGTGTCAGTGAGATGATGACAACGGCAGGTAAGAAGTTTCAGAATTGTTGATGGTTTCGTTTTCTTATAATCATGCAGAATGTTAACATGGCCGCCAATGGGAAACGTAACAGGAGGCTGAACCCACATATACGGTCACTGGCATGCTGGTCTTTGGTTGGATATAGGTCATAGTATTATGTTTGTGTTCGCTAGGGGCCGTTCTTGGGGAAAATAAAGGTCAAGTGATTACATTTCTTGTCGCTAGAGGCGCTTCTTGGAGCAGTTCTTAGGAAAAATATAAGTAAAATTATTACGTTTGGTGTCACTAGTGGCACTTCTTGGGAGAAAGACAAGGTCATTAGGAGGCACTTCTTGGGTTGGATACACGTCAAAGTATTACGTTTTGGGCTCGCTAGGGGCAGTTTTTAGGGAAACTAAAAACATCAAACTGGCACATTTTGTGTGTAAAATTTTTCAAAATGTATCTACCCATCAAAAAGGAAACACCAGGTCAATCAGTCCAACGGCATTCTAGAAGATGCTAGAACTCCATTAATTCTAGAAGACTCTACTCACTAAAGGCGCTTCATCAGACTATGTTCAAGGCTTGAATTATGGATTATTAAATAGGTCGCGTATTTAATGTCACACAATGTCACACAGTTAAAGAAAATGACAGAAAGGTTACGCAGTTAAAGAAAATGACAGAGAAATGTCACGCAGTTAAAGAAAAAGACAGAGAAATGTCACGTAATTAAAGAAAATGACACAGAAAGCTAACTTTCTCTATTTCTTATACGTTCACAGCTGGTCGTCGTCCCACTAGCTTCATTAAACTAGGCCCAGGACTTCTAGAAGTTTCTTAGAATTATTAATTATAATTAATTAACACTCTCGCACACACGCACGCACTACGCACAAACGCACGCACAGGAACAATGTTAACTAAACCTTAATTTAACGATTGTTTTTAATAACTGTTGCAACAGTAACATTGATTGGACGATTACGTGTTTACAGTGTGGCGTATAACATGGCCGGTTTTGTCAAAAGGTGTTGCGTCAATGGTGGTCTGCCTGGTGATCCAACATGTGACTGCGACGCCGTGATACGACCAATGCGAGAATGTGCAAGTGCAGTGCAAGATGAGTGCGAGACATCCGGTTCGGCGAGGTTACGTCTCAAAGCGTTAATATGCAAACTGGGGTGTATATCCGACATAACTACCTGCGATACGAGCTGTCAGAAGGAATATATGGTGTGAACTGCCGTTGTTCGTATGGTCATCCTCAATCTTTTATGAACAGTTAGCGTTTTTGGATATATTATAGTCCTGAGATATATTAAAGTCACAATCAGTCCTCCACAGTCCACGCCATCTCGCCAGTCAGTTGTCTCTCTAAGCCGCGCTAGATATATGCGAAGAATAATATTGTATAGTGTATATTAGTTATTTGATACAATTTGAGTAAAGTGGATTGAGTCATTAGACTGTATTAGTATTAATTATTAGTGTTGTTCTATTTATTCAATACGATTCAAGAAAAACTGTCACCCAAACTTACAACTCCTGGCTGACAACAAGGACATGGTAGCTGTGTAATCCAGAATGTTTACACGAAGGCCTGTGTAATTACCAAGCAGAATGAAGACCCGCTTACACAGGAAATGTCGCCATCCTTGTTTCTAAGATAATGAGCTAGGTTACTCATAACACATATACGATATATACCCAAGGGATTATGTTCTCAGCATACTGAACTCCACCTTATTCAAAGTTGAACTTCCCCCTTCTGTTGTCCGCTGGCACAGCGATGCCGCTCACAACATTTCAGCACAAAAACCACAAATTCTACAAACAATCGCATCGCATAGCAACTACAAATTTAGAAAGTGAAACATTGCGTAAGCATAAGCATTCAATTTAAGAACAATATGCGCAATACATTTCATAAGCGGAACCTGTTGAATATTGAAGTTGGTATCTGCGGCCATATTGGGGGGGCTGGCTACATTGTCTTCGACACAGCATCACATACTATGCTTCAGCTATACCATTTCGAGGGATAAAGCGCACAAAAACACGGCAATACAACAACACAGACATAATTAATACGGGTACTATGGAAACATTTATAACTGTCAACGACTCTCGGTTGTACTCTGCTACAGCACTCCACGCTGCTTGCAACAGCTTGACGTATGACACGTAGAGTGGAAGGCACTCCTCGCTGCTTGCAACACCTTGACGTATGACACGTAGAGTGGAGGGCGCTCATCGCTGCTTGCAACACCTTGACGTATGACACGTAGAGTGGAGGGCGCTCATCGCTGCTTGCAACACCTTGACGTATGACACGTAGAGTGGAAGGCACTCCTCGCTGCTTGCAACACCTTGACGTATGACACGTAGAGTGGAGGGCGCTCATCGCTGCTTGCAACACCTTGACGTATGACACGTAGAGTGGAAGGCACTCCTCGCTGCTTGCAACACCTTGACGTATGACACGTAGAGTGGCGGGCACTCCTTGCTGCTTGCAACACTATGACGTATGACACGTAGAGTGGAGGGCACTCCTCGCTGCTTGCAACACCTTGACGTATGACACGTAGAGTGGAAGGCACTCCTCGCTGCTTGCAACACCTTGACGTATGACACGTAGAGTGGAGGGCGCTCATCGCTGCTTGCAACACCTTGACGTATGACACGTAGAGTGGAAGGCACTCCTCGCTGCTTGCAACACCTTGACGTATGACACGTAGAGTGGCGGGCACTCCTTGCTGCTTGCAACACTATGACGTATGACACGTAGAGTGGAGGGCACTCCTCGCTGCTTGCAACACCTTGACGTATGACACGTAGAGTGGAGGGCACTACTCGCTGCTTGCAACACTTTGACGTATGACACGTAGAGTGGAGGGCACTCCTTGCTGCTTGCAACACCTTGACGTATGACACGTAGAGTGGAGGGCACTCCTCGCTGCTTGCAACACCTTGAAGTATGACACGTAGAGTGGAGGGCACTCCTCGCTGCTTGCAACACCTTGACGTATGACACGTAGAGTGGAGGGCACTCCTCGCTGCTTGCAACACCTTGACACGTAGAGTGGAGGGCGCTCATCGCTGTTAATTTTGACATAGAGTAGTGCACATGTGCTCTGAGCCAACTCGCTCCGAACGTTTATTTGTATCTTCCCAATCACACTGAATGCTCGTTCTTTGGCAACATTCGACATAGGTGCCAATCCCGAGGGTTGCACACCCGTGAGACTGATAACAGATATCCGTAAATCAGCAAAAGAACCCGTGGATTATCTCCTTCCGCTGGTTTGTCGCGCATGCCCAAAAGAAGCTCGCCTTGCAAAATGGGATATACTGAATTATGTATTCGCTATTCGGACGTGTTTTGAACTGATAGTATTTTATTCGCATGCCATTTTGCAAATGTATACGGGTCGTATCAAGTAATACAAAAAAAAACCTTGTTCAAAACGTACACTACCGTAACAACAGATTTAACAAGATTGCCATCCAAGGCAAATGCTAACATGGCAAGTCGACAAGGAAGCCATTGGATTAACGAGAGTCCAACATTTTTAATCGGTGTAATCCGCCCTCCTGAGATATGTGTCAACCTTGTTTTTAAACATATTCACGCTGCTGGAAGTTACACAATCTGTAGATAATGTGTTCCATTCATTGATTGTCTTCTGTGAGAAAGAGTACTTCCTGATATCCCATCTACACTGATCATTTACTAATGTTACCTCATGCCCTATAGTTCTATTATCTTTCTTGAGTGAAAAAAATAATATTTCTCTCAATATTTTCATACCCAATCAATATCTTAAAAACTTCAATTTGGTCTTCTCTCAATCGCCGTGTCTCTAGGTTTTTTAAACCACATTCTTTCAATCGTTCTTCATAACTATTGTAATCATAAAGGAATGTTTTTAGTTGCTCTCCTCTGTATTCTTTCAAGCGTATAACAAGTATATCCTTCTTACGATATGAACTCAAAACTTTTATACAGTATTCTAAATGAAGCATAACTATTGCTTTATACAGAGGTATAATTAGTATTTTCTTTGTATGTTATATGTCTCCTAATCAACCCAAGAATTTGATTACCATTTGAAGCTGCAATACCACACTGTTCTGACAATTTCAGATCAGCACTTATTTTCTTTTACAGCTGTACCTAGAACAGTATCTCCCATTTTATAGTTTACATCCAATTTCCGTATCCTGTATGTAGGCACTTACATTTCCCAAAATTAAATAACATCTGCCATTTCTCAGACCATTTAACTAATTTGGCTAGATCGTTTTGTAAATGTTGTTTATCACCATTATTGCTAACCCTTCTAAACACGTTTGTATCATTCGAATATTTCAGGACGTTACTTGTTATATTATCGTCCAAGTCACTGATACATATATATATATATATATATATATATATATATATATATATATATATATATATATATATATATATATATATATATATATATATATATATATATATATATATATATATATATATATATATATATATGTATATTAAGAATAATAAAGGTCCTAATAGTGATCATTGTGGTACCCCACTCAAAACTAATTTCCAGTTTGAAATCTCTCCATTTACTACAACACGCTGTCTTCTGTTAGTCAGCCATTGTTACATCCAGACAATTATGCCATCCCCGATACCAAGTAGTAATCTTTGATGTGGCACTTTGTTAAAAGCTTTCTGAAAATCTAAATATATAATATCTACTGGCGAACCATCGTCTATCCACTTAGTGATTTCTTCCAAAAAAACATAACATATTTGTTAAGCATGACCTCGCTTTTAGGAATCCATGTTTAGATGGATGTTATAATTTATGCCTAAAAAGGAAGTCAACCATATGTCTTTTATTAACCTTTCTAATACTTTACATATCACTGACGGTAAACTCGCGGGTATGTAATTATCTTACTTATTTCTCGAACCGTTTTGAAATAATGGTATGAGGTTTGCTTCATTATATTCAAAAGGAACCACCCCTCTTTTAATGACAAATTGAACATTCTTGCTAGTGGTATACAAATGTGCTGTACTGTTTCCATTAGTAGTTTTGGAGGCATTCCATCCACTTCAGGTGATTTACTGTCCTTCATTGCCTTTATTTTCTTAGCTACCATTTCTGGAGTTACAATTAACTGCCCTAAATAGTTCGATTTAGCCTCCTGAAATTTAGCATCTGAACTGGTAATGAACTAATATATTCTCTGGTAAACACTGAACTGAAGTATCCATTTAGGTCTTCCGCCTTTAAAAAACATTGTGATATTATATTTCCAGAACTGTCTTCTAGTGGTCCAACCCTGTATCATACCTTGTCCTCGTAAAAAAATATCTCCTACGCCCAGGGTTGGCATGTAACGAAGTAAGAGTACTTCGTTACAATACTTGAGTAGTTATTTCAAGTAATTGGCGTGTAACGAAGTAGAATTTTGACTAAATACTTTTTACTTGTAATGAAGTAGTTTTATCTAATGTAACGCGACTTTTTACTCCGTTACTTTTATTTACTTCGCAATATATTTTCGTTAAATTGTTTTGCGAAACCGCTGCTGCCGGTGGCGCTCCACCGTCAACGACATTTCAAAAACTGTTCATAGTCGCCAGGCCAAAACCTTTTAATATAATTAAATCGCATGCCAGTTCGCGATCATATCTGCATACATACCTCTCTTCGGGAAATCGACGCAACCACTGTTTTATATCTATGTTAGTGAACGAAGTCTGCCAAATATTGGCATAGGTCAGGTCAAGGCCGTTGACATGAAATGTCACTTCGAGCACACAACGCTTGAACGCCATCTCAAACCACGATGCAAATCCGTTGCACCATATAAACTATTAATCAGTAAGTTTCCAATACGTATTATAAATATTAAGATTTGCAAATTCGACAATGTATTGATAATCCCCATACATTGACACAATTCTGATATTCGTGAGCGAACGCGCATCGTGGATCGGGAATGAGAACTGATTTTCGCCCATTGGCATTGACATTGGCATTGTCAGCAACAGCCTTACCGGCTTACGTCAGCATTAAACAGCATTTTACTTTCACGAATAAAATTCATATTGAGATGTTTAATAAATTCATAATAATGATTACTCTACAGAACTAGACAGTATAGAATTGACACTCTGCCATTTGGCAGCATCTTTTCCCAGCATTGGCTTATTCAAGCTGACCCATAAATAATATCAAAGACAGGGACAGGGGCCCGGACATGTCACTTTTAATTGCAATTAGCAACAGCATTCCTCTGTTGCACTGGTCTGTCTTCTGATTAATTCTAGCCCCAGCTGGTACCAGGTAACCAACACAGCTAGCTGCAAAAGCAGCTGTTGTTTCAGTGTTTGTGTGAGCTGATAAGACATGTCTGGGAAGACATGAGAAGGTGGGGGTTCACAAGCCAGTAATATTATAAAAAATATGTATGTAAACACACTTATTGTATACCGTGTAACATAATAAATCCACTAACCTAAGTTGCCTACAATTCGCCCAGATATCGCAGCGTTCCCTGAATACTTTGTATTTGGTGAGAAAGGAAGAACAAGGACATACTACTTTTATTAGCTTCTAGAAGCGTTTATTAGCTGTGTATGTGAACGTCATTATTTACCAGCCGCTAGAAGCGAATAGTCGCTCCCAGCGGCTGGTGTATTTTACCAGCGGCTGGGGTATTTTACCAGCGGCTACCAAGAAATGAAGCTAACTGCGCATCGGTATGCGCTTCGTAAACAGAACATGAAATCAACACCAAATTTATCCTGTCGATTGAAACTACGTCCCTCGTGCCAACAACAAACACAAATAATACATGCTTTGGTAAAAGAACATTAAATAAGAACCGAAAACAGCACAAACGTCACATACTACCCGTGGAGCCCCTGGCGGACAACGTGTTTTGTAAATTCGTTACAGAAATTTTTTTTCGGAATTTTAAGATAGCATACATTGATTTTTGCCAGGTACTTCATTAGTTTGTTTGATGTGTATCAATATGAATAATAAATTAACATTTCGACCAATGTTTACTAAAATTACATAACTCCTTGTGGGTAAATTGTGGCTTTTGATAGCAGTTTTGCTAATTTTGTTGCTAACGTAGCTGTTACTATGTCACATTTTCCAGAATTTTGCATGGGAACACCCAACGTTTTTTCTTTCTATAGAGATATATAACATATGAACATCTTCGACAAGTTTTCCTGAAGTGGTTTTACTCGTTGTGGGTCAACTATTGAATATTGTTAAAATCCACCCAAAGCGGGCTTTTACTATGTGCTTCAAGACGACGACAAACAAAAAAGATTGGTCTGGTCTTATAGCTCCAGATGTACATGTAGCTGACACCCAATGGGGTCTCTTGCAGTTTATAGATAGATAAAACTCGAGTTCATACAAAGCGATAGCATAAAACGTACGAGGAACATAGAAACTACGTCCAGAGCGTCCGCGTTAGACAGATTGAGCATCTAGCAGAAGTATCTCCAGAAGATGAAGCCCTGGCTACTGTCCGGCTGGAAGGCCAACTTGTCCTTCACGACCACCCCGCCAGTCGACGGGTGGATCGTTGTGTTTTTCTCTGCGACGATGGCCACCATCTTCCCGTTCCCAGCGATGTCTCCCTCCCGCGGACTGTTGGTCCGAACCCAGCACATGTTGCACGTCAGATAGGTCGAGTTGGACTTTCCCCACTCGGCGACGCCTATCGGACACCAGCAGTACCAGTGGCTGCAAGACAACGCACACATCACCGCCATGTTGGATCGCATTTGTACATGTCCATTGTTGTACTATGTTGTCATAGCTTAGGTAATTCTTGGTTTTGAAGTATTTTGTTTAACTTTACAACAACGTATAGCTTCTTGCAAAAGGGTATCTTAGGTTTGATTATTAATGTAAAATTGCCCTTTCTTCTCAGTGAGTGAATACTCTATCGCCTCTTCGTAAAATCGGCAAATAGCATATCTAATTTTAATGTTATCATTTGTAACAACGTGCCTGACTAAAATAACAATTTGTTTTTAACGTATAACTGAAAGTTTTGCCTGAGCTGACCACACACGGCGCCTTTTGACCGAGTGATGCAAAAGACGGCACAAGTTAAAAAAAATATGCATAGGAACTATTATATATCATTATTTTGCCTTAATAGAAATAGTATAATAGTCACCGCCATTTTAAGAATGCATTGTCGTAATGAGACATCCCAGCTGTAGAAATGTGGACTCACGTGTTCGGGACGCTGCCTCCGGCCCGCTCGTAGACGTGGGCGACGAACAAGGCGGTTTCGTTGACTTTCCACTTGGTCGACTTGAGGAATCCGGTGGCGACGTCCAGGACACACCGCTGGAAGTACCCGATCGGGTCCTGGTAGACGATTGGTTTGCCTGGCGGGGGGCGGTGCCACGGGCCCTACAGTGTCATCAAATACTGTGTTGATATGTTCATCTCTGTGTTGATATGTTAATCTCTGTTTTGATATGTTCATCACTGTGTTGATATGTTAATCTCTGTGTTGATATGTTCATCACTGTGTTGATATGTTCATCAGGGTTCTTTGTGAACAGTTTTGTAAAATTTGAAGTATACACAATCCATATAATAATTAAACAAAATGTTTTAATGTTCCATTTGTTCATATTTCTGGCCAAGATGAACCAGTTATTGACAATGACGAACAACGACTATATGGCATTAAGATAGTTTCGTAAACATCATCCTGGTTTCAACGTTGTTTACGTGCAACACTCACATGAATGAGAAAAGTCAACATTATTGGGAAGTAGGGTAAATCCATGTATTCAAATTAGTTTTTATCCGTACTATATATATATATATATATATATATATATATATATATATATATATATATATATATATATATATATATATATATATATATATATATATATATATATATTCCATGCACATTGCCAGATTTGTGCTAACATTTAGAGAGAACTGTTTTATTCATCTTGACGAATGTTGTCGTGAATTGCGAGCGTAGCGTACATGTCAAATGTCCAGTGTCTTCACGATTCACGCTCAGGTGCACGAGACGAATGTTGTCGTGAATTGCGAGCGTAGCGTACATGTCAAATGTCCCGTGTCTTCACGGTTCACGCTCAGGTGCACGAGACGAATGTTGTCGTGAATTGCGAGCGTAGCGTACATGTCAAATGTCCCGTGTTCACGCTCAGGTGCACGAGACGTAATGCTACGTAACTTGTTTAAATAGTGACTTGTGTAACATGTTTGTAAAACCATGTAACCAGGTTCTCCAATTATTCTTCAAAACATTGACAAGTTTGGCTAAATCGAAATACCAATCCAAACATCTGTTAGGGTTGAAAGCTGTGATGCAACATGAAGATTTCCATGACAGTTAATATACTGCCCTGTGTCGTCCACATGAATGATTAGTCTGATTACTTTTGCTTCGTGTCTTAGCTGAATGTAATTCCATTTCATCCGACACTCAAAATCAAGAGAAATTAACTTCTTCGTTTGTATCCATATCTCGACCCCTTCAAACTTCAGCGGCCTGTTGCTGTATAGACAGTATGTGTAAAACTTCTTAAAACTTAAAACAAGCAACTTGGAAAGTGTCCGTTCCGCCAAGCACTGTTCTAGCCTAACCATGGTTATAAGGAATTAAACAATTTGGTCAAAGTACAAACATGCTCCATATAGCGAGAGACCAGTATACCCTAGGCAGCTAAGATCATCAGTTTCACAACAACTTATTGTACCTAAAACAAAACTTAACTTGGGTAAACGTGCTTTCTCTGTCGCTGCGCCTAGGGTCTGGAATGAACTCCCTATCGCTTTGAAAACATCCGAAACTATTGCTATTTTCCGTAAAAAACTCAAGACATATCTATTCCAAATTGCATTCCCACCATAAATGTTCGGTTGTCCCTCGTTCTGATACTGACTTTTGCGCGTCCTTGTTTACGATTACGCCTACTGATTCTGTTTTGTTGCGCCTCTGAGCTCAGGTTCCTGAGGATATAGGCGCCATAGAAGTCAATTATTATTATTATTATTATTATTATTACTCTATGCCGAAACATAATTTAATGGGATTTAATATATATATATATATATATATATATATATATATATATATATAATATATTAGAAATTCACCACTGATTTATATATATGTGTATATATATATATATATTTATATATATTTATATAAATATATATATATATATATATATATATATATATATATATATATATATATATATATATATATATATATATATATATATATATATAAATCAGTGGTGAATTTCTAATTAGGTTATCAGACATCAACTGATCCCTCTAATTTAACATAACTTTTCTAGTAAGCAAAACTATTAAAGTTTACTCAGTACAACGTTTTAGCAACCATCGTTTGCCTTCTTCAGGAACTAAATTCGAGGATGCAGTTCTTCGTATGCTCCCATAATTCAGTTCCTGGAGAAGGTAAGCGATGGTTGCCGACATGTTAAAGGGAGTACACTTTAATAGATGTGTTCAAAGGAAACTCTACATGAAATAATTTTCTTGAACATTTTACTTATGATTCCTCTCTTGTAAGATAACTGCACACAACATATATTTTACTTATGATCCCTCTCTTGCATGATAATTGCACACAATATATATTCGAATTTAATATTCACGTTTAACATTTAGCCAGAGAGACAGGTAAATGATTACACGTATTTAAATGTCTTTACTCACACAAGCAAAACCGATGGCGACGAAGCCGATGAGGAGAACAGCGCAGAATAGTGATGAAGACGCCATAGTTGCCAACAAACCGCTCGGAGAACTGTTCCAGTCAGATATGCTCGCTTCGGCACAAACCAGACGTTTTATGTCTCTTGTGACAGGATTTTTTATTAAATTTATTCGTGACATGCGTCATTTGGTTGCTGGATAAATCACCGCTGGTTACTGTGACTCATGACACGCAGCGGAATATTGTGTATGGCACAGCTTGATGTTATCGTGACAGACTCATCTCACAAGGGTGACATGCGGTCACGCCCCTTTTGTCGAATTCGTAATTTTTGACTACTCTGTTTTATAGTCGTGTACATTTTAAGCAGAAAAAAATACGATACCCCATATGTTGTTGTTGGATCACGGAAACAAAAACACTAGTTTTAATAAGTGTAGTATGGCTATCGAAATGCTGGCTTCGCTTACAGCAGCAGCAGCAGTAACAGCAGTCACAGCAATATCAGCAGTAACAGCAGTAATAACAGTAGCAGCAGCAACTGCAGTAGCAGCAGCAGTAACTGCAGTAGCAGCAGCAGTAACTGTAGTAGTAGTAACAACAGTAGCAACAGTAGCAGTAGTAGCAGCAGCAGCTGCAGTAACAACAGTGCACTATCAACAGTAGCACAGTTAGCAGCAGCAGAAGCAGTAGCAGCAGTAACAGCAGTAGTAGCCACAGTAGCAGCAGTAGCAGCAGCAGCAACAGCAGCAGCAGCAGCTGCAGTCACACCAGCAGTAGCAACAGTAGCAGCAGTAGTAGCAACAGTAGCAGCAGCAGCGGCAGTAGCAGAAACAACAGCAGCAGTGGCACCAACCGTAGCAGCAGTAGCAGTAGCAGCAGTAGCAACAGTACCAATAGCAGCAACAGTAGCAAGAAGTAGCAACAGTAGCAATAATAGCAACAGCAAAAACAGTAGCTATAGTAGCAACAGTAGCAGCAGTACCAACAGTAGCAGTAGTAGCAGCAGTAACAACAGTATCAATAGTAGCAGCAGTATCAACAGTAGCAACAGAAGCCGTAGCAGCAGTAGCAGTAGCAACAGTACATCTAGTCTCGTTTGGTGTGCTTGAGTGTTTTCAAATTTAACTCTGAAAATCAGCATTCTGAAAGATGTTATGAGCTAATAAGACAGGTCTTTAGTAGACGCTTAGCACTGAGTTTGGCATAAATCTTGATGTATTGGTGCAGGATGTGAAAATGTTAGATCACGGAAACAATAAGTGTGTCGTAAATGGAGATATAGTTGTGTTAACCTGGTGCAGAATGATGGGTACCCGTGACGAATGGTACTACTGGTGCAGAAAGATGGGTACCTGTGACAAATAATACTACGACGCCATCTTGAATCACTCGATGGTCCCACCCGTGAATGCGCGTAAATATAACATAGGAATACGAATACTTTTATTTCAGGTAAAAAAATTATATGTACATACAAATAAGCATTAAAAATAAATTAGCTTAAAAATATAAATAAGTAAAAAAATACATCATATATATATATATATATATAATAATTTATATATTTAAAGATTTATTATTATCTATTTTAACACATATTTTTAACACATTTATATGTTTAGAATATATATATATATATATATATATATATTATATATGTATATATATATATGTATATATATATATATATATATATATATATATATATATATATATATATATATATATATATATATATATGTATATATATATATGTGTATATATATATGTGTATATATATATGTGTATATATATATATGTATATATATATATATATATATATATATATATATATATATATATATATATGTTAAAATAGATAATAATAAATCATTAAATATAAAAATGTGATCTAACATCATCGTTGCACACAGTAAAGTGCTTGTGCCCATTTAGACCACTCGTGTCCAATAAAAAAATTTATACAATAGGTTATATGTTTTATCAAAGTATTTTCAATAGCATAGAGCCGATTTATAAAACCATAAATAGTGTTGTGCAATAGAACGCAAAGTTATCAATGCAACTGCTAGCAAACATAGTACAAGCGCTATCCCATCTGTTATATCATACATTCCGCCTATGCTTGTTGTTGCAGGCAACTTCTAGTTTCAAAAACGTGGTCTTGTTAAACTGTACCCAGAGTTGGGAACAATACATAGTTCAACAATACGTATGATATAGATGCAATTTAACACAAATAGAATGAAATTTCCGAATGATGCTGTTAAACCTGGCATAAAAGCTACGCAGATGTCATAGCATATATTCGTCATATTTCAGACCTCTACTAATTACACCTAAATATTTGGTTTGTTCAATATATTCAAGTTTGCTACTATTCATGTAAACATCTGGGCCTTTTAGATAAAGCCATGTGGTTTGACAACTATGCATATTGAGTTTATAGAAGTATATATAACATCATTTTCAAAACCAAACCTAGAACAAAGCCTGCAGACCACAGGGACTAGGCGTCCACATATACCGTAAATAAACATGTGACATCGTATCTCAGCATTGTTTAATGTATTACTTACACCGTCCACGTGTACCGTAAATAAACATGTAACATCGTATTCCAGCATTGTGTAATGTATTACTTACATCGTCCACATGTACCGTAAATAAACATGTAACATCGTATTTCAGCATTGTGTAATGTATTACTTACATCGTCCACATGTACCGTAAATAAACATGTAACATCGTATTTCAGCATTGTGTAATGTATTACTTACATCGTCCACATATACCGTAAATAAACATGGCGATAATATTCAGCCTTGTCTAGCACCATTTGATACATTAAAACGCTGGATGTTGTGACACTTCATAAATACAGACATGTTGGTTCGGTACCAGTATAACAGAACACGTAGGTCGACGAGTAAAATAGGATGTGGTTATAACAGAACACGTAGGTCGACGAGTAAAATAGGATGTGGTTATAACAGAACACGTAGGTCGACGAGTAAAATAGGATGTGGTTATAACAGAACACGTAGGCCGACGAGTAAAATAGGCACAACTCGATTAAGTAGTATCTTATAAAGTATCCTGTGGTTAACTTTATCGAATGTTTTTTATACATATATACAATAATCAGTAGAATGCCCCTTCTTGAAATCAAATTTAGTTATAATCAGGTATGATTCCATTAGCTCAAGCAGTGTAATTTCAAAAATATTAGAAGCAACTGTAAGTAGTGCGATGGGTCTGTAGTTATTAACATCGTTAGTGTCACGTACACATCGACACCACATAGTGATGGCGTGTCACCCTAGTGATTGATTGTAGTTTGTGTTTTATGTAGTCTGGTTGGCATCAGATACCAGTCATGAGACTTGCAACGAGACATTCCTTATGACACAAGCATTGTGGACCGGTGTCATGGTCGCTTGTACGTCAATCAATCATTGCAGTGTCTTCTAAATGTTTCCAGTGTCGATGACAACACCGACACGTTGTCATCGACGAGAAACTTGTGCTTTCAAAATGACTCTGTCAAGTTTTAAAAAGTAAGTTCTTGTGTAAAATGCAAATAGCGCTGGTAAGTGGTCGGTTTTATAAACTGGCTCGACGCTTGTAATTGTCAACATAGCGCATACAGTTTTTTAGTGAGACACAATATGGCATCATTCCACGGGGTCGTATCCAAATTGATGTGGTGTGTATGATAAACGGTGGGTAGGAAGCAAATGCTTAAAGTAGTTTTCGCTCATTTTCAAAGTGTTTATAAATATAATAACCATAATATATAAGTCATGTATATTTTAAATAGTAGGACAAACAAAGTGTTGATCTCATGGCTTCTTTCTCCGAAATGTTAAAATCTGGTTGCGTTGCATGGTCCAATGCTTAGCCACGAGTGCAGTAGTGGGTTTGAAATATCGTTTGAAACCCCATTTTCTGGTAGCCATATGCTAACATTGGTAACAATTGTAGTCTAATTGCAGGGCAACACAACTAAATAATGTTGTCAACTTTTCAATATTTTTAATCACATTATAAAAGACGATACCTTAGCCTTGATAAGTTCGTTCATTTGTTTTCCCTGTAATTGTTCGTGCTTCTTTGAGTCGTGTTTAGGATTCGTTTCACCCCTTGGCACAAGGATCACGTAACTAATGCACAGACGGGTCTACTCATATTTGGCAGATCGTATGACGGATGGATGATATACGATCTAGACATACAAAAAACTGTTTAGAACTCCGTTGTAAATGTGATGCATTTTTTAGAATGATGTGCTGTTCTGCTCGGACAAGGCACACGCGTTATACAGCCATGTGAGTCATGAGTATGTCATTAACAAGACATGACATGAGTCACAGAGGCGGAGCTGGAATTGCTGTTACACAATAATACTCACGAGACATGGAGTACGTAGCTATGTAGGTCGTGAGTGTGGCATTAACAACGCATGTGGTGCTCTTAAGCTGGGGGGAGGGGGGTCACGCGGAGTATTGCTCTTAAGCCGGGGGAGGGGGATCACGCGGAGTATTGCTTTTAAGCCGGGGGAGGGGGGTCACGCGGAGTATTGCTCTTTGACACATATCTCAGTGAACATATGAAGCTTGATATGAAACATATGTATACAACTCTAAAATATAACACGTGATTGACAACATAAACGAAATAAATAAGAATTTTTTTTTATCATGAAATGAAAGAAAGAGTGAACGAGAAAGAGAGACTTGACTGTAAACGTTATCTAACAGACAACACACCATATCTCTCAACGCAAGTCTTCAATTCTCATTCAGACACATGATTATTATTTTATGACATTCACTGCCACTTTGCTACAAACATGGTGAACAAGATTGGCCAAACTCACATACACCTATAGACCTTTCTAATTATTTCAAACGTGCTTACCGCAAAACTGATAATTTGGTGCAATACCAATACGCGTACCGATCGCTTGGAATGGTTGCCACCAAAATCCCTATGCGTCTTTAAAATACACCATATGACATAAAGGTCCGATATTTCAAACATACCAGCCTTGGCGGCTGAAAACAATAATTTCCTTGCGAATAAAATAATTGAAACAGGCAAATGTGCTAATTGTGGTCTTTACACCCATCTGAAACGCTATTGAAAGTGTGGTAGTGTTCTGACCCTTTTAACACTACTACTACCACCACCACCACCAACAACAACAACGATAGAACTATCCGGACACAACCTCACACTATTTATCACTACCGCTCGCAGGTGTTGCTTCTTCCGGTGACGACACATCTCATCTTAACGACGGCGCTGGCAACGTACGAACCTTGCAATGACGCACGGACGAAATGGCTAGAGCTACCATTATGCAATAGTCGTAGACATTATTGTGCACTGCGAATACACGAATGTAAGTCATTTGTGACTGTGTGAGTGGCCGCGAACATAACATGCTCGTCTGCAATATATTACAAGCGGCTGAGGTTTCTCAATGAACGTATTCATAGCATTAGAAGGTCGTTGGACTCTCAATAAGCCAATGGCTTCCTTGGCCACTTTCCATTGTTTTTTTGCTTTGGATAACAATCTTGTTCAATCTTATTAGCAGGCATTATTGTGATATAACACAGTATAAAACAAAGGCCTACCAGGGGAAACCGAGTGGTAAACAATTGGATTAGTTAACACACTGTCCTCATAGTAACAATAAACATTGAGATGTTGAGGTAGTCTGGGAATCTGGCAAGAACTCGCGATGGACTCAGTTGGTCTGAGACACCTCCGTACGTGAGCTCGCAATATTTACCTCGGTTGAAAACTCGGACCGGAAATCCGGCCTAAGGCTACCAAATCTCACTCATTTGGCGTGAGAATCACGCAGTTGGCTTCCATCGCTTGCTCTCACGCAGCTGTAAACTTCACGCGCATTAGCCGTTTCAATTAATAATTAATAAAAAAAAAGATTATTTCCATGCACTGATTCTTACCATCGTCGGTGATGTCGCGGTTAAACGCCACTTATACAAGTTATAGATTCACACCTGATTATCGTCAGACAGCACACGTGACAGCCCCATGTCTCCCTGCCAGAGTGATCATGATATGGGTGTGGTTGGCGCGTGTTACGGGCGCTGGTCACGAGCCTCGTTGGCATACTGACTGTTAAACTGCCAATGAAGCGCCCACTGACATTTGAGCCAACAAAACTTGCCTAAGGAAGCCAATAAAACTACGTAGACATACAACTAGGCACATACTAGTAGTAGCAGATATTGGGCGTGCTCAATGTCTGTGTCCTCTGCACATTTAAGCCAGTTGTGCGCGGGGTCGGTTATAATGTTAGACCTAGCATGTCATTTTTCATTTCGAAATTAGTAAGGACAGCTTGGCAGTTCAGCGTCCGTCCTAAGTGACCAGTTGGGGTCTGGTATGACAGTCATTACGGTTCCGCGTGTGCTTTCATAGTTGCTTTCAATACAACTTGCTGGGTTCTTTTGAAGTCTTCATGTTTATATGTAATTTCCATAAATGCCTTCTAGTATATAAAATGCTGTCCCCGGTGAATGACCAGAATTGCTGCTACCTTGTGTCCTGTTGGAAAACTGGACATCCTTTTTGGTGTTTGGATCCGCCAACGATGTCCCGCATGTTTCTCGAAACAATTTGGCTGTTCTGCGTGTCTATACTTAGTTCCGTAAACGAATGGTGTCGGGTTACTAGCAGCTGACTGCAAACCCCAAAAGTATTACAAATCAGCGTAATATAATATACTATACAAATATAAACACTGTGGCATTTTTGTTTAGTAAGCTAAAAGCTTACGCAATAACCAGTGCAGCCGCTGTGATCAGTGACAAATGTCCTTGGTCCAAGACAACAACCAGAAAACATAGAGAGCAACCAAGACAACAACTAGAAAGCATGGAGAGCAACTAAGACAACAACCCGAAAACATGGAGAGTAACCAAGACAACAACCAGAAAACATGGAGAGTAACCAAGACAACAACTAGAAAACATAGAGAGCAACCATGATAACAACTAGAAAACATGGAGAGCAACTGAGACAACAACCCGAAAACATGGAGAGTAACCAAGACAACAACCAGAAAACTCCAGACATTCATAAACAAATGTCTCAGACATCTTAAAAATTCAATGGCAAAACAAGGTGAAAATGAGGTCCTGGGGAGGTCGGACCAAGACAGCGTCAGGTAAGAGAGAAAAGGACTCGGCTAGGACACACCGTTCAGAAAGAAACCAACAATGTCACGAGACACACCCTACAATGGAGTCCTCAATGGAACAGAAAACTAGAAAGATCAAAAAAGCATTTGGAGGAGGTCAATAACTAAATAAATGAAGAATTTTCGAACCACATGGAAAGGTGTGTAGAATTCAACCAAAACCAGAGTGCGTGGGAGAAATGTCAGTTCGGTCGTATGCTTTAGTTTGAGCAAAGAGGACTAAGTAAGTAAGTGTAGGCTTAATCATTTGTCGTTGGTGGTCAGTTTTCGTAATAAATACACGTCACATAGATTAGTTCGTCACCTGTTAGTTAAATCTGAGAGAACGCGACCGACCACAAGCAGGACTAGAAAAGCTGGATTAGATGGTTCGGATCAACTCTGTGTGGCCACAGCTACTTATCGATATTTAATATGTTTGGCAATATGACATATATTAGTCCTCACACAAGCAAGGAGGCCATGCATATCGTAAGAACGACGTATACAAACTACAAAGAATACAACGAAGAGCAACTAAGCTGATTCCAGAACTGAGAGACCTTTGTTATAAAAGTCGTCTAAAAGACTTTGGTATATGAACACTAAGTGGAGACTAAACAGTTCTCCTAGTATAGAATGGTTATGGATAGACATGTTATCTTCAAACTCAAAGAAGACAGTAGAACCAGATGCCACAAAGCAGTATTCGTTAAGGAACTTGGTAGCCCTAGGCCAGTGTAGGTTGGATATGAGAAAGTACTAATTCTCACAGAGGACGATAAATAAATGGAAAAGTATTTAATGATTGTGTTAACGCTAGCAATGTGATTATTTAAAATAATAAAATTGAAATGTATCTGATCAGGGCAGACAATACATAAATATAATATTGTTGTATTCTCAATACGCCAATTGCTTGTCCACTTCCCAGGTGGAGCTTGTAGCTTTGGATGACAGCCTTGTCCACTTGTCATGTGGACTTGTAACTTTGGATGACTTCTTTGTCCACTTGTCACGTGGAGCTTGTAGCTTTGGATAATAGCCTTGTCCACTTGTCATGTGGAGCTTGTAGCTTTGGGTGACTTCCTTGTCCACTTGTCATGTGGAGCTTGTAGCTTTGGATGACAGCCTTGTCCACTTGTCATGTGGAGCTTGTGGCTTTGGGTGACTCCCTTGTCCACTTGTCATGTGGAGCTTGTAGCTTTAGATGACAGCCTTGTCCACTTGTCATGTGGAGCTTGTGGCTTTGGGTGACTTCCTTGTCCACTAGCCATATGGAGCTTGTGGCTTTGGATGACTTCATTGTCCACTTGTCATTTGGAGCTTGTGGTTTTGGATGACAGCCTTGTCCACTTGTCATTTGGAGCTTGTGGCTTTGAATGACAGCTTTGTCCACTTGTCATGTGGAGCTTGTGGCTTTGGATGACAGCCTTGTCCACTTGCCACGTGGAGTTTGTGGCTTTGGATGACTTCCTTGTCCATTTGTCACGTGGACTTGTAACTTTGGATGACTTCTTTGTCCACTTGTCACGTGGAGCTTGTGGCTTTGGATGACAGCCTTGTCCACTTGTCACGTGGAGCTTGTGGCTTTGGATGACAGCCTTATCCATTTGTCACGTGGACTTGTAACTTTGGATGACTTCTTTGTCCACTTGTCACGTGGAGCTTGTAGCTTTGGGTGAGTTCCTTGTCCACTTGTCATGTGGACCTGGTGGCTGCGAATGGCAATATTGTTAAACCTTGTTAAATCTGTGTGCGTGTGCATGTGCGTGTGCATGTGCATGTGATGTGTATTCACACGCATGGGGAATGTGACATGAGCAGTGGCGTGTTTTGGAGGCTTTGGGCCACGCCCTCTGTGGCTTAACTTTTGATTTTTTTTCGTGTGTAACCTGTTGCGCCACAACGTGGTAGTATGGCAAACTAATGGGTGACTAAGCATACCCCCTCCCCTTAAGATATACAAGATACGCTACTGGGCATAAGTAAATAGTAGGAGAATGATACACACATGTGCAGTCATTGGATGCTTATCTCGTGAGCATCATCCCCACAGAAACACGGAAACTATGAGTAGATGAATGCCATGACGTCACACACGTATTGCCCAAACTAACCAAACCAAGCCAAACCAAATGTTTGTGAACGCGGCTACGTTTGTGAACATAAACTCTAACTCTAACTCTAACTGGCGAAGAAGACGAAGCTGCGGGAGCATTTGAGGTGGACATATTGCAATATTCTCCTGAGAGTTAAGTCGCGCTTTAACTTGTCGGCGACCTCACTGTCTAGGAACGGCACAGTGAGACTAATTGGCGCCTACCCAGTCATATCAGTAACGACGGTGACGTTACTGTTTCAACGTCAGCCCGTTCCGTGAGCGAATGGGACATTGGTTGGGAAAGGTACAATTGATGCTATTTTGGCACCGACAGGACTGAACTTGAAGCGAAAACGCTCGTAACCGCTAATATTCTACATTGTATGTTAACTTAATTGTGTAGGCGCTATTTGTATTTAACTCTATCCACTTTTAAACGCTACATTTAAAGAAATTATGCCTATATCGTTATATATAGGCTTCACATTAGGACTTAAACGGTTTCTTTTGGAGAATCCTACTTCCGGATCTCTACACATGGTTCGATTCATTGTCAAGAAGTTACTTATATTCGTGAAGTAGAATATTGTTTTCAAAATTTGCAGCACCATATTTGTATACTGAATTAAGTCAATGAGTTGCTGAGTGATCATATCAATCCATTTTTCCTCGTACACTGGTGTTCTGCCATTCGTGTTTCCATCGCCACGTCCGACCGTCACCGTCATTTAGCCTATTTTGATACTGCGGTGCAAAAACGAGACGTAGGCTCATATCGATTACAAGCCGGAAAGTTGCAAGTCGGAAAAAAGTCGATAGACCGATCGAAGCCGGTCCACAAGGTTATATAATAGGCCTGGCCTAGGCTGACCGAATGCAGCTTGCGGCGCGTTGGCGTGTTGGCGCGTTGGCATGTTGGCGTGTTGGTGTGTTGGTGTGTTGGCGCGTTAGCAGTATCCAGTCATCGAGACTGCTGAAAGCGCTTTACACTTCACCCCTGGCAGACCCGTTCATTCCAAAACCATCTCGACTTCTCTGGGAAGCATTCAGCCACACTGCAATTATTGCGCAAAGACTATTCGTGCAGATATCCACCTCTGTATATAAATATATATATATATATATATATATATATATATATATATATATATATATATATATATATATATATATATATATATATATATATATATATATATATATATATATATATATATATACATATGTATATATATATATATATATATATATATATATTTATATTATATATATATATATATATATATATATATATATATATATATATATATATATATATATATATATATATATATATATATATATATATATATATATATATGTATATAGACACATCTGAGCGTTACAAGATTCCTAGATGCACAACAATCACGGTGAACGGTGTTCATGTTTATGCATAATTTATCTATCAGGTAACAATTTTCTTTTTTTGTATCTAATAGTGATAGTATATAAACTAATCGATCACTTCACACTTGCTTGACCGAACTGCCAGCGCACCTACTGTCTTCAGCGCACCAACGCGCAAACGCGCCGCGCGCTGAAAACAGTAAGCCATAGTCCTACTAAGTAGTAATACTGTCCTACAACGGAGGAGGACAGTCCAGTGGTCCCTGGCGTGTGACCGACCAGCACAGACCGGCACAGACCGGCACTGACCGTCCATCACAGCGCGCGTGCCACGGCCGCCTATCATATCTAGTTACACTCTAATTCCGCACAAGTCAACAGTGGATTAGGCGTCACGCCTGGCTGAGCTGTTCCACTAAGCTGGCGTCACTGACCTAACAACGCTCTCGTCAACAAACTCGACTGCAGCCATAGCGTATCGCTCCTGTCAGCCAGTCGTGCTAGGAAGTCTGCGAGGGACGCTGGGAATTAAGGCAGCACCAAGAGAAACAATTACGGTCATGTTTCACCTGACGTATCCGGAGCTGGCGAACTTCTGTTCGTGGCCAGAACTTGGGTGAGTTGATTTACTACCAGACGTGCAGGAACTTGTACAGCTACGTTCGGCGCGCCGTTAGCCTAACTAACGATCGATGACGCCATGGGAATGCCCTCGCTAAACACCACTTCCGGTATGCCCCAGCATTTAGCGATATGATGAAGAACACTGCTATTTATTATACTGACAACATTCTAAAGGAAGAATAAAGGTTTGTAGTTCTAGTTTTAAGGCAAAGCTCATTTTACCAGTTGACACCATTACTGAACTTGCGCTAACGACCTGTGGATGAATTAATTTTGTGTAATCTATTGTGCCAGCACGCTCGTTCTACTGCAATGATATACAGCGGAGGTGTCAATACGATTTCTTATGCCTGATCGCTGAACTATTGTAACTGATGTAGCAATCATTAGCTATGCCATAAATACATGTATGCAAATAATTATATCAACTGCTGCTGCTGCTCAAATTTGACGGACACCCGGTATATGCCGTCGTACGTCAGTGTGTCTGTTCGTACGAGCGTGTGTGCATGTGTCTGTTCATGCACGCGTGCGTGCGTGCGCGCGCGTGTGTGTGTGTGTGTGTGTGCGCGCGCGCGCGTGCATGCGTGCTTGTCTGCTTTGGCATGAGTGAGCGTGTAGTAATGTGCTTGTGAGCATGCGATATGAATCGGGTGTGTGACAATGTCGGGTGCACGTGCACGTGCTAACATTTGACAACAAATGTTTAAAACCCACGGTTACGCATCGGATGCAACTGCATCTATATACAAATTCCAACATTTCATATCGAATGAAAAACATATCAAACAGTGAAAATTCATGGTGTTCGGTTGCACTTACACAGCACACTGCTGCTGCTGCTGCTGCTGCTGCTGCTGCTGCCTCTGCTGCTGCTGCTGCTGCTGCTGCTGCTGCTGCTGCTGCTGCTGCTGCTGCTGCTGCTGC
>OY759271.1:22647714-22845214 GCA_963662155.1 Lamellibrachia columna | reverse complement strand
TCATATCCATGACTCGTCACATTATGCCTGGGTAGGTTTTACCAACGTAAAAAATGGGGCACCATTAACAAGTTTTGTAGCCTTCGATGTTCTTGATGAGCTGCAATCGAGTAGGTTTAGGTGGATCAGAACTGTTGTGTGCTCTAGATTGAGTTGCAGTGGTCTTAGAAGTATTGGGCCCTTGGGTGCCTAGCTTTCTCCGATCCGACTTTGCTTTGTTTAGCTATAATTTCTTTCTTCGGTGGGCATAACTCTGGTACAGCTTCCATGGCAACAGCTGTCAGTGCTGGAGCTGTAACAACTGGTGTCAGAGGTGGCATAGTGTTGTGCTGTTGTGCAGTCACCATGGCAACAACTGTCAGTGCTGGAGCTGCAACATCTGGGGTCAGAGGTGGCGTAGGGTTGTGCTGCTGTGCAGTCACCATGGCAACAGCTGTCAGTGCTGGAGCTGCAACAACTGGTGTCAGAGGTGGCATAGGGTTGTGCTGTTGTGCAGTCACCATGGCAACATCTGTCAGTGCTGGAGCTGCAACAGCTGGGGTCAGAGATGGCGTAGGGTTGTTCTCTTGTGCAGCTTCCGTGACTACGTTAGTTACTGTAGCAGCAGCGAAGTCGGAGTCTTGGAATACATATTATGGTCAATGACCACAGACCTGCTTTCCTGAAGTCACTAACAGCATTCTGGCGACTTGCCAGGTTGTCACTGGTTTGCCTACGTGTTCTCTTATCCATATCCTCAATGCATCATCGTAGTATTTCCCAAACGGTCCGAAAACAGCCCCATCCAAAGGCTTGAGTCGGCGAGTCGAGTGTGGTGGAAGTGAAACATGACCACTCCAGCTTCCCGAGCCATCTCAGTTGCAGCCAAATTCTTTGTGTGGGTCACGTGGCTATCGAATATGAGCACTATCTCCTCCTTCGATCGTCAGTTTAACAAAATCTACGAAATGTCACAGCCAAGTAACAAACCCCACGTTGGACATCCAGTCTTTGCCCCCGGAGGTCCACCGTTTATATATGACCATTGGCACTAAATTTATATAAACCCTAACAAAGTCTTTGGTGGTCCGAAATAACGTAAATTTACCTGTGGCCAAATGTGTTCTGTTACAAGTTCCCTCGATTGGACCACCTAGCAACTTATTTTATTTGCATTATTGTAATTGCTCCCTTGTCTAATATTACTTTCTGGTAATCAGTAAACTGTACTGGAATAACTACACACATCTTACGATGGCATACCCTTATGTGGGTCACTGGTCCAATTCTGGCAACTGCAGTGGTCCAATCGTGGAATTTCATGTGTAAAAAATATTCCATTGTCGTCACAAGCAGACGACATCCACTTTTAAATTCTTATTATGGCTACATACGTTGGGCTCCTATACTCTTGAGGGACGCACATTTTCGCCTGTAAGTATGACCAATGGTGCTATACTGATAACTAATCACGGCTTAATTATTATGTCGTGGACATAGAAAACCTACTTTCAGTGATACATATTTTAAAATTACTGCTATTTCGTAGAAACTTAATGTGTTATCCGAAATGCCACTGATGAATAACATAATCGATACAGGATGCCACGGTGTACAGTAATATGGAATATACAACACTGATCCGATCGAGGAACTGGTCTAATCCCGGCAACTCTCCCCCAATTCTAATCCATTGAAATATATACCTAATTTATCAGTAACAACAGTAGCTGGGTGTCACTGAAATTCGTCATGGTCTTGAAATAACGTATCCTTCCGTCTGGCAGTTTGATGAAAATGGAACGGAACGCGGATCGTCCCACAAAGAAACCAACTTGCGTTGTCTTTCAATCGGGCAAGACACACCACGGCCTTGCTGTCCCGGGTGTCATGATGTGTTGTTGCAATGTAGCGGTATTGTGTCTAGTTGTAACTACCTGGGTGTCGTCATGTGTTGTTGCAATGTAGCGGTATTGTGTCTGGTTGTAGCTACCCGGGTGTCGTGATGTGTTGTTGTAATGTAGCGGTATTGTGTCTGGTTGTAGCTACCCGGATGTCATGATGTGTTGTTGCAATGTAGCGGTATTGTGTCTGGTTGTAACTACCCGGATGTCATGATGTGTTGTTGCAATGTAGCGGTATTGTGTCTGGTTGTAGCTACCCGGGTGTCATGATGTGTTGTTGCAATGTAGCGGTATTGTGTCTAGTTGTAACTACCCGGATGTCATGATGTGTTGTTGCAATGTAGCGGTATTGTGTCTGGTTATAGTTACCCGGATGTCATGATGCGTTGTTGCAATGTAGCGGTATTGTGTCTGGTTGTAGCTACCCGGGTGTCATGATGTGTTGTTGCAATGTAGCGGTATTGTGTCTGGTTGTAACTACCCGGATGTCATGATGTGTTGTTGCAATGTAGCGGTATTGTGTCTGGTTGTAGCTACCCGGGTGTCATGATGTGTTGTTGCAATGTAGCGGTATTGTGTCTGGTTGTAGCTACCCGGGTGTCATGATGTGTTGTTGCAATGTAGCGGTATTGTGTCTGGTTGTAGCTACCCGGGTGTCATGATGTGTTGTTGCAATGTAGCGGTATTGTGTCTGGTTGTAGCTACCCGGGTGTCATGATGTGTTGTTGCAATGTAGCGGTATTGTGTCTGGTTGTAACTACCCGGATGTCATGATGTGTTGTTGCAATGTAGCGGTATTGTGTCTGGTTGTAGTTACCCGGATGTCATGATGTGTTGTTGCAATGTAGCGGTATTGTGTCTGGTTGTAGCTACCCGGGTGTCATGATGTGTTGTTGCAATGTAGCGGTATTGTGTCTGGTTGTAGCTACCCGGGTGTCATGATGTGTTGTTGCAATGTAGCGGTATTGTGTCTGGTTGTAGCTACCCGGGTGTCATGATGTGTTGTTGCAATGTAGCGGTATTGTGTCTGGTTGTAGCTACCCGGGTGTCATGATGTGTTGTTGCAATGTAGCGGTATTGTGTCTGGTTGTAGCTACCCGGGTGTCGTGATGTGTTGTTGCAATGTAGCGGTATTGTGTCTGGTTGTAGCTACCCGGGTGTCATGATGTGTTGTTGTAATGTAGCGGTATTGTGTCTGGTTGTAGCTACCCAGAGCTTCACGCCGTGCGAGTAGCTTTCCAGACGTACGAGTCAGGCGTCTCTAACGGCATGCTCATCGAAGAGAAAACTCTACAGCGCTCTCTCAAGGTACTCTTGTCGTGGCCTGTTCTTGTCAATAATTACTTCCGATCGCGTTGAACTTTGCAATTGTTTTTTTAAATACGCATGTGTTAGACTGTTTTCGGAAATGTGGATGATAAAATATGTCGCCAGTGCATTATGTATCCAATATGTTGGATTGCAGGTCGTTTTCTGGCGGTGTCTTTGTTTCAGTGGAGTGAGCAAGTCGACGTGTGCTAATATATAGGACAGTTGACGTTGAAATATCGCATCTGGTGCATTTATGACCAATTCAGACAAGTTTTGCCAAAGGATGTGGTAGAATCATTGGGATATGTATAAAAACATATTTTGGTACGAAACCATTTAGTTTTGAAACAGTGTTGATGGAGCGTGGCCTTGTAATATTAAAATCACTAGATTGCCTCCACTCATGTCTCCTTTTAACAGTAAGGGCCTTTACGTTCCTTTCAGCCGAGGCTGCTGCACTCACATAATGTGTTTGGCATTGTACTTTTCGTAAGCCCGAATTAGGTCCTATTGCAACTGATTCGTGCGCACCTCCCGCAACCTACCTAAACATGGGCTGCTCTCTTTCCTGCTGTGACGTAACTAAACTAATTAAAATTCAAACGTCGAACACAGATCTGATATATTTTTTACAAATGTTCGCTCACTAAATGACAACATTATTTGGTAATTTCCAGCTATCCGGTCGAATGATTTCCCCTCTCAAGATGATGCATCGGATCAAGCACATGAAGCAACACTTCGACGACCCGGAGCGCATCCAACTACACGAGTACCTCGATCTGTTGCTTTGGTACGGGGAGTTTCCACTGTTAGACTGTGTCCTTCTAAGCACGTACAACACGTACAACAAGTACAACACGTAGAACACGTACAACAACATTCAACAAACAAAGGAAACATGTTTGTGGGAAATATACCCAAAGGAATTGTTGTCCATGTCCGTGTATACAGCGTTCAAACACGTTCCGGCTATAGCACGACATCGTGACATTAGTCGCGTCTCGCCCTTATCGCAACAGTTCAATGGTACATAACGAAGGACACCCGTACAGTGACAAATTGCTAAATCAGCTGTGACGAAGCACATTTTAGCATGTAAAAATAAGAGCGTATTCGTTTTAGTCATGCCCACGAGCAACACGAATACCTATCAAATACCTATCTCCGGTAGAGTGCAATTTCTTGTAGCAACGAAGATAGCATTATAATTATCCATTAGCGACATCGTTACAAATACAAAAGTGATACCGTTACGTTGAAAACAAAGTTATGAGAAACATAAATAGTTAGCATGTTCAATACTCATTACACGAGACTGCCACCGCTAGGCGAGAAAGTAAAACAATTTGTTTAATTAAACAGTTGTATATGACAGTGACACTATTATGTTGCCATTTTCTGGCAATAAAACGACATATAATATTTATTATGCATGTCCGAAAAAAGTTATATTTTTTTAATCAGCATCTAGAGTCAGACAGCTCAGTGTTTCACTGGTCTCGAACGTCCGTTGTACGTAAACATGTTTATGTCTTTGTACATTCACCTGATGGAGACGGGGTTTTAATGTGGGACATTTATGACTCACTACACATAATCTACAAGTCACAGTTGACAGTATCTCGACGTGTCTGTGTTTCAGGTGCGATAAATACGAAGACGGAGACTTCCGAGTGGAGCACATGGACCAGTCGAAAGACGAATTAAGTCTATTTAAGGTACCGTGAAATATTATTTAAAGCAAACGTGTACCAATCGTTTTAACTATAATGACACACAGCATACGAGATAATACAATTCGATTTTTGTTATGTTATGTGCGACAGTGTAGCGGACTAGCAGACTCTATTTAGCTGACGATGTTGTCTTGGGCATGTTTTAAGTAAGTTTCGTTGTCATAGTGTTTGATATTGATGGAGGGTGGTATCGTGCTTTTTTAATGAATGTCTTCATTGAAGACAGCGCTGTGTTCGAACGATGTGTAGCCGGCAAATGTCTTAAGTGTAGGCAGGTTCACACGAGCGATCAATTGTCCAATTCGTCGGCCAAAACGATGATATCGCTATGCTAGAATCGATATCTAGGTCTCAGTGTCTGGACATGTCACACGCATACATATTTTAGTTGCGCATTATCATACAACGCAGTGTCGCCCAGTAAACGGGGACACAAATCGCTCGTGTAAACCGGTCTTAAGTATATGGTTGCAACACACACCCGAGGTTTCAGCTGATCGACTTCAACACTCTACTGTCCCACTACGACGAGCGACTGACGCGCTCCCTCGACCGACAGTACCTGGAGCAGGAGTGGCGCTTCAGCAAGGTGCAGCACGGCAGCGCACAGATGCCGCGGGACGTCCTGCCCGTTGACCCCGCCTATCGCCAGGGGCAGGCAAGTGTAGCACTGGCCCAGTAGAGGGCGCATCGGGCACACATTCATTCTTGTCTATTATTAATGTGACTTTAAGTGTTCTGTTGTTTAGATGACTCCTAATCGTTTGCGGGAAACTATCATGTAGTATTTGATTGTCGTGGTCCATATTCCGTTGCACTTCCTGGGTCTGACATATTCTTACCTTCTTTCTTAGCATATTGCCCAATAATAGGGAGACCGGGGCTAGTTGTATACAGGGGCAAGTTGTTACAGAGTCGTTTTACGAAAGCACAGCACACATGTGGAGATATCGACAGTAGTTGGTTGGAAGTCCACCAGCAGACACACTGTCAAATCATCGGGAGTTAAGAAGAGGAAATTAACGTGATGGGGACATAACTTACTTTTTAACCGCCTAATTTTTGGGGGGATTGCCCATATGATATCATCTCAGGCAGCCACTTTTTAGGTTTCGTGAATGAAACTTGAAACATGTCTACTATAAAGTATAAGGGGTTATGCCAAGTAGAAGTTAAACTGAAACAACAGGATTTGTTATCGATCACGTGCGTTTAACTGCAAAAAAATGTGTTTGGGGCAAATTTTCCCATTGTATTGTATTGTATTGTGGTTACAACTGTAACAACGTTCGGGCGGCTCGCACTGATGGCTCAGCCAGCGAGTTGTGGGCTGACAATGACTGAAAGAACAAAACTTATTTAACCATGACGTGTGAACGCTTTATTTTACTTGTGAAGCCTAGCGTACTGGTTTATAACCGGTGCTGTTAATGCTAGCAGCGTCAAACAACACTAACAAGTATCTCAGAAGGGAGGGTTACACATAGATGAAAAATGGTTGAACTCTCGATAAGCCAGTGGCTACCTTGCCTATTTGCTATATGGGTGTTTTGTCTTGGATGGCAATCTTGTTAAATTGTTAAGGCATAGCCATATTTGAGCAATTAATAAATATTGCACGATTCGTTGAAATGTGGATTTCTGCGCATGTGACGCCGTGTGTGCGTGAGTGCGTACGTGTGTGTATCATTCAATCAAGTAGAAGTCGCATTACACATATATTTCCATTCACTATTTCATACTCCTTTCAATAATTCATATTCCATTCACAGTTGTTTGTTATGTACGAATCCGGAGAATGTGTTTCCTTTGGTAGTTAAAAATGAAAAACTTAATGTAATAAAATTATGAAGCTGTGAACACCTACATTTTTATGCACACTGTGTATAAGATGTATAAGTGTGTATAATCCAATTAATGTAATAACAGTGACATGTACGAGTGACACTTGCTTTGCGAACCACACGTTCTTTGCTGTAACAACGTTCCCCGTATGAGGTAACAATTTGACCCGCTTACGGGGCTAGTTGTTACAGTCGACCGCGCCTGGGAAGCTTCGCATATCTACCTAACTACAATATGGAATATCAATGGCATGGTACAGTTTATTAACACGTATAATAAACTTAATGTATGTGTGACAGACATAATGCATCTAACATACGTTTCACAAAAAGTGACTTTAATTGAAAATTGTAGCAACTAGCCCCGGTCTCCCCTAGTTATGTTGCAACAGTTTCTCGTTCACGCACGTACACACGTACTCAGACCATTCTTTATATACCGGTTTGCTTCTATTCACTTTCGCGTATTATTCTCTTCGAATATCATGTCCTTTAGCAAAATGTGCCCTTACTATAATTATTACCTCTCCCTTCCCTGCCCACTAAGGAAGTGAATCAAGTGACAACCAACACGACCGCCCATTGCAGGTTCGTCGCCACGGAAACAAGTACCATCGCCTGAAGACTGAGCTGGACCTGTCTCAGCGAGACGTCAATGTGGCCCGCGCCGGCTTCCTGCGGGACAGTCAACAGAGCGCGCGCGGCCAGGGACTGGCGACCGAGCTCCACCCCCCGGAGACGCCGTCGTCTCGGCCACTGTCCGTGCAGGAGATGCACCAGACGCTGTCCAGACTCACCAGGTCAGCCGCCAGCAGCAGAGCGGACGTGCCGGCACACCACAGCAGCACAGGTACGGGCAACCAAATGACGGATGTACGTCCATAGGCGACCATTGTAATATTTCTATGGATTCTTCGAAAATGTAATCTGCAATCTTGCGTGTGCAACTTGCATTGCACCTACGTGATGTTGACTTTGCAGTGACAGAGAATGAAAATCGTTTACACATAACTTACTGGAATTAACGTTGCATATTCATATGTGACACAGAATAGTAACATAAATACGTAAGATCGCAAACGAACCCGCATGATTACGTACATCCGCTGGTTTCGCGAGAGTGCTTTGAACTGATGAGCCGTTATTCCCACGTTCTTTGACAAACGCCGGCCGTATCCAGTAATACAAAAAATATATCCTATGAGCTTTAAATTTAAGAAAATACGTAGCACTTATAGGTACACCGTAAGAGTTGGCACTAATGGTAAGTTCCAGATATATTAAGAATGTTTCTCTCGATTCAGACGTCTTACCATTGCGGCCACATTTGACAGAGTATGATCGCCCCCAGACTGCGCCAGCAGTAACCCAGGACGACATCTGGGCAACTGAGCACACGATCGAGGGTCTCAAGTTTGAAATGGCGACCCTAGTAAGAGACGTCCTAAACAGGCGAAATATAACTTCTTATTCGCTTGTGGGATTAAACGATTTAAATGGTGTATTTACTATGGTAATTAGTCATGCGCAGTGACTCTTGAAAACACACATGAATATTGTTATCCGGTTTACACGAGCGATTAATTGCCAAATTGGTCGGCAGACATGGTGTCTCGCAGTATCACGGTGCAATCGGTCATGTAAAGATCATCGCGAGACCGATTAACGAGGCCAATTTGTTGCTACGATTATGTCAGTGGAATTGCGGCTGGCCCTAATTTGACCGACAGTCGACGGTGATGTTGAAGCAGGTGAACCCGTCGTAACCTTTCATCAAAACTCCCGCCTGGAATGGCACGAATCAATATCTAGGTCGCAGTATCTAGACACGTCGTTCGTCTAGACGCACCAACTGGGGCACTAATCACGCGTGTAAACCGACCTCAAGAATCTTCCCGTATGACGTATGTCGTAAGTGTCGTGCCTTAGACGTACGGATTACTTCCAAGCCGGTGTTTTACATCATGTCTCGCGTAAGATGCCATCTCTGCTGTAGTCCGGTCCAGGTTCGCGTGATCAATCTCGTAAATATTCATTTATGGTTACAATTTGCAGGAGATGAAATATAAGCACCAACTCAACGAGGATTTAGAATACATGTTCCCCGGCTACCGAGAGAGACGGTCAGAGAAAGCGGAACCAGGTATACAATGAGGCAGTGTGCAGGTGGCATCAACTCATTTAACGATGATGTAAAATTGTCTTATGATGCACGTGTGTTTGACCTAAGCTATAACTTCACTGCCTTCAGTTGACCGTCTGTATTACTATTACATCGTAGACATTACGTGCCTCATACTTATACTGACATTACAATTTTTCTCTTTCTAACTAGCAATCATATTATGATTAAGCACTTCTGGTAAAAAAAATATTTAATCATGTTTTTTGTAATAAACATTCTGGCAGATTCGAAAGGTTGATCATGAAATTGTCTTAGAAATGTAGACATCCATTGCCGCTCAATGTGGGAATGTTTGTAAGTCTGCGTTCTCCCGTCGTATCTGTTGTGAAAAGGTTCAACATGTTTGAAGCTCGCCCATACCAAGAGAACTTGTCATGGATTCCTTACTGATGTTTGCCACTTGACAGAATCACGTCACCCGGAAGCGCCAAAGACGCACCAGAAGAGAAAACCCCGCGTGACGGCGTCAGCCATAGAGAGACTATGTCACCCTCCCAACCCTGGTCCCTCGCCCTGTCACGCCAAGATGTGTGACGCCAGGTGATTGGCCTCTTCTGTCTCGGTTGTCCTGGGTTTGACACACTGTCTTCGTCACAAGGCCATTTCACGAAATCGTCAATCAGTGACAAGTTTGCTGTATCGCCGTGTATATGTGTTATTCTAGATGTCACGATAATCGACTGGTGTTGAGTATGGTCGTCTGTCGGTAACTACAACTAAATTGCAAATATAAAGTAACATAATTGGACAGATTTTTTTCGGGTGGGTGGGTGGGGGGGACTGAAAACAGCTCCTTACGTGCGATGCCAGATACTGCAACGATTCCGTTACTTTAAATTACTGCCTCCGGTATTTCGTTTTTGTTTGTCATTCTGTCATTTATCCATCAAGTGTATTATCACGTTAACTTACAAAAGGAAATCAGATGATTTTGATTCTGGAAACACTTGGAGCAACAGCACAGACATTCCTTATCACCGATTAAATTACTTTACTTTGACGGATATCTTCATGTTATGCTACACCATTAATCGTGTCTTGCACATAACCAGGACGTTCATGTTACTGTGCCAATATTAACATTATAATCTAACTTGTAAAGACATCTCTCCTGGTTCTGATAAGCTTCAACCTGTACAACTCCATCAATGACACGTCGATGCACTTCCAGATTCCGCAGCTGTCGTCGTACAAGGCGACGGACAGCGCGATTCGTCACCGTTCCAGTCGTCATCAAAACATCACTTCAAGCCAAGGTCTCCACGTCTTCTCAGCAATCTTATCCTCTACAAACCATTGAACATCCGCAAGGGGGCAGCACCTCCGTAACAACAACACAACGTTCCCGAAAGGGCAGTACCTCCACGATAGCAACGACCCACCAGGGGTAGCAGACCATTAATTTTGCTCAGAGACATCTTGTGGAGGACGTTGTTCAGTCATAACTGTGTTGAAAACTTGGCTAGGACACGGTTATGCTTACAGTTACCCATAATGCACTGCCTGTTCTGTAGATCACTCACTTAGATATACACACTGAACATTCAGCCCAGAAACCCACCTGGGTTGTTGTGGCTCACAAAATATCTGCCACTAGCACTGCATAAATCGTCATGTAAAAAATTAACAGAATGGCTTCTTTTCTACTCACACTTTAAAAAACAGCTATGAAAACAAACAGGAGACGGAGAAACTGACTTGTTCTTGTTTCACCGTTATAATGATAGATTATGCCATTCGACAACAATGTTAATAATTGATACTTTTATTATTTGACTGATAATGATAGATTATGCCATTCGACAACAATGATAATAATTGATACTTTTATTATTTGACTGATTTAACAAGATTTGCCATCCAAGCCAAAGGCCCAGATGGCAAGTGGACAAGGAAGCCATTGGCTTATCGAGAGTCCAACAATGTTCATCTACTTATAACCCGCCCTCCTGAGATATGTGTCAACCTTGTTTTTAAACATATTCACGCTGCTAGCAGTTACACAATCTGTAGACAATTTGTTCCATTCATTTATTGTCCTCTGTGAGAACGAGTGCTTCCTGATGTCCAATCTACATTGATCCTTTACTAATTTTACCTCATGTCCTCTAGTTCTGCTATCCTTCTTGAGTGAGAAAAACATATTTCTATCAATATTTTCATACCCATTCAATATCTTAAAAACTTCAATCTGATCTCCTCTTAACCTCCTTGTCTCTAGAGTTGTTAAACCACATTCCTTCAGGCGTTCTTCATAACTAAGGTCTCTCAGTTCTGGAATCATTTTAGTTGCTCTCCTTTGTATGCGTTCAAGCGTATCTATATCCTTCTTACGATATGGTCTCCATGCTTGTATACAGTATTCTAAATGAGGTCTAACTATTGCTTTATAAAGAGGTATAATTAACTTTTTTCCGTTATATGTTATGTTTCTTCTAATCAATCCAAGAATTTTATTACCCTTTGAAGCTGCAATACCACACTGCTCTGAAACTTTCATATCAGCGCTTATTGTAACTCCTAAGTCCTTTTCTTTTACAGTAGTACCCAGAACAGTATCTCCCATTTTATAGTTTACATCCAAGTTCCCATGTCCTATATGTAGGCATTTACATTTCCCAAAATTGAACAACATCTGCCATTTCTCAGACCATTTCACTAATCTGTCTAGATCGTTTTGTAAATGTTGTTTATCACCATCAGTATTAACCTTTCTAAACAGTGTTGTGTCATCTGCAAATTTCAGTACGTTACTTGTTATACTGTCGTCCAAGTCATTGATATATATTAAGAATAATATAGGTCCTAATACTGATCATTGAGGTACCCCACTCAAAACCGATTTCCAATTTAAAACTTCTCCATCTACTACAACTCGTTGCCTTCTGTCAGTCAGCCATTGTTCTATCCAGTCAGTTATGCTATCCTCGATACCATGGGCTTTTAATTTAAGTAGTAATCTTTGATGTGGCACTTTGTCAAAAGCTTTCTGAAAATCTAAGTAGATAATATCTACTGGTGATCCCACGTCTATCCACTTAGTGATTTCTTCCAAAAAACATAACATATTTGTTAAGCATGACCTCGCTTTAAGGAATCCATGTTGAGATGAATTTAATAATTTATGCTTAACGAGGAAGTCCACCATATGGTCTTTAATTAACCTTTCTAATAATTTACAAATCACTGACGTTAAACTCACTGGTCTGTAATTTTCTGACTTATTTCTCGAACCCTTTTTAAATAATGGTATGATGTTTGCTTCTTTCCATTCAAACGGAACAACTCCCTCTTTTAATGACAAGTTGAATACTCTTGCAAGTGGTATACTGATTTGTTCTACTGTTTCCATTAGTAATTTTGGAGGAATCCCATCCACTCCCGGTGATTTATTATCCTTCATTGCCTTTATTTTCTTAGCTACCATTTCTGGAGTTACAACTAACGGTCCTAAATAGTCAGATTTAGCCCCCTGAAATTTAACATCAGCAACTGGTAATGAACTAATATCTTCTTTGGTAAACACTGAACTGAAGTAACCATTTAGGTCTTCCGCCATTAAAAACCCCTGTGATATTATATTTCCAGCACTGTCTTCTAGAGGTCCAACCTTGTCTTGTACGTTTTGTTTACTCCTGACATATGCATAAAAACTCTTGCTGTCATTTTTTATGTTACATGCTAGTTTTTGCTCATAGCTTCTTTTAGATTGTCTGATTTCAGTTGTAGCTGCATTAAGTGCCTCTTTGTAATTTGCAGTCTTCTTCCTTTCCAGTACGCCTATAAACCCTCCACATAGTTTGTTTTAACACTATTTTTCTAATAGCCTCTTTTGACAAGTGTTTCTTTCTACACCGTTTTCCTTGTTTTTGGAAGGGAAAAAATTTATCGATGATACTCTCAATTTCATATTTTAGAATATTCCAACATTCAATTGCGGTCTTATCCATCAGCATGTTATTCCAATCTAGCTTTGCTAAGTATTTTCTCATATCTTTGTAGTTACCTTTGTGGAAGTTTCTCTTGTACGTTTTCTTATTTTTACTTTCTGATTTTACATTGATGTCAAAATGTATTTGATTATGGTCACTGTTACCCAATGGTTCAAGTATTTTTACATTGTCCACTAATTCTTTTTGTGATGACAAAACTATATCTAATACATTTTCTCCCCTGGTTGGTTCTAGCACGTGCTGAGTAAGAAAGCTATCCTGGATTAAAAATAAAAATTGTTGGTCCTCACTCCCTGTGCTCTCTAGAGAATTCCATTGTATGTGTCCATGGTTAAAATCTCCCATTATGATACATTCCCCTTTACTAACTTCCTTTATAGCGTTTTTTATTTTTGTGTTGTCCTCTTCGTTTATGTTTGGACTTCGGTAAACTAATCCAATAGTTCATTTTGAATTTCCTGAAACAATTTTGCACCAAACAGCTTCCTCGCAATCTGCTTCCCTTTCTAGTTTTATTTCATATGAATAGATTCTTTAACCTATAAAATAACTCCCCCTCCCCTTCTTCCTATTCGATCTTTCCTAAACATTACGTATCCTGTCAGTCCTAATTCAGCATATGTTATGTCTATGTTGGCCCATGATTCAGTTATACCAATTATGTGAGGGTCAATATTTTCTACCATGTTTAATTCGTTTTTCTTATTTACTATGCTCCTTGCATTTAAACATACGTATCTATAACCTGTTTCAGAGATGTTTTTCGGATGATTTGATATTGGTTTGTCTGTGACCTCTTGTTCTGCTTGAGACACATCTAGGTAACCCCCTGCACTTCTAGTTTAAACAATGTTTACTACCAAAAATATTTGTCATTGTACCCATGCCACTATCTACTGCTGCTGAAAGTTCATCCGCGAATACTGCTGCCCCCTTTCCACTTAGATGAAGCCCATCCTTCATGTACATATCAGCCCTCCCAACAAAACTTCCCCATAAATCCACCTTCTTCTTCCCTACACAGTTTCTGGACTAACATGTTAATTGCCATCCCCCGACAATTTCGATATTTGTGACTCCTCCTGCCCATTACTGGTAAAATCCCTGACAGTATTACCTGCTCAACCCGCGTCTGTTTTAGTGTTCTGACCAACTGCCTATATTTCCTAACTATGACAGTTGTACCCTCCCTCTCTACGTTATTTTTCCCTACGTGTACTAAAACAGATCCACCCTTACCCGAACCTACAATGTTTTCTACCCTCTCAGTTATCGCCTCTATTTTGGCTCCAGGCAAGCAGACCACCACATCATCTCCCTTGTTTAAGACTGTCGGTCTTCCTAACTATCGAATCCCCCACAAACACCCTCGCTCTCTTCCTCACCCCCTCTATCACTGCTGCAGAATAGCTCTTCCGTTCGATCCCTTCCATCACATTCTGTCCTGACCCCTTCCCTCGTCTCCTTCGCTCCTGTCTCCCCACTTCCCTCTCCTTCGCTCTTGTCTCCCCCACTCCCCTCTCCTTCACTCCGGTTGTTTTACCACCCTTCTCCCCCATTCCCTTCTCCTTCTCTCCCACTCCCCTCTCCTTCACTCCGGTTGTCTCCCCCCCCGTCTCCCTACGACCTGTCACCTTCCCTCCTCTCAGCTTCCTCCCCACTTTATCATCTACTGTTCCCCCACCGGAACTACTGGCACAACCCCCCTGTTCCCTTCCCACAATTGCCACAACGAGCAGCCTCAGCTCTTCCAACTCCACCTCTAGTTCCTTCATCTTCATACATCCCCTACACTCAAAACTATCTGCCTGGACCTCAGCCCAGGACTTCTCGCACCCATAATGATAGATTATGCCATTCGACAACAATGATAATAATTGATACTTTTATTATTTGACTGACTGTGCGAACACATATGGTAGTGTACATCACGTACAAACTTAATTCTTACAAAATGACCCTCTGCTACCACAAGTGCTCCACAGCCAAGTACAACGAAGGCATGTGTGCAAACAATCAACAATCTCTGATACGGGAAGCACCCACTAGCAATACAAACCTTGCATACTGACCACTAAATGCACATGAATATTTTGGAGATATTTTTTCAGCTTGATTATAGAACAATTATCAGCAAGCGTTACTGGTTACTACTGTTTGACAGTTTCAACAGCTTTGACAAGGGAAGTGAGAACTGTAAGTGGAACATGAGATACTGTTCTAGAATAGTGCAGTGGTTTTGTTGTAAGATGTCTGCAGCCCAACCAGGAGCCAGCTTGGCACTTCAAAATAAAACTGGATCCAGGCAAGTTGCCTAGAAATGTGATGGAAACTGGAAACAGAATTCCTCTGAACAGGACGCAAAAATCAGAGTCACTTCTAAGTGCAAATACCAGTAGAAATACCTTAATGGGGTTAAATGTGTACCCTGTCGCAGACTAACAACACTGATCATATGCATATAAAGCAAACAGAAATATACAAACATAGAACAGTCAATCTCGTAACGTAAGAATGCATACACCAGACAGAGAGGTGTTTGGACCACGAGAACGTCTACTTGAGACTCTGCAGGAACGTCTTGATGGCAGGCCCGTCGCGCTCCAACTGTTTCTTGTTTAGTCGGATGTTCTCTAGCGACTGCTGTACAGTTCGCTCGCCCGCTGGGGCTGGATTCTTCACGAAGAATGCCTTCAAACCAATCAGATGTCAAGTTAAAGGGAATGTTTCTTTGGTTAACTGATGTGTTGCTAGTTGGAAGTTTCATATAATTAAAATGCCTTCATTTGCTAACTTTTCGATCTCAATGTTACTTCATTTAATCTTTATTGCTGTAATATATTTACCATGAGAAATTTCATAAAATAAGAAAAAATCCAATAATCAGTGGTGTTTTTGACTTGATGATCAACACCTTTTTTCCATTTCAATTTAAGTGTGACTGTCTGGGACTATGTAACACATATTTGTATCACGAGTGATTTCTGTTTACATCCTGTTTGATACATCGCACAGTATTCGTATGTTAAATCACCCGACAGTGCATACGCTTTTGCCAACAAAAACGATACATGAGATTGTTAGTTTTTGTCAAATAAAGTGTTAATAATTTTCTATGCATAATTACTTTGGTTAAAATAAACGTTTGTAATTTTTTAGTTTTGCAACATGCACGAGTAGCAGCATAAAGTTTTGCAACATGCACGAGTAGCAGCATAAAGTGTGTTAAAGAATCAGGAATACAAAGTTTTGTATTTTACCTCAATTTCCTTCGCCTTCTCTTCTGTCACAAAGTTCTCTGTTGTGAACTGTAACAGCCATAACTAGCATCAATCACAACTAACTTCAACCATGTCTAGCTTCAACCACGACTAGCTTCAACCACGTCTAGCATCAACCACGACTAGCTTCAACCATGTCTAGCTTCAACCACGTCTAGCTTCAACCATGTCTAGCATCAACCATGTCTAGCTTCAACCACATCTAGCATCAACCATGTCTAGCTTCAACCACGTCTAGCATCAACCACGTCTAGCATCAACCACGACTAGCTTCAACCACGTCTAGCATCAACCACGTCTAGCTTCAACCACGTCTAGCATCAACCACGACTAGCTTCAACCACGACCAGCTTCAACCACGTCTAGCTTCAATCACATCTAGCATCAATCACGACTAGCTTCAACCACGACTAGCTTCAACCACGACTAGCTTCAACCACGTCTAGCTTCAACCACGACTAGCTTCAATCACGTCTAGCTTCAACCACGACTAGCTTCAACCACGTCTAGCATCAACCACGACTAGCTTCAACCACGTCTAGCATCAACCACGTCTAGCTTCAACCACGTCTAGCATCAACCACGACTAGCTTCAACCACGACCAGCTTCAACCACGTCTAGCTTCAATCACATCTAGCATCAATCACGACTAGCTTCAACCACGACTAGCTTCAACCACGACTAGCTTCAACCACGTCTAGCTTCAACCACGACTAGCTTCAATCACGTCTAGCATCAATCATGACTAGCTTCAACCACGTCTAGCTTCAATCACGACTAGCTTCAACCACGACTAGCTTCAACCACGTCTAGCTTCAACCACGTCTAGCTTCAACCACGTCTAGCTTCAATCACGACTAGCTTCAACCACGTCTAGCATCAATCAAGACTAGCTTCAACCACGACCAGCTTCAACCACGTCTAGCTTCAATCACATCTAGCATCAATCACGTCTAGCTTCAACCACGACTAGCTTCAACCACGTCTAGCTTCAACCACGACTAGCTGCAATCACGTCTAGCATCAATCACGACTAGCTTCAACCACATCTAGCTTCAATCACGACTAGCTTCAACCACGACTAGCTTCAACCACGTCTAGCTTCAACCACGTCTAGCTTCAATCACGACTAGCTTCAACCACGACTAGCATCAATCAAGACTAGCTTCAACCACGACCAGCTTCAACCACGTCTAGCTTCAATCACGTCTAGCATCAATCACGTCTAGCTTCAACCACGACTAGCTTCAACCACGTCTAGCTTCAACCACGACTAGCTTCAATCACGTCTAGCATCAATCACGACTAGCTTCAACCACATCTAGCTTCAATCACGACTAGCTTCAACCACGTCTAGCTTCAACCACGTCTAGCTTCAATCACGACTAGCTTCAACCACGTCTAGCATCAATCAAGACTAGCTTCAACCACGACCAGCTTCAACCACGTCTAGCTTCAATCACATCTAGCATCAATCACGTCTAGCTTCAACCACGACTAGCTTCAACCACGTCTAGCTTCAACCACGACTAGCTTCAATCACGTCTAGCATCAATCACGACTAGCTTCAACCACATCTAGCTTCAATCACGACTAGCTTCAACCACGACTAGCTTCAACCACGTCTAGCTTCAACCACGTCTAGCTTCAATCACGACTAGCTTCAACCACGACTAGCTTCAACCACGTCTAGCTTCAACCACGTCTAGCTTCAACCACGTCTAGCATCAATCACGACTAGCTTCAACCACGTCTAGCTTCAACCACGACTAGCTTCAACCACGTCTAGCTTCAATCACAACTAGCTTCAACCACGTCTAGCTTCAACCACGTCTAGCATCAATCGCGACTAGCTTCAACCACGTCTAGCTTCAATCACGACTAGCTTCAACCACGTCTAGCTTCAACCACGTCTAGCATCAACCACGACTAGCTTCAACCACGTCTAGCATCAATCACGACTAGATCAGATCAGATTGTTAGATCTGATAAGGCTCAAATTAGTGGATATCCAAAACGGTAAACAAAATGGGGTCAAGGCTGATCATGGGCTTGACTTCCATCCTCTTACCAATCACATGACAAAGTTATGAAATTCGCGAGGTTTCAGTGTTCCCATTTTCACTTCAATAAATTCTGCATGCAGAATTAAATAATTTAATAGTTTGTCTGATGATTTCACAAAAACTACATACATTAGTTGCACAAACGAGCTAGCATGTCATAGTGGATACTAGTTAGGTTTGAATTTTCGCAAAATTAATTTGAAATGAGACAAGCAAAACAATCGAATTGATGAGGAACCTTTAAATAGGCCACATCTAACAGACTGTTGTGACTGAAACAGACAAAAATATGACAAACAACAATACAAAATAAGTCAAACAATCACCTTGATGAGTCGTGCCAGCAGGAAGCCTCCCTTGTAGCGATCGTGTAGGTCATTCCAGCGATCCTGCACGAACTTCCAAGCAAGTTCACGACCCTCGGCTGACCCCGTCACTCCACCAATCACAAACACTGTGTCTTGTGACCTCACATCTTTCTGTGGACAGAGCAAACGGGGAAATCGAGTTGTTTACATCTGTTCACTGGGCGACTAAATATAGAATTGAATAGAATTTTGACATTCAAAACTTACAATTTCCTTAAACTAATTATTATGTGTATATGTGCACGTGTGTGCATGTGTGTGTGTACGCGTGTTCGTGCAAGTGTGTGTGCGTGTGTGTTGGGTTGTCAAACTGATTTGCAGGTTACATAAATGTTCAGTGTCACGTTTTTGTACTGCATGGTGTATGATACTTTAGAAGATGGTAGCATGCAAGGGCATTCTGCGTACATGAGTTCAACTCACATATAATAAATGCAGTATTTGGTCTGATATCAATACATGTACCAATGAGAATGAACAAGATACGCAGGGACTTGAGGAATGTTCCTGTACAGCCAAGTGATTCAACTGAAATTTTTGCTGTACACATTAATGTAAGTTCTCCATAGGAATAACAGTTTTGTCCATTGCAGGAAGCCTGTATCTCCCAGGGGGCGCCAGTAGGACTCACCGAGAGTGAGAGGTCGAGAACCCGTTGGATGAGTTTCTTGTCTTTGACCGTGCCCAGCGAGCGCAGGATGCGGACTTTTTCCTCATGCAGGTCTGCTGCAGACAGCAGCTGAAATTGTAATTGAAAACACAACAATTGTAATTTGGTTTTTACAAGGCTGTGTAATTATAATTGTAATAAATTTGTTTAAAGCGATGTCATTGTAACTGAGTTTTTATGATACTTAATGTAATTTTAATTGACAATTGTAACTGAATCGTGTAAACTGAAGAGCTACAGACATGTCGTGTACCTTCAACATCTGCTCGTACTCCTCTGTGGCCCCGTGAGCCAACACTGTCGCGTACACCTGTGAGGAAGAGACCACTTGCATGGTCAGCCAGACATCCCACACCAACTATTCATTTCCCCCCTCATATTTCACAGTGAATTTATCCTTTTTTTTTTACATTTAACATACTGAAACGACCATTCTGAATAATCTCTTCACAATTAAATGCTAACTACTATCTAAAGTTTTCACGTTCACTGCCTTTTCTTTCCAAGACCAACTTTTGCTAACTGCGTTCATATAAATCCCATCTGTATTCAATAAACAGGATATAATTTAGAAAATGACTGTCAAATGAACTAATCAGTGATATAAACAATACATAGATTGATCAATTATAAGGATCAGCAGCCACAGCCAAATACAATATAAAATACAATAGAAATAATAAGATTAAAACATGAGATACGTGTTACTAAGGGAGATGTACGTAAAACTAATACATGTGACGGATAGTGAGAAAGCTGCTGATATGTAGCAGTAGGATGGTCTCGACAAGTAAGTCATAGTTACTGGTATCAACAAGGCCTAACGCATGAAACAGACACACAACAGAATTGACCCCAACATGACAGTTGACCCCAACATGACAGTTGACCCCAACATGACAGAGTTGACCCCCAACATGACAGAGTTGACCCCGACACGACAGTGTTAACCCCAACATGACAGAGTTGACCCCAACAAGACAGTGTTAACCCCAACAAGACAGTGTTAACCCCAACATGACAGAGTTGACCCCAACATGACAGTGTTAACCCCAACATGACAGAGTTGACCCCAACATGACAGTGTTAACCCCAACATGACAGTTGACCCCGACATGACAGTTGATCCTGACATGACAGAGTTGACCTCAACATGACAGAGTTGCCACTGACCGGTGCTCTGAGGTCAGCCGGCATGACAGCAATACTGCTGCAGTGGGCAGCAAATCTCTTCTTGGCTTCAGCGATCGTGTCCTTGTGTCCACTGCGACCCAGTCGACCAATCACAAGACTTCGTAGCATCGCGTCCAAGTGGGCTGCAGGAAGATAAGTAAAATGTACATCTTTGATTGAGGAATCGTTAGTGTAATTTTTTTGACAGTATAATCTGGGCACATGTTGGAAAAAGAATCGTGGAGGATTGAGTACAACAGGGTTGTTAACATACACTGTCAGGTACTGAACCCACACCTACAGCCGTTGCTTCACCCCCAATTCCAAAACAGTAATTTGTAATCAGTTCAGAATACAGACATAGCCAGTTCAATATTAGCAGATTTAAGGTCTTTCATACAGACAAATTGCCTGCATGAAATCCCACTCTGACTTTATGTGATTTATATGTAACATTTACTAACACCCTGTTTCTTACGTTCTCCCTTCACTGGGTCCCACCCCAGGTTCTTGGCAATATCAGCCAGCAGCCTGCAGTTGTAGGTGAGGTAGTTGGCATGGTAGTCAGTATACTGCATCAGGGTGGATAGTGTCGCCAGCCCATTCAACAGGTCGCTCCACACCGTGTAGTTCGTCTCATTCACAAACGCCTGCGCCACCTTCAGGAATTCAACGGTGGACGCCTCACCTGCCCGCGCCTGGATACAACACGAAAACACAACTGTGAAGAAATAAGACTTGAAAAAACAAATTGATTGACAGATGTCCCAGTTATATGGTTTAAAGGGGGTACTTAGTGTCAAATCCACATTGTAATGGTACACTGTGCAAAGTCTGATAATTTTATTGTAAAATCATGTTACACAGAATAAACTATATATATATATATTATATATATATAGTTTATTCTGTGTAACATGATTTTACAATAAAATTATCATATATATATATATATATATATATATATTATATATATACAGGGTTGACTGAATTACTTTAATTTTGTACTTGAGTAAAAGTAATTCACCTAAAAACTACTTGAGTAAAAGTAAAATTACTTTGTAAAAAAAGTACTTGAGTAAAATGTAAAACTACTTTTCAAAAGTACTTGTAAAAGTACTTGTAAAAGTACAATACTTAGAAAAAAAATCATGAGTAATATTATATAAATTACACAACTTGCATCTGACAACTGTTTTGTAACCACTCTGCCTATAACGGGTCGGCAACCTTTTTGAATGGAGGGCCAAATAAGTGACTTTGAATAGGTTAGCGGGCCACGCGCGCATGCACGCACGCGCACGCACGCACGCACGCACGCACGCACACTCGTGGTAACTGGCACAATGCAGTTATATACCTTGTGTCTAGCTGTTGTATTGACCACTGTTGTAAATAGCTCGTCCACGAATATGAGTTATTATTATCGTCAAACATCAACGTCTGATTTTGAACAACAGTTGGAATATTAAAAAACACATTATTCAGGTTACGTGTTCTTGGCATGCCATTGATGCCATATTGACACGTGTGACACTGACGCCTGTTGCTGGTGATGTTGCTGCGCCACCAAGTGGCCCACACCTGGCTGCAGGCTTGATTCTGCGAGCCTAAGCTCACTTCGGTGTACTACAGGAGTTCTTCATATCGCGCATTCATCTCGACCATAAGGTGCTGGAACTGCTAGTAGTTTAGACAGCAAGAGCGAACACAGTTTAGTCATGACAGCGACCCTTATTACGTTCTGCATTTTCATCAACTTGCCACACAGGCTTTCCCGTTGGATGATGGAGTGTGCCCTGAAGAGCTTTGCTTGGCACCTGGTTAGTCTTGAACCTTTTCCATCAGCGTACAACTCCGCTCGCCATTTCGCTGGCAGGCGACGAACGTTAGTCAAAACAACACATTATCACTCAAGCACAAATAAGGTAGTAGGGTAACCTGGGGCAACACGGTCCCTGGAGGTAAAACGGTCCCCACCACTTACTCAAAATATATAACTCTGAACATTCCAAATCTGGTGCAAAATTAAGCTAATTCTATCTGATACCCGCCCGAAAGTTCCGCAACACGAGACAGACGTAATTAAATCAGTGTGTTTTTAAACTTGTATATGCAATATTATATACATTGATCTAATATTTTGCCAATAGTAAAATGGTGAAACTCATCATACAACGGTGTGAATCATGAATCATGGACTTAATTGGTGACATGATAATATTATTAATCAGTTGACAGATCAAACAATACAAAATGTGGAATAGTATGTTGTGCTTTGTATACATCTTATTAAGACACACCTCTCTGGGGCAAGACAGTCCCCATGCATATGAGGCAAGACGGTCCCTATGACTTATCCCACACACACATGGTCACACTTTGTAAAATGTATTACATATGACCAATTATGTTTAATACATTGAATATAATACGAACATTGCATAATTGACGTTCTGCTAGCCCGTAGGCTGTAATTATGATGGAATATCGCTAAACCAATATTAGATTATGTATGGATTGCAAGGTATGTATTATATGTTAACTCCCATTTAAATTTAACAACCATAATGGCCTGATATATTACTATCATTCCATTTGTATATAATATACATTTTAATTTCAGGCAATAGTTCATTCATACAGTCGAGCCTCATTATAACGTGGTAGTCGGGGTCCACAACTTCGGACCGCGCTGTACACGAGGTGCGTTAGGTGTTCTCATATCTGCCACCAGGGAGCTACTAAACAACAGCGACCACCGCCCGCTGCACCAAGTCCATAAACGCTGTCGAAGCCCTGTGTGCTTGCAGCAATATCTTATACGCCAATATGCAGTTTATGGAACTTATTAAACGAGTCAACTAGTATCAACGTGTATTATTTTTAAATATCACACCCTCTTGACTCTTGAACTGAATAAAACACATGTACGTAAACCGTTATGGAATAGATCTACTACGATGATGATGTACTGGACCAATAGACCTACGAATCGAAAATAATAACCTGGACTTGAGCATCCGAAAACGTATTGTAGGCCGCCTTGATTATTATGTAAAGTTATAGTCTCGCGTGGGCAGACGAGAGTTGTTGTGATCGAGCTGATGAAATAAAGACACGCGGTATTATGTGAATCCTAACACAAAGTTGTGGTGCATAGAGTGAGTGAGACAAACCTCTATAGTGGTGACCCTGACGTGATGTTTGCAACAATATATACGCCATTATACTGGTGTTAGGAAGCATTGACACGCGAAGTTACCGTCGTAATTCGCAGTTATAAAGCCAACCACGCCGTGCGCTGACCTACAATGGAGCCGCCTACAGTGCAGCAAGTGCAGCGCGCACGGGCCGATCTATTGTCCGCACAACAAACGATAGCCGCTAGTAGCGAACTGCTCGCCGCTGCCGGAATTTCAATGGAAATGCCCGCCCATCCACCGCTAGGCATGGAAGTCAACGCAGTGGCGGTAAAGCTGCCAGCGCTATGGCCGGACAATCCGCGAAAGTGGTTTCTACACTGCGAGGCGAAGTTCCGGTTGTATAGGATAACAGCGCAGCAGACCATGTTTGACCACTGCATAAATGTCATGACGGCCGAGCAGTCTGATGTGGTCATGGACCTAATGGAGAGAGGGCCGTCGCCTACATGCTACGATGATCTGAAACAGGCGTATGTCGAGCGACATACACCGAGCATGGCCGAGCGCATACAGCGACTACGCAAGCTAGGCCCGATCACCGACCAACGCCCCTCCGACTTGTTACGTCTCATGGAGCGTATACTTGGCCGGTCAATCGAGGGTGACGAAATCGCAAAAGAAGAATTTGTACGGTGGTTACCGGCGCAGACGCAACTGATAATCAGGTCACAAGCCGACCTATTTACCGTTGAACAGTTGGCGCAGATGGCAGACCGGCTAGCCAGCGTACCGGCGATGCAGGCGACGTCACCCAGCTTCTCGGTCACTCAAGCGGAGGCATCACGGGAAGACGACGTCGTTACGCTGGCTTCTCTTCATCAGCAACTGGCAAGACTTACGACGAGTAACGACATGATATCTGCGGAAGTGGCGGAGCTGAAGAGATCGACTCTGTATGCCGGCAATCGTCGTGCGCGTGGTGGCTCCCGTTTGGAGACCGTTGCTAGTCGTCGCTCGAGGATGTATCGCGGCCTCAATGCTGATGGGCTATGCTGGTACCATTTGGTATGGGGCGCGAACGCCAACAAATGTTCTGAGGGCTGCCGTCAAGCGGGAAACGGCCGTGCAGGTCGTTAGCAGCGACCACCGACCTGCGCACATCTACTAGTCGCTTGCTTACCATTGCCGATCCTGTATCGAAGTTGAGATATCTCATCGATACTGGAGCTGAGATCAGCGTTTTACCGCCTAGTGCTGAGGACCGTCGAAATCCTTCAGTCGATATACAACTACAGGCAGCAAACGGATCATCCATCTGCACTTTTGGCGAGCGATCGATGCAAGTGGATCTCGGGTTGGCTAAAGCGTTTACGTGGACATTCCTCATCGCGGAAGTCTCTAAGCCAATCATAGGCGCCGATTTCTTAAGACATTTTGGACTTTTGGTAGACGTCGGGCGCAAACGGTTAATGGATGCTGAGACATTTCTCACCGTTCCGGCCTCATATAGGCGTTCGGCCGTATCTAAGCTGTGTGTGTTGGTTCAGACGGATCGATATGCGGACATATTGGATGAATTCCACGAGGTAACGACACCATGCATCAAGAAATGTCGCCTACAAGGAAAAGTGGAGCATCACATCGACACACGTGGTAGTCGACCGGTGTTTGCTCGCGCGCGTCGACTTTCTCCCGACAAGCTAGTAGTAGCGAAGGATGAGTTCCGAAAACTTCTGGAGATGGACATAATTCGCCCTTCGAATTCGGGTGGCGAGCTTGCGGAGATTACCGAGCTCTGAACGCAGTCTCTGAGGACGACCGCTATCCGATACCTCACATGCAGGATTTTGCTGGCCAGTTGGAAGGAAAAAGCATATTCTCCAAAATCGATTTAGTACGTGCTTACAATCAAGTACCCATGAGTGCAACAGACATCGCGAAGACTGCCATCATAACACCTTTCGGGCTCTTTGAATATACACGTATGCCATTTGGGCTAAAGAATGCGGCACAGACATTTCAGCGGTTTATGGACCATGTGTTTAGAGATTTTCCTTTTGCATATGTCTATCTAGATGACATACTGGTCGCGAGCGCGTCAGCCGACGAACACCGCATCCATCTGCGTCAACTATTCAGCAGGCTCGCAGATTACGGCTTAGTGGTTAACCCCCAGAAGTGCGTATTGGGCCAGCCGAGTTTGGAGTTTCTCGGTCACTGTGTCACGGCTTTCGGTGTGCGTCCGCTGCTGGAAAGAGTAAAACACATCACCGACTTTCCGCGACCGAGTTCAACTAAGTTGCTGAAGGAATTTTTAGGGATGTTGAACTTCTACAGGCGTTTCGTACCACACGCTGCCGCTATTTTGACTCCCCTGTACGCACTCGTGAATGTGAAAGACAGTGAATTTGACGCGGCATGGACGGCACTTCACGAAGATCATTTTCAGCGCAGCAAGATGGCACTGGCCTCAGCTACAGGCCTAGCTCACCCGTCAGTGACAGCAGAGACGAGCATCAACACAGATGCCTCAGATACCGCCGTGGGCGCTGTTCTGCAGCAGCGTCTGAATGGAGTATGGACACCTATTTCGTTTTTCTCGCGCAAACTCCACGCAGCCGAGAAGAAGTACTCCACCTTCGATAAGGAGCTCCTTGCGATGTACTTGGCGGTGAAGAAATTCCGCTACTTCATTGAGGGACGCAAGTTCAACGCTATTCACTGACCACAAGCCGCTTACGTTCGTCTTCAACAATGTATCGGATATGTATAAGTGGTCGCCGCGTCAGCAGCGACATCTCTGCTTAGTGTCGGAATTCACTACCGACATACGTTACGTTCCAGGCGCTGACAACGTAGTGGCCGACGCACTCTCCAGAGCGCCTTCGCAGGAGACGAGTGCTATTGCGAGCATGGAGGGCGTGGCCACTGAAGTTATAGACTACGTCACTATGGCTAAACAACAAGCTGTAGACATGGCTGTACAGAGGCTTCTCGCTGAGTCGGACTTGCAGATAGCCCGCTGTCAGTTGCTGGATACTGAAGAGCGGTTGCTCGTCGATATGTCCACAGGCAAGCCTCGTCCGTTGCTGCCGGCTGCCTGGACGCGCAAAGTCTTCGATATCCACCACGACTTGGCTCACGCTGGAGCCAGAGCTATGCGCCGGTTGATTTGTGATCAGTTCGTCTGGCATGGTATGGCCAGAGACATACGTCATTGGGCTCGTACGTGCGAGGCCTGTCAGCGCGCTAAGGTGTCGAAGCACGTCGTGGCGCCGTTCCCGATGCCGGTGAAACGGTTCGACAGTTTGCACGTAGACCTAGTCGGTCCATTGCCGGCATCGCAAGGTTTCACCTACCTATTGACGATTGTGGATCGGTTCACGCGGTGGCCGGAGGCCATACCATTGAGAGACAAATCTGCGATAACATGCGCTCGCGCGTTTTTGTATCATTGGGTTTCGCGATATGGTGTGCCGTCTACCTTGACGAGCGATCGCGGCAGACAATTCGTATCGGAACTTTGGAGGAAGACTGCGTCCATGCTGGGAGCAGCCACCAACACGACCACATCATACCATCCACAATCGAACGGGTTAGTGGAGCGGATGCACCGTACCATGAAGGCCGCGCTTAAGGCAAAACTAGCCGCCGACCCAAACTGGGTGGACGCGCTGCCTCTCGTCATGCTGGGAATGAGAGCGGCGGTGAAAGAAGATTTGAACTGTTCAGCCGCCGAGATGGTCTTCGGTGAGGCTCTGCGCCTGCCAGGCGAGTTCTTTGTGTCGGCGGATGGTGACTGGACGGCAGATCCTGTGTTTGTGAGCGACTTGCGACAGAGAATTCGGCAGTTGCGACCGATAGCTCCCGACTGGCACGGTGGCCAGACACGACGAAACTACGTGCCGCGTGAGTTGTCTACGGCAACACACGTTTTTGTTCGGGTTGATGTGCACAGATGGCCACTACAAGCGCCATATCAAGGGCCATTCAAAGTGGTCGAAAGGCACGAGAAATTTTACAAACTAGATCTCGGCACACGACACGATGTCGATCGATCGATTGAAGCCGGCCTTCTTGGAGGAGGCATCGAACAAGAACGAACCAAGACGCCACGCTCAAGCAGCAGAAGCGAGACCGCCGCCACATCACGGCAACACAGAAGTGGTTCCCGTGGTTACCTCCAGTGGCAGGCTGGTGAGATTGCCGGCCCGCTACCGTCCCGATTGAACTGGAATTGTGTTACATTAGTGTTATATTATTGGCCTACCATCTTGAACTGATTGTGTCACATGAATTTGACTGTCATATTATTTTTATTTCGGTTTTCGTATACTTCGTATACTGGTGGGGGGCATATGTAGGCCGCCGTGATTATTATGTAAAGTTATAGAGTCTCGCGTGGGCAGACGAGAGTTGTTGTGATCGAGCTGATGAAATAAAGACACGCGGTATTATGTGAATCCTAACACAAAGTTGTGGTGCATAGAGTGAGTGAGACAAACCTCTATAGTATAAATTATGATTTGACAAACGTAGTATGTAAGCTGATCAAAAACAGAAAACGACAATAGGTAGAATTAATAATTGTTTCACTTCGTCTTTCAACTGATCTCGACCGAAGCATAAATTTATTACACACCACTTAACATCGATTCATCACTTCATGTGCGGATGACGAATTCGCACCGGTAGAGCCTTGGGTTAGGACATGTTGGTTTCGCGTTGCGAAAACGATTAAATCTACGATGTAATGGAAGCATGTAATTTCACTGAAGTGTTATATTGGCATTGCATACTAAATGCATTTAAAACTGTTTATCTGATTCTTACTCGAGGTGTATTTATGAATCTCGATTGCAATTTACAAACCATCGAAGCAAAGCGAGCGACAGCGATTGATCTTGGGGGTAACGCAAAACAAACAACACGTGGATACTCATTCACTGACATTGTTCGCCTAATGTTTCTTGAGAATTGTCAAAGCAATTCTAAGTAGGTTTAAGCAGGCTCAAATTCGGGGTCCACGAACGACCACGTTATATCCGAATCCGCGTAATAACGACGCGCGACTATATAAGTAAAAACCACGGGGAGGGGGTTATAGACCGTGTTACCCCAGGTAGAGGACCGTCTTGCACCAAGGATGGGGCAAGATGGCTTTTTTGAGATATTTACTGTAGTTTTCCAACGGGTAACACACATATCTGTCCACAATGTGAAAACATTAAATACAAGCTAAAGTTTTTAATGGTGTGTTCCTTAGGAGGGCCGCGCTGCATACTTTCATGTTTGCATACGCAAAGTGAATTCATTAAATATTAAAGGAAGTAAAAATACATATTTGGTATATTATTATGTTCATCACGTGGATATGTTATTTTGTATACCAATGTGGCAGGGGCGGGCCGCATTTTGCACAATATTGTTGTCAGTCCACGGGCCGCATGAAATAGCTACGCGGGCCGCAGTTGGCCCATGGGCCACAGGTTGCCGACCCCTGGCCTATAACAATGTGCTCCCAGACAGCCTTAGCTGGTCAATAGGTCTGCCACCCTTGAACATGGTGCTCACTTGGATGCTTGGAAAATTATATTATCTTTAATGAGAGCTCACAACATCAAATAATTTCAGTTAAATACAGAACTTAATTAATGATGAGGCACAATCTGTCTTTTTTTCGACCTGTTCATATGGGGTATGGGAGGAGCTAGATTGTACAACAGGATATGTATACGCAGGTGTGATTGTATCTGAGTAGGTTGAGGGTCAGTCCAGTACTAATAGTAGCCTCTCAGGGAAACTGGTCAGAGGCAATACCACCTAGCACTGCCCATAGTAAAATTAAGACATTTGATGCCTAGCTGATAAAGCCATCTGGCTTGTGAACCCCCACCTTCTCATGTCTTCCCAGACATGTCTTATCAGCTCACACAAACATTAAAACAACAGGCTTTAGCAGCTAGCTGTGTTGGTTACCTGGTACCAGCTAGGGCTAGAATTGATCAGAAGACAGACCAGTGCAACAGAGGAATGCTGTTGCTAATTGCAATTAAAAGTGACCTTTCAGGGCCCCTGTCCCTGTCTTTGTCACTTTGATATTATTTATGGGTCAGCTTGAATAAGCCATTGCTGGGAAAAGATGCTGCCAAATGGCAGAGTATCAATTCTTTGCTGTTTAGTTCTGTAGAGTAATCATTATTATGAATTTATTAAACATCTCAATATGAATTTTATTCGTGAAAGTAAAATGCTGTTTAATGCTGACGTAAGCTGGTAAGGCCATTGCTGACAATGCCAATGGACGAAAATCGGTTCTCGTTCTCAATCCACAATGCACGTTCGCTCACGAATATCAGAATTGTGTCAGTGTATGAGGATAATCAATACATTGTCGTAATTGCAAATTTTAATATTTATAATACGTATTGGAAACTTACTGATTAATAGTTTATATGGTGCAACGGAGACATTTGCATCGTAGTTTGAGATGGCGTTCAAGCGTTGTGTGTTCGAAGTGACATGTCATGTCAACGGCCTTGACCTGACCTATGCTAATATTTGGCAGACTTCGTTCACTGACGTAGATATAAAACAGTGGCGACTATGAACAGTTTTTGAAATGTCGTTGACGGTGGAGCGCCACCGGCAGCAGCAGTTTCCCAAAAAATGTAACGAAAATATATTGTGAAGTAAATAAAAGTAATGGAGTAAAAATTCGCATTACTTTAGATAAAACAACTTCGTTACAAGTAAAAAGTATTTAGTAAAAATTCTACTTCGTTACACGTCAATTACTTGAAATAACTACTCAAGTACTTTTACTTCGTTACATGCCAACCCTGTATATATATATATCTATTATATATATATATATATATATATATTTGTGAAAATGTTCATCAATTTGGTATATATATATATATATATATGAATTACGATTTTCTTCAACCACAACTATTTAGATTACTTACTCAACGTTTCGACTGCCATCAGCACCCTTCATCAGGAATTCTGGGACTGGCAAGCCGGGGAAGAACGTGCCGTCCCAGAATTCCTGATAAAGGCTGCCGATGGCAGTCGAAACGTTGAGCAAATAATCTAAATAGTTCTGATTGAAAAAATTGTAATTCACTTGTGGGGTGGGGGAGCCATTCTGCAATCGTGCATTACAGATTGGCCTTGTGTGGTTGGTTCCCCAACCTTTGCTGATATTTTGTAAGCTGAGTATATAAACTAGGTCACAACTGTTTTCATTGTATAAATAATGTATTTATGATGTATACATATTATTGTATTGCATTTTACTATTTGGCTTATTATAAAGCTCGTATACAAACATACATTTGACTTTGTTGTCTTCAGCAAACGAGCCACGGTTTCCATGTAATTAACTCTTGTAGGTAGCTTTGTCCCGCATAAAACCATCATTTGAATTGAAAACTCAAATGATATTTATGTGGGCAATGCTGCAGCTTATATTTTGATTGTACGGTAAGCCGACCTCACCATGTGACAATTTCTTACAATCAAAATGCACGCATAATAATTAGCCTCTTTTTCGATATTGGCCAAAGTTTACGAAGGTAAAATATTTGTTGCTCTCGATATTTTTTAATGTTTTTACCCACCCTCCTACCCCATCTACACCAGTGTTTGTTTGATTTCTAGTTGGGTCGGTTTACTAACTTTGTGTGATATATGTTCGGTTGTTGGTTCCCCCACCTTTGCTGATATTTTGTAAGCTGAGTATATAAACTAGGTCACAACTGTTTTCATTGTATAAATAATGTATTTATGATGTATACATATTATTGTATTGCATTTTACTATTTGGCTTATTATAAAGCTCGTATACAAACATACATTTGACTTTGTTGTCTTCAGCAAACGAGCCACGGTTTCCATGTAATTAACTCTTGTAGGTAGCTTTGTCCCGCATAAATATATTTATATATATTCTCATAATTGAATGAATGAATATTGATCTTGCCATTAAGCATGCAAACATGATATTTGAGAAACATTCAAATTAAACAGATAATTTTTTAGTTATAATTGCAAAAAAAGAAACTCGGTGTAGAAGCTCACCAGTGCAAAGAGGTCGTTGCCAAGGCCGAGTCTGTCACGCGGTGGCAGGGAGCCATCCTTGATTGAAGGCAGCAGTGATTCTAGCATACCCGACGAGTACTGAGTTCGATAGAAGCCAACAGCACCTGTGTTCAACTGTAACAGGTAGAACAGTTATTAATAGATTACAATGAATGGTGTTATTACCCAATAACGCCTGTCAAGTCAAGTGAACAAAGTTTTGTTTACATGGTTCGTTTCTCCTGCCAGGGTAAACTTTACAGAGGTTTCCTTTATGTACTACCACCCATTTATAATCCGCCAGTTACCCACTTTGTATGAACAAACGACAGTAATATTGTGAAGCCTGGACTTAGTGAGTCTGGTCTCCAATCAGTAGAACAAGACAAGTTTTCCTAGTGGAAGACCTTTAAATGTGATCATCAACTCTTCTCATTTGTGCAACAAAGACATCCCTGCTTTCACGGACCTAATTTATATAAACCAAAATTCCAGTTCCTCTGATTATTTCCAGACCAGACAAGTATTTTCAGCCCAGACTGTTTACAAACATTGACACCTGACAAGGAACCCTGTCGGTGTCCATGGACTCGCCTTCACCCAGTCACTGGATTTGACGTCATTGAGAGTGACAGTGGTCTCCTGCTGGTCCAGCACCAGTCTGTGCACGGCTTTGTTCGGACTGCTTGCAGTCGAAATGCTCACGGGAACCATCCACAGGCAGTCATTGCCTAGCAACAGACACAGTCATATGTAATCATCACAAAAATAAGAAACCTAGAATCCTAATTATTATCGTCACAGATTTTATATTATGGCTTTTAAATGAGTGCAAATTTAAAAAAAAAGATCACACAATGATAGTTATTTAGATATAGCAAAACAAATTTCAGTAAGTTTGGTAGCTAAAAGTCTGGTTTGTTTGGCAATCAGCAACAGTGCTGTAAAGGAAGTGGTTTACTTAAAAATAAAATTGGGGCTATTGTAGAAAGCTGTGCCTTTACTAGGCATAAATTGTAATCTAAAAAGAATACCATATGTAAGGTTCCATCCTTGAGAACTAAACACTATTCTATTTTTGCCTACTTTACTGTGAGACTAGTTCAACCACAACCTTCAGCTTGAATGTAAACACAGCAGTGAAAACAAATACTATCCAGTGACAGATACATTTACACCACAGCAAATGTGCGGATTACACAACTGTTTAGAAAGGTTACCAATGATGGTGATAAACAACAGTTATAAAACAATCTAGACAAATTAGTTAAATGGTCTGAAAAATTGCAACTTTGGAAAATGTAAATGCCTACACACAGGGCACAGGAACTTGGATTTAAACAATAAAATGAAAGATACTGTTTTAGGTACTACCATAAAAAAAGGACTTACGAATAACAGTAAGTGCTGATATGAGTTTCAGAGCAGTGGTATTGCAGTTTCAAAGGGTAATCAAATTCTTGGGTTGATTAGGAGAAATATAACATACAAGGAAAACCAGCTAATTATACCTCTGTATAAAGCAATACTTAGGCATCATTTAGAATACTGTATTCAAGCTTGGAGACCATATTGTAAGATATAGACACACTTGATCGAATACAGAAGAGAGCAACTAAAATGGTTCCAGAACTGAGAGACCTTAATTATGAAGAACGCCTAAAAAATGTGGTTTAACAACCCTAGAGACAAGAAGGTTAAGAGGAGATCAAATTGAAGTTTTTCAGATACTGAATGATTATAAAAATATTGATAGAAATATTTTGTTCTCACTAAAAAAAACATAGTAGAACTAGAGAGCATGAGGTAACATTAGTAAAGGATCAGTGTAGATACTCGTTCTCACAGAGGACAATAACAAATTATGAATATAGATATGTTTAAAAACAAAATTGACACATCTATCAGGAGGGCAGGTTACACATAGATGAACAAATGTTGTTAAAAAATGTCCTATTACCATCACTGGTGCCATCTGCTGAGAATTTCTCCTGTCGAATCTTCAGGATTCGTGTGTTGCCATTCTTCTCTTCAGACACCTGGAATCAGAGACATACAGTTAACTATTGCGACAATCTGGCTTTTTATAAGTACTGAAAACTCACTGCCACTCTGAACTTCTGCTTATGTTAGTGACATACTAAACTGAATATTTGTTTCAAATAGGAGCAATAAATTTGCACACTACCAGCAATTAGTGTCATTTGCTGTATAATAATTTTCTGACTCATCATTGGCAAAAAAGGGACTACAATAAATTGTTTTTATATAAAATAAACAAACCATGTTTGTTGTTGTAAATAAGGCCCACAGGAATCCAAACATCATGTGATTACATCATATGTGACTACCGGTACATCATATGTGACTACATCATCACGTGACTACATCATCACGTGACTACATCATCGTGTGACTACATCGTCATGCTCTCCGGGTTATGGCAATGCGTAGTCGTATTATGTAGCTTCTTATTTGTGTACTTTGTATACTGTCAGTTCTTGGGTAGCTGAATTATTCTACAAAGCTGGCAAGTGTCATGTGACTTCCATTGCCAGGTATAAAGGTTCGTCTGTCGCAACAGAAATACAACTTTTGTAAATATATCATTACTTCAGAATCTCTTCCAGAAGACACCTATTTTTCCTATTCCTTCAGAATATCCACGTCGTATCAATTTCAAGTATGCGACTTGGATTTTGAAGGTATACGGCCGCATCACTTTTTTTCTATAATTTGCTTCAAATGTAAAAATTGTGATAATGTACATATTTTCTTGTGTCCATCAGACAGGTATACAATTTAATGACAAACAAATAGTGGTCAAAGCATAAGTATTTTTTATGCTACGCAGATTTCTGGTAAAACACAGCAGATTTTGTATCCTGATAGATGACGCCACTTGATCAGAACAGGAATGCTATAGACCGAGATAAAAAATGTTATGCAGATATATATATACACACACACATATATATATATATATGGCTACACAATTTTTCAAATAAAAATAGTGATTTTAACTAAAGAAACGTGACACAGGAGCCGTAAGATGATGTGGAGTAGTACCTTGAGAACAGGGAAGCCCATCTGTTTGGTCCAGGTGCTCATGATCTCCTGAACTGGCTTGTCACTGGTCTCGGCCAGGGCGGCCCACAGGTCTTCCGTGAATGTGTTCTTGTACTTGTGACGGTTCAGGTACAGGTTCATGCCCTTGCGGAAGTGCTGCAACAGAAAGGTAGCGTTCTGACATAGCACAGGATCTCATCACATTTACTCCTCAAAAAAAAAAGACTGGTTAAATTTACGAAAATTAAAGGCAGTTTTTTGGGAATAACTGACGCAATTTTTTTAAAACCTAATTTGAGGGCGCAGAATCCAATTTTGCTGTCTGTCACTCTATACCGTTCAAAATAGCAAGTAAAAAACGTCTGCCACCAAGGTATTTTCTACACACAGTTTCCATACTTCTTGAGATAAAACTCTACACTGAGGGAAAAGACCATGGCAAATGTGCTTCAACACACCTGGAAAGATCCTCCAAAGACAGAAATACTCTAAATAAGTATTTTGATCAGAGTTTATGGCATCCATATTTGATTTCAAGATGGCTACCACGAACATGTGTTAACAGACCTCGTCCCCGATGTAGTCGTGCAGCATGCGAATGACAGAGGCGCCCTTGCTGTAGGAGATCACATCAAAGATCTCATCCACCTCTGCTGGGTGACCCACTGGCACCTAGGATAATGTCAAGTGTCAAATGCTTGTAGTCATCACAGTGTTCCAGCTGTCATCAAGTCTACCTGGCATGTTGTGACAATGCGTCTCATAGAAACATACATCATAAGTATCATTAAATTATAATATCAATATAGGATGATAGAGCCAAGGGTTTGACAAAGATTACTGTAGAAAACACGGATAGCCTTGCAAGCAAGTGTACGCAATTACAAAGGTTCATATTGTACCATATGACGTCATATCTTATGAGTGGCTACACCCATGCCAATCACAAGGCACTACACTACATATGCACTGTCATTGACAACAGTGACATAATCGTATAATGGACATGTTGGCAACTTTTGTTTACAGTAGCAATTCTGATACACTTTCCTAACACTCACATCATCAAGCTACTGACATTACCCTGGACCTACTTCGATGGGATGACTATTGCAGAGGGCGTCCAACTCCAGGGCACGAGTGAAGTCAGTGGCAGCGAACTGAGTCCAGATGTCATACTCCGGGAAGCAGTAGTCAACACAGAGATACTCAATCCACGACGCAAAGCCCTCGTTCAGCCACAGGTGTGTCCACCACTCCTGTAAGGTCAAGGCACAAGGTCAGGGGGGTCAAGACTCTCAAGTGATCTTATATAATATATGCATACACACATATTACATCAACAGTTGTAAATAGCTGGATGTGAGCTATCGGGAGCTATCGCAATTGCATGGTTACATATAATACGTTTATTAAATATTTGTCACTAATAATAGCAGAAAATTTACATGTTTATAGGAAACATAGGTAAAATGTTCAATACAATATACCATGTCATAGACTTTAATCTATACAACAGACTTCTATTTGTGTAAAACAATGCTCAACACTGACGCCGACATTACCATACGCACGATACAGAACAAACTGCACAAAAAGGTATATTGTTACCATGGTGACCAGATTGCCAAACCACTGATGTGCGAGTTCATGACCCACAACAAGGGCGACCCACTGCTTGGCGGCGGAGGACGAGTGGGCAGAGTCAATGAGCAGGGCGGTCTCGCGGTACGTCACTAAACCCCAGTTCTCCATGGCACCTGTGACAGACACAGTTACATATCAATCAATCAATCAATAATTTATTTCCAATGAACAGAACAAATTCATGATAACAAACCATATGTTGATAGACAGTTCAAACATGTTTTGCAAACTGTCAGGTGCTTGTTAACATACTCTAGATGTTTTGTACCACAAACTAGATGAACTTGACAGATGTTTAGGTCTCCCTCAAAGCTGTTGGACTATAATGACCATACAGGTGCTGTGGACTATATGACCATACAGGTGCTGTGGACTATATGACCATACAGGTGCTATGGACTATATGACCATACAGGTGCTGTGGACTATATGACCATACAGGTGCTGTGGACTATATGACCATACAGGTGCTGTGGACTATATGACCATACAGGTGCTGTGGACTATATGACCATACAGGTGCTGTGGACTATATGACCATACAGGTGCTATGGACTATATGACCATACAGGTGCTATGGACTATATGACCATACAGGTGCTGTGGACTATATGACCATACAGGTGCTGTGGACTATATGACCATACAGGTGCTATGGACTATATGACCATACAGGTGCTATGGACTATATGACCATACAGGTGCTGTGGACTATATGACCATACAGGTGCTGTGAACTATATGACCATACAGGTGCTGTGAACTATATGACCATAAAGGTGCTGTGAACATCAACTGTTGGCTGCAGCATCTAGCTGTAACACATTCACATCAAGTTAGTTTGTTTAAGCAGACAAGCATCAATGATCACTTATTTATAAAAACAAGTACTTGTAGTTATGATGCCCAACTTTCAGAATGGTATTGTACAGGGTTGGGGTCAAGTACCAGTACTTGTACTTAAGTACACATTTGTCAGTATTTGATGTGTGAAAATGCAAAGTACTTGTACTTGAACTACAGTACTTGGTAAATAGCAAGTACTATTCAAGTACTAAAGTGTAGAGCAGGAAATTTTTTTACGATATTTTCAAGGATTGTAGGGTCTGGGGTGTGAAAATAGTGTGAAAGCCATTTTGACAACTCAGCAGAGGTGTAGCTTTGATGCACCTTCCTGGAATGTCTTCCCAAATGATAATAAAATGTGATGTAGGTGGTGAGTGCTTTACTTATTTAACTAATCAGCTAAGGTGTAAAATAGTGTGGAAGCTATTCTGATAACTCAGCAGCGGTGTGTCTTTGATGCACCTTCCTTGAATGTCTTCCCAAATGATAATAAAATTTGATGCTCAGTTTTGCTCATATCAAAAAGTCACATAAATTTGTGTTGCAAAATAAACATGACATAATACCGAAAAATATTACAACCATTAAAATAGGCCCATTTATATTTCAGTATTTGTACTTGATATGTCAGTACTTGATGTACTTAAGTACTTTGTACATAAGTGAGTACTTGAACTGTACTTGATATTTATTTTGGGTACTTGATGTACTTGAGTACTTGATCAACTGTACTTGACCCCAACCCTGGTATTGTATCAAATCAGCCAACAGTGGATTCATACATATACGCTACTGACAGGTAAACTCTCTACAGCAGAAAGAATTGATTTTATAATCTCATAAAGTTAATCCTTGTAACATTTACTTAATAGATAACAAGAACATGGCAGGATAAAACTCACAAGCATGACATCACTATAAAGCTATAATTCTTTGATCACAACATTTTTACAAATTGACAACAGGAATAAGGCAATGAAAAACTTAAAATGTGACATTACTATAAAACTCAATAATTCAGACATTCTTACCCACAAAATCTGTAAACTGAACATACTAACTTTATAACATCGACCAACACAAAGCATCTACCTTACCATCACTAGATGGGACATGGAATTGCAAGAAGAGGACCAAAGACGTTGTGGATGTGTAACACTTGTGAGACATACCAGAGGCAAAGTCAGCCAGAGCGATGAGGTCGATCTTTGGAAGGGGGTAGGCTATCTTGAAGTAGTCTTTGTAGAACGGCAGAGTTTTCACCGCCACCTAAAACAGGCCAGACCACAAGTGTAGTTAATGATTAATGGGTTGGCTATGACCCAAAGCACAATATTTGACACGTCAAAATTCATCAAGCAACCGTATACTTGATATTTTAACTGGTACAGTCCAAAATGATTAGCTTCATGTCATAAAATTATCATAAAATGTAAAAAATTTAATAAATCCTGATTTACCTGGAGTGCGAACTCTCCTTGCTCCTTCTTGCCAGTTGGGGTATAAACCCTTACAAGCACCCCATCCGCATCCTTCGCCTCCACGTAGTCATACTCGCCGATAATGAAGGCGAGTAGGTAGGTGGACATGATGGGGGTCCTCTCGTACTCCACAACCCTCTTCCCGTCTGACTCCTTCTCCGTCTTTATAGGCTGTGCAAGGCATGCAGAAACAAATGTTTATTTACATTTAAAATTAATTGTTGCTTTTTTAATTTACCAACTCTTTGAACTAGAATGTGGCACTCAAAACAAGATATTTGCACATAACAATCCTGTCGGAAATGTCTGGAAAGAGTTGCATTCAGTTGCAGAGGTCAACACCACAGGTCAACATGACAGCAAGATACTGAGATGTCAGTCAACACGTTTCGCTGTCATGCACTATGTTACAATGGTTGTTACAACCCAGTCAATGTTACAGAGGTCCTAGTGACCTACTTATCATGTTACAGTGACAGTCATTGATCCTAAGGACCTACTTGTCATGTTACAGTTGTCCCAACTGACCATGTTACTGAGGTCCTAACTGACCATGTTACAGTGGTTCTAACTCACCATGCTGCAGTGGTCCCAACTGACCATGTTACAGTTGTCCTAACTGACCATGTTACTGAGGTCCTAACTGACCATGTTACAGTGGTTCTAACTCACCATGTTACTGAGAGAGATGCGGTCCTGGGGCACAACTAGTGTGATGTCAAATGTTGCCTTCATGGCCGGCTCATCCCAGCATGGGAACGCTCGTCTCGCATCAGTCGCCTAGGACAGGAGCACATGGACCGAGTGAGGAACGCAGACATAGACAGGAGATATGGCAGATTCTCATTTACATCTGAAGTTCCAATGATTTGATAACTCATAATAATGTGAACACTTCTATCGGCCTAAATCCTTGGAAACCTGAGCTCAAAGGCGCATCAAAGTGAAAGGGTTCGGCAATCTCAAGACCAGTATACAATGTTAAATTGTCAACAGATGGATGCGCTGGGGAGGTAAAGATGGAATCCAAGGATTAGAATATAAGCCTTCAGGTGGCGGCTACATTTTATTATGTTTCCTACTGACCTCAAACTAACAGGGAGTGAATAAAAAAATTACAAAAAAGATCAGAACTATATGATGCTGTGTACTGGTGGTTCCTGGAACTAGATGATGATGTGTACCAGTGGTTCCTGGGACTAGATGATGATGTGTGCCAGTGGTTCCTGGAACTAGACGATGTGTTGTGTACCGGTGGTTCCTGGAACTAGACGATGTGTTGTGTACCAGTGGTTCCTGGGACTAGATGATGTGTTGTGTACCAGTGGTTCCTGGGACTAGACGATGTGTTGTGTACCAGTGGTTCCTGGGACTAGATGATGTGTTGTGTACCAGTGGTTCCTGGGACTAGATGATGTGTTGTGTACCAGTGGTTCCTGGGACTAGATGATTTGTTGTGTACCAGTGGTTCCTGGGACTAGATGATGTGTTGTGTACCAGTGGTTCCTGGGACTAGATGATGATGTGTACCAGTGGTTCCTGGAACTAGACGATGTGTTGTGTACCAGTGGTTCCTGGGACTAGATGATGTGTTGTGTACCAGTGGTTCCTGGAACTAGATGATGTGTTGTGTACCAGTGGTTCCTGGGACTAGATGATGTGTTGTGTACCAGTGGTTCCTGGGATTAGATGATGTGTTGTGTACCAGTGGTTCCTGGAACTAGATGATGTGTTGTGTACCAGTGGTTCCTGGGACTAGACGATGTGTTGTGTACCAGTGGTTCCTGGGACTAGATGATGTGTTGTGTACCAGTGGTTCCTGGGACTAGATGATGATGTGTACCAGTGGTTCCTGGGACTAGATGATGATGTGTACCAGTGGTTCCTGGAACTAGATGATGTGTTGTGTACCAGTGGTTCCTGGAACTAGATGATGATGTGTACCAGTGGTTCCTGGAATATATTTGTAATTCAAAAGGAAAGTTGCAAAAAGCACAAAATAACACTGAGATAACTAGTTACAACAAATATCTTACTGCAATCAAAAGTCAACTTTAGTAACTGTCTTGATTATCAGAAGGGAGAAACGCATATCAGGTAATCATTAATAATCCCACTTGAAGTCAAGTGGTAAGGTCTATGTCCAGCTGGTCCAATACTCCCAACGTTCACCTTTCTAAACTCCCAACAAATTTACCTCTAAACTCCGTCCACACCAACTATACATATCCCTTAATGATTCCCTTTCCGAGCCCATCCCAGCCCACTTTCTGTCCTTACGGCCATTCAAGCCTCACCTCAAACTGCGTGACAGCCGCATACCTCTCCTTGCCCTCAGGAGTGGTGTACTTGCTGCGGTAAAACCCCTTCATCTTGTCGTTGAGCTCCCCCGTGAAGTCTACAGTGATGGTACCCTCTCCTGGCTACAACACAATACGGGCGTTCATAGTCACCCTCACACCTGCCTTTAGCTGCTAATAACAGGGTATCATCATCATGTGCAGCTAACAGACAGCCTTGGGTCAATTACATTGTAATTGAAATGCAAATTCCAATTCTGGAATTTAATTTCAAAGGTAATTGGAATTAGTGAAAATATAATTGGTATTTTCAATTACCTTTTCAATTACATCTTGTAATTTTTTAACCCAAATTATTCACTACAAATGATCAATAAAATACAATATGTTGCATATATCATATTTGTTTTCCATTATGTACCATAATATGCAGAAATTTAATAAATGCTTCTCTAAAATAGATGTTATTTTTGGCTGTTGAATATGTCAATAGTTGTTCTAATCACATATTTTATTTCCATATGGAATAGATAATTTGTAGTTTTTATGTGTAACTGTAATTGTTATTTGTAATTGGAATTGATATAACGTAATTGACCCAAGTCAGTTGTCATACCATTGATACCATCTAGATAATTTCTTATAAACCGCAACTTGACTGGGCATGTCAGTTGATTTTTATATTTTTTTCTTAATAACACGCTAGTATATACTGAACTAAACGTTGACACCACAAAAAAATCACCAGGCACTAACGTCATATTTCACCAATCCATCCTTTTTAAAAATCCCCTTGAGTTCCCGGAAAAGCGTCAATGTTTCCATAGTACTGACCATGTGCGCTATGATGTTCGAACCAGCTATATTCGTTCGCCATGAAAGCGAACCACAATGTCTGGTTACTGTAATGCTAGTACACATCAGTATTATATCTACCTAACTAAATCAAGCAAATATCAGCGTTCAGTGAGCGTTAACGTTGTTTATCGTGCCTTTGACACGAATGGAAATGCCGACCCACATGTGACCAGGTGAACCCGTGGGATAACGGGCCAATCAAAATGACCGTACACACACCCTGCCACATGTTTGTTAAATGGATGGCATAACCTGATACCATAGACGACAACATATTACAAGTACAGATTCAAGGGCTATTGTGGTGCCAAATTAAGGGGACAGTCAATATTACAAATGGCCATTATGTTTTGTCAACAATACATAAAAATGCCAGTAAAAAAACGTAAATTTCAACACAAAAACAAGCATTTGTTGAAATTGTGTTTTAATTAATAACCAGGAAATGATGTTTAAAATATTGTTTGAGAAAAACTAAACACATGCGTCTTATGCACACGCAATGTAATAGAGCAGTAAATTATGATTGGTGAAGGGTTTGTGTCAAAAATACACTGCCACTTTAGGCTGGCATTCAACTTTTGTTTAATTCATTCACGGTGATGTAGCAAACATAAATGGTTTATATTCACCAAAATCTGGCGTAAAATCAGGGCTTCATATTTGAGGCGAGCGATTGCTCTCGCTCCTCATCGCTTGCGCAAATCAATAATCTAGGGAGCGATTTATCGCTCGCGTCAATTGTTAAAATCGCTCGCTGCCTGCAAGTGTTCGCTTTGACAAGTACTTTCTTGAGTATTAGATTCACTAGGAAAGTATAACCTCTTTATAACGCAGGGTTCGGGCTCCAATATTCAGAGTTCACATATTATCCATCACTGGCGATGTCGATCATAGCCCGCTGCACCAAGATTGCAAGAACGCCATCGAAGCTATGCTGGCCGTGCGGTTTATAAAATGATCAAATGAGTGGACTAACGTCGATTTGTATTATGTGTAAATGTCACATAATGTTGTATGTCGAACTGAATAAAATACATGTATACATGTACAGTTTTGGAATATATTAAGGGATCAACAATATTTCGTTACGATCCGATTGACCGACTACGCAGTAATGGGAATCGAAAATAATAACCTGGATCTGAACTACCGAAAATTGATATGAGTTGACACGGAGTGTAAAAGTTGATCAGCAATTGGAAACGATAATTTTAGTAATTGTTCCACTTCGTCTTTCAACTGCTCTGAACACATAAATTCACGACGCACATCTCCGGTACCATTTAACATTGATTCACTGTTTCATGTGCGGATGACAAATTCATATTTTTTGCGCACTGAGTTTGAGTTGTGCGTTTAGCATTGTGATGCAATGGACGCATGCCATTTCACCCCAGTTTATATTGGTGTTGCCTACTAAGCTGCATTTATGAGTTATGACTATACATGTCATTCTTATACGTGGCGTATTTGTGAATTTCAATTTTCAAACTGCCTAAACAAAATCGCACACGAAACCATTACTGTGTCGTGGCCACGGCCCGGGCACAGTAGTATTTCAACTACAATCACTGAAGAAATGGTTAATTTATCTTTAAAACTTCTACTGAAACTAATCAATTCAAGACAAGCATATAATAGCCACCACAGCTACCTTAATGTGATTGACACCAAATCTGTTGTCATACGACTGATACCATCTAGAGAGAACTGAGTATAACTAAAATAAAACAGTTTGCAATACCTGCAAGGCATCGGGAAATTTGAATGTCACTGTTTCCTCTTCCTTGGAGTAGATGACTTTAACATCTGTGTTAAATTCTACAACAGCAGCATCAATCATGGAATGGAGATATGCTGTGCACAATGTGGTTCTTGAATCAATGCAGGACTAATAATTTGCAGATCATCCAATGACTTTACGCAATTAATTTTTTTTTCATTTGTCTCATTTCAGACTCATTTGGCCAAAAAATCAAACTTAGCTAGTATCCACTAACACACTTAACAAACTTACCTAGTTTCCACTAACACAGTGAAGTTCTTTTGTGCAAATATGGTATTTAGTTTGGAAGAAATCATCGAACAAACTGTTAAGTAATTTTTTTAATCAGCAGAAAAATTGCAAAAGTGGCTCCGCCTTTTGCCTAATGACTACTAAGTGTGCTTAAGGATAACATCTACTTAGTGTGCTTACGGATAACATCTACTTAGTGTGCTTAAGGACAACATCTACTAAGTGCGCTTAAGGATAACATCTACTTAGTGCGCTTAAGGACAACATCTACTTAGTGCGCTTAAGGACAACATCTACTAAGTGTGCTTAAGGATAACATCTACTTAGTGTGCTTAAGGATAACATCTACTTAGTGTGCTTAAGGACAACATCTACTTAGTGTACTTAAGGATAACATCTACTTAGTGTGCTTAAGGATAACATCTAATAAGTGTGCTTAAGGATATAACATCTACTAAGTGTACTTAAGGATAACATCTGCTTTGTGTGCTTAAGGATAACATCTGCTTAGTGTGCTTAAGGATAACATCTGCTTAGTGTGCTTAAGGATAACATCTACTTAGTGTGCTTAATGATAACATCTGCTTAGTGTGCTTAAGGATAACATATGCTTAGTGTGCTTAAGGATAACATCTGCTTAGTGTGCTTAAGGATAACATCTGCTTAGTGTGCTTAAGGATAACATCTGCTTAGTGCTTAAGGATAACATCTACTTAGTGTGCTTAAGGATAACATCTACTTACACCTAAAACACATAGCAATCATAGCATGCTCCGTTCATATACCAAAACAGATGTTAAGACTTAAAATATGTTTCTTATTAAGAAAGTGAAATACCGTATTTGACCTAACAGTACTAAGCCTACAGTTTGCTGGAACAAAAATTGGGTCAGTCAAGGAATCTGTTTTTATAAGCGTACACCAACAATTGTTTTCTAGATAATAAGGCAACTGTGTAACACTAGTGGTGTCATTTGGTGACTAGTGTAGAACTGAAAAGTGGTGCAAGTTGTCCGACACCAGATAGCAACACCAGTTTTTAGTTGTTCCACACTACTCACTAGTCAAATAAAAAATATGGCTTCTGCTGATTAAAAAAGGGGTATACGCTAATTAGGACATGTACGCTTAATTGGTCGAATATGGTACTCTTTGAAATGTGATATAAACTTTTAAATAAGAAATAAACGGTAAAATATGAAATACATTTAATAAAAAGTTTGAATAGTTCTTTGACTTACCAACTAAATGTCATGACTAAACTAGTTGCTTAGCAAGTTAGTATACTCAGGTACACACCTTGTTTTCCTCCCTGATACTGGACACCTTTCACCTGGATGTCAGCCGAGTTGAGAGTGACAGACGACGTTGCTTTCTTTACCTAATTAACACAGCAATTCTGATTGTCATCACAACAGTTTCAACAAACTAAACCACATTCTTCACATGTTTATTTCAGACGTTTATCGAAGTAAACTGGTTTTCTGACAAAACATGATACAAACTTTGATGATTACGTTGTTGTTTCCTTGTTTCATAAATATACTTCATATTAGTTTTGTTACACCAAATAATATTGTATGAATTGTGCAATTAGCATAAATTGTGTTTACATTACTATGTATTACGTTATACTGGATTGCGTTTACATTACCATGTATTACTTATGCTGGTTTGTGTTTACATTAGTATGTATTACATGTTATACTGGATTGCATTTATATTACTATGTGGGGCATTCCATATCAAGTCAATCAAGAATTTACATGACCGTCTTCAATTTTGATAAAACTTGGGTGTTTTTGTGTTCATGAGTCCATCTTACCAACCAAATTTCAGCTCAATATGACCTTCCTTTCCAGAGATAGAGGTCATCAAAGTTTGACCCAACCATGACTACCTCACGACCTTCCAGGTGTTATAACTCCTCTCCTATGTAACCTACAGATGTGATGTTGGTGTCATCTTAAAGCTCTGATAAATGTCTATCTGACATGTTTTTTTTTATTATTTGACCTGACCTAGCAAAAACCATGTACACCTCAGAATTTTTTTTATGTCGAAGTATACATATTTGGCAATAATCATTGAAAGTTTGATCATGCGCATTTCAATACTTTAGTTCTAAAATTTTTAATGCAACATCATGTTTTATATCGTACAAAGATACACTTGTGTCTATCCTTGGCAAAATTTGGCAAACATTAAAAAAGTTTTAGCTTTGACTTGACCTTGCAAGTCATGTAACCTCAGATTTTCGCATTTTTTTTTATATATTGTAGCACACATACCTGGCAATAATCGTTGGCAGTTTGAACATGCACATTCCAATACTTTGACAGCAATTCCCTTTTTAGTGACAGTATTCAAGACCACAAATTGATCATTTTCTGGATTATTAACAGTTTATTATCTCACCTTTTCACACACATAATGAATGTTGAAGCCATTCCTCCAGTGCATGAGACACTTGTGCCATGTGCTCTTTCTTCAAGGTATTATGTTCTTCCAGTTGATGTAGGATGAGCAGTGGTTAGGATATCACCCATGTCTACCACCAGGTTATCAGGTCGCTTGGGGTAAGTGAATGATCTGGCTGGTCCAAGAGGATTGAGAAAGTTAATAGTCACCTCTCTTGGGACATGACCATTCCAAGCCACCACCATCCATCTTACTGAACTGTGACATAACCCTTCACCCCTTCAAACCTGATGACATGTTCTTCAGCTGTCACGGTTTCTTGTCGGGTTTGTGTACTTGTCGAGAATTGACTCACTTTTACTTTGAACAATGACACATGACGGAAGCAATGCAATTGTCACGTCCCTGGCACTGTCGGGTCCCCGGCACTGTCCGCACCTTTGCAAGGCGGCTCTCAAGCAATTTCCCTCAGCTTCCCAATCTCCGACTGAAGTATTCAACATTTAAGGAAGGAACATTTTGCTTTGCAAACCCATACAGCTGGTAAGGTGTCTGGATCTGATCTTATTAAGGCCTCTCTAGACTAGCCTTTCTTGCAATCCTCTTCAGTAACCCCCCCAACACCATCGCATGGCCCCTTGCCGTGTGAAGTGGCAAAAAAATACCATTCAGCTTCAAATCCAAAGTCCACAGAATGGTGGCACAAGTTCATGAAGTTCTTACAGTTCTTGTATTGACCTGCACAACCGTCTGAGAAATAGAACACTTTCTTTGGCTTCTCTCTGAACATCTCAAGGAACAGATGTTGAAACAGATTGACTGTAATGGTGTCATGTGTCAGGCAGATACAGCAACACATGACACATGCTTTGACACTCCGTTCTCCAACCAGTAACAAACACATGGATGGATGGTAGCTTGAGAATTGTTCCAGTGATATGACTGGACTTCATCTTGCATTACAAAAGTGAAGTTCTTGGCAAAATCACCCACAAGTACCTCCTTTTCACCCATCATGTTGTCTCGCAGGTCTTGATAGTATGATGTTTGTACTTTCTCAATGAAACCATGAAGGATGATATGTTGGAGATGTTCAGTGAAACTTTGAATGAATTCATCAACTGACTGATGGATGGTTTCTAACGTTGATCTGTCTGTTGTGGGCCACTTATGGTTTTTCAATTTCGTCAAATGCATTGAGCAGCAGTTCTTGAAAGATCTCAACACTTCAACAACAACTTCTGGAGGAGGCAGTCCAGTGAGGTATCATGTACGTTATTTACCAAAAAAAATCAGGTATATAAAATGTTATTTTGACGTCTCCAATGGCTACAGATCATCATACTATTTATACAAATATTAAGTATACCAACAGATACAGATAATTACATTATGGGCAGAGAATATGCAGAGAACAAAACACAGCACATTCTAGGAACGCAGCCTCTCATATGCATACTGACAAATCATGCGACTCATTTAGTTCTTACCACATGACCAGAGTGACATGCAATGATGGTGCATTTAAAATGTCATAACTCTTAAAGTATTGTAATGCGCATGATAAAACTTTCAGTGATTATTGCCAAATATATATGCTTCAACATAAAAATAATCAATAAAATCTGAGGTTACAGGTCAAAAATTAAAAACACAATGTTTTTAACATTCTTGTTTGTATTTTATTGTCTTCTTTTTAATAGATTTAAAATGACACCTGGAGATGACTTCTATCTCCGGAAAGGAAGGTCACATTGACCTGAAATTTGGGTGGGACCATTCACTTATGAACATAAATTAACACACCAAATTTCATCAAAATCGAAGGTGGTCATGTAAATTTCACCGTTTTTTATTGATTTGGCATGGAATGCCCCATGTATTAAGGTATACTAGTTTGTGTTTGCATTACTATGTATTCTGGATATGTTATACTGGATTGTGTTTACATTACTATGTATTATTATGTTATTACTATGTTATACTGGATTGCTGTTTTGAAAGTTTGTATGGTAGTAGGGTAGCCTGTTATAGTCAAAATGGTGAGACAATGAATTATTTGCAATTTGACATAGGAATACGTTTTTTAAGTTTAATCAATTACTGGAGTGGTAGTTTTGATGGACGTTTCTCATATTTCTCAAGTAATATTCCAGACGAATATGTTTCAGAATAATTTGATGATATTTTATGACTTTTAAAATATATTTTTTCCTGGTTAGTTGTGCTAGTAAAATTTGTAACAAACACATGTTGAAATATGACGTTTCTCACTGGTGTTTTGATCATTCTGGCAGAATTTGACAGTATTTCTAACAGTAACATTATCCCTTCATATGGGCCATTGAATCTGTATTTAATTAATTAATAATTGGAAACTATTCTTATTTAATTTAGATGAAGATTTGGCTAGAATAATGACTACTAACTGACCTTATTTAAATTTTCATAAATATGTCATAAAATCACATTAATTTATGACATTAATTTATACTAGACAACCAGGTCTCAACCACACAAAACTGAAACAAAATGTCAGGGGACACCCAGATTTAATTTCACAGGACTTTTAGTTTGAAGATTGCCTATAATTGATGCATCTTATCAACCACTGGCACTGGACAGACAGTGTTACATAGCATTAAGTTGCATTGGCAATCTTTGGCATTTCATGTGTACAAATAAAATAATTCACTCGAGCCAAGTAAGCTTAGAACTTCTTCCTCAACCAAACTCATTCCATGTTTGTGTACAGGCCTCTTGCAATGAATGATCCACTTACAGTTGAGTTACCGACCTTACTAACGGACACTGTGATTATTTTGTGGTGGTCCATTAATTTAATAACTGTTTTTACTATCAATTACACAATCTATCAATATTGAGTTTCATTTACTATCAACATTATTGCATACTGCACCATCGCATACACTTTTTATATGCATTGTTACTTCAATATATCACCACAACCCAACCATTTAACTTGTGACACACTGCCAAGGGTCGAGCCTTCCTCCTGTCATTTGTGCCTAGACATGACAGGCCGGAGACTCACACCACAAATGGCACAATTTACCTTGACAGAAATTAATTCCTGTCCTTCAAACGTGAAAGCATTAAGATCAGGTGTCAGCCGCAGGGCATAGTTGTGCGGCACCACGTCCTGTGGTAGTCGCTGGAATGCTTTCTTGTCGGACATTTTACAATACGAGCGAGCTTGGCAAGACGAAGCCGACCAAATCGAAACGGGACGTTGGCAACCACTCGAGACACTGGCACTGCACCGAAAGTTGCCAGCCGCGATAGCAAAGCTACTTTCAATCAGCAAAAACTTTGCTAATCGAGATAACCACCAACTTGTATTTAGCCGCACCGGTTTACTACTAATTCTGCTTGTCACACGAACTATTGTGTGCGACTTGTGCAACAAAAGAGACGTAATAAACATTGACTATCAGCTGCATTTCATTTTCGTAGACACACGTGTGACCGGCGACCGACGCTATTGAAAGCGAGGCTACATCCGGGAACCTGGAGCGTACGCTGAAAGCAAAATGGCGCATTGTAAGAAAGTTTCAAGTGGGACATTGCGGATTTGAATACAGGTACGAAGAGTTATTTCTGTTGAATCGTCTGGTACATGTTTTTAATAAGCCACAATATATAGGGTGTACTTCGTTTCTGTTGTGTTTGTATCTTACTTAGTGGTACGTGAACGCTATTTTACACAATGAATCGACTTAAGTTATGATAGGCCAGTCGGAATGGGTAACACCCCGGCGAAACCCCTCCCATTTAACACCCGTGCTGTGGTTGACACAATGTGTCAGTTTGTACAATTTTGTTCGATCGATGTCTGTAGCTACACACACAATTTATTATTAAACAGCGTCGTTCTGAAAAAAAATTACTCTTCTGTGGTGCCTCCTGAGTCCTGGTCTATCAATAATAATTTTAATATAAAATGATAAATAATATAAAAAATACATTAAACAAATATTTAGTTTATTACCTGCAACTTCTATAAGACGATATTATTTTAACTAAAAAAATTGCTTGACCTTTTATAGAAGCCAGTTTAATTAAATATAATGTAATTTCTCGATTTAGCAATTTTTTTAACTACCAATGGCAATGCTTTGTCTGATTTTATGTCACAGTCTGTCTGTATTGTATCATATCCAGCCAGACTGGCCATATTTTTGCTTGAAATATTTTTACTTAAAAATCTGTATATGGTTTTTCAAGGTTGGTTAATCAGCATATATATGGCATTTCTATTCCGATCGAGAGTCACCACCTATCACTATCAAAAAGTATCAGGCTATATATGCCCATTACTAATAGAATTTAGGATGGTCAACTTTTGCTGATTCAGAGTCATCGCCATCCCACCGACTCATCCTGGCGGCCACGACTGGGTCGGACTGTATTAGTGATGCACAATACAGTACTTACTAATCTATGCTAATTCGATATAAAATACAATTGTGACAAACTTCTTCTTCCTTCCCGGCGACAAATCGCTGCCAATGCAAAGGCGAAGTCCGCACATGCACGGGAGACCTTGCATTTGTAACATTGATGCCTATTGGATGATTCACATTTTAATGACGTCAGTATCTTGGGGAATACTAACGATACACCAAAGCAAAAATGGCAGACGAAGTTGCGAGAATCGTAGAGTCTGACAATGTTTGAAGGATATTACACCAATTTACTTCATACGGGCGATACTAAGGAGGCAGACAATCCGATTGACAATATTCTGATTAATGTGATATTTGGCTGTGAATGCGGAGGCTTCGATTTGGAGTGAATTGAGAACGGCATACCATGATGCCAAGCCCAGTGACCAGTGTGCGCGAGATGTCAGCATCATAATGTTACTTTCAACAAGTGTAGCTGTTTCGCAAATAAAATTAACATTGAAATGTTTATTAAATTAATTACTTTATTTTATTGGTCTCCTAGTTACAAGAAATGAACGACAATATTTGGTATGGTTTATATTTATTGAATTATTATTTATCAAATTTAAAGCAGTGTCTGTTTTAATTTTTATGCATAAAAACTGCTTTATTAAGTATATTTATGATTAATACATTTTTGTGGGGCTAGTTCAAACTCACATGGGCCGGTTCAAAATAGAACTATGCCAGTTAAACAAATCTGGGCCATTTAATTTTTTGCTCATTTCAGACACTGCATTACTTCAAGGAATGGACGTTTATTTCAGTAAAACTTGATTTTTTTTAATTCTCATAAATTTTGTTGTTGATTTTCATGACAACCATTATGCATTGGTATGTGTTTTTCATCAGCACATTGTGGCTGGTTGGATAGCTCATTAATTCAGATTTCAGACAATTAAAACTTCTGTGGGTCTATCTCATTGCTAGAACATTAGAATTAGTTCTTGAACTGTTACACGTAACGCATGCCATTAATAACAGGAAATGTTGTTTAGGTCTTGTTTCTCCAGTAACTACATATACAAAGATGTCATCGGACAGATGTGTTATTTAAGTCAGATAATCTGTTCTGTGTGTGATTACAGTGGTACTTTGCTAATTAGATATTGATTGGAACAACATGATGCCAACAGCACATCTAAATAAGGCTAATGCATAATATTTCTGAATTTACTATTCTGTCTTGGTAATATACATGAATTGATCAATAAAATATTTTTTGTTTGACAAATTATGTTATTTTTGTTTAAACAATTTATCAAATAAAATGGTCAATTTGTTTACAGGCCAAAATACTTTGACCAAATCAGTATTAATCTAGTCTAAAAATTGAAGAAGAAAAAAGAATGAGTTTCATATAAAATAAAAATTACGCCAGTTATGTATTTTAAGAACTTCTGTTTTACATCTAATCAAGGATAATGTAGTTAACAGATTGATCTTGATGCTAAAATAAAATTACTGTTTGTAAAGGCTGATACTTTCCAAAATAGATTCTGTTTGATCCTGTTTAGAGCACATTCAATTTCATTCGTTCTGGTTTAATATAAAATCTAACTAATGTGTTTCATTATTGAAATGAAGTTGAATATTATTATATGAGAACAACTTGCAGACCTTGACATTAAGCGTTTGTACCCAGTGGTTCGTCGGGCCAGTAGATGTTAAAAGTTACTGGCCCAATTTTTTAAATTTATTTAAAAAACTATTTTTGCAATACCCTCTATCGAACCCGCAAGCGCATCAGGTTGCACTCTGAGATTGAGAACGACTTGTGGTTCGAACTGGCCTGATAGCCCCAAAAAAGGTGCCTGGCCAGTGTTAATGTCAAGGCCTGACTTGTTTTCTGTTTTCCCGGAGTGGTGTTTACACCAGACAAATAGTAGTATGTAACTTTGTACATTCTGGTGTAAATCCTGCTACTCGAGTGGGCAGGTGGTGTTACCATTTGCTCCCCTGTAAACAATGCTCTTGTGTTTCTGTGTGACAGATGTACTGTGTCACATTTTTGTTCTGTGTCAACGCTTGTGGAGCCAAATTAATTAATGTCATCTATCATTATGACTTGTTCTTGTGTGTACATTACAGTGAATCCAGCTGTCAGTGTAAACCAGGGTCAATTTTGCTTTTGCTCATAGAACATCATTTCTGAACAAACCCTGTTTTGCTCAACAATTAAAATTTACTTTATCGCAAAAGGATATCTATCTTGTAGATCTGAGTATTGGTGCAACAGTGCTATGTTCTTGCAAAAGGCTCCAAGGTTAAGGTAACTTAATTTTGGTTACAACTCAGATTTCATCGTAACACTGGAATGAAGACTCCTGATTTGTGTTGCAAAATCAAAGCATAGACTCAATAGAGACAATGTCATTTGGCAGTCCATGTAGAGCATAAGTAGGATCTGTGGCGCCATTAGATGCTGTAAATTGTAGAACATTAATTTCCAATTGTCTAAGATTTTTATTTTTTAGAAAAACTTCGGAGGATAATTGCCTTGGTAACATTCAATTGCCTCAGCTGTATAACTCAGTGAAATGAAAGAACTGTGGGTATTTTATTGTTGTGTACTTATTGTCCACAACACCACTGTTCACTCTTTGTTAAATTTACTAAATTCCTCAGTGTCCACTTGGACATGTCCCACTGTCTAACTATGACAACTTTGGTCAACAATGTACAGCTAGGATCCTTGACAGTTGACACAGATGTAGAGTACATGGAGTCTACTTGTGACTACAGGCAGATGAGGCCATGAATAGCTGATTGTATCCTGTCATAACTCATGTTTTAATGGTGACCTGTGTAGGGTGATCATTAACTTGCTGCTGCTTGACCTGCTTTAGCTTTTAGATTTAAAGACACTATTGTTTGTAGGAAATTCTTCCATAGTTAATACCATGCCTAAGTACTTATGACCATGCAAAATAGTGTGCTTATTTACTCTTTTACCTTACCTTAAGATACCTTAAGATGGTTCTGATCGCAGGATTCTCGTGACTCCTCGTTGATCACATCTTCATTGCCGTCTATTAATAGTTTAAGAATTCTGGTTTCTATTTATAAAGGTGTTTCAAAATTATATAGAATTTCCTGGTTGGACCAGAAATTGGCGAGGCGGTTTTTTAAAGTATTTATAGATTTTGTCTGAATGACTGTTTCCAGGAGGGAATTCCAAGGCTTAGTCACTCAGAGGAGAAAAGCATTTTTTCTTATATTTGTATTTGCTCTTTGAGTAAATAATTTTAGAGTATGCCCTATGTTCCCTGTCCTGAAGGATGCATCATCCCGTTTTAAAAGTTTAGGTGAAGATTTAATGTCACATAGACTGCATATAATTTTAAAAACTTCAATCATATCACCTCGTAGATGTCTATATGCTAATGAGGGTCATTTTAATCTTTCTATATACATTTCTTTGGATGAAATTTTAGTTGTGTGTGTTTTTCTTTTATTGAACAATAATGGCATTTTTTATGTGAATTCATATCCTACAATCAAGGTAACATGTTTTATTTGATTGAATCTGATTTCTTCATTGATGCTGGTGTTAGTGTTTCCGCTGCCTGTTTCCTGCTAGTGCCTCTGGGACCATGTATAAATGCTTCACTGCAAAATGTTTCTCAATCATTCTGTTTATCAAATGCAACTGGCATAGCCGACTGCAGGACCAACATGTTAATGTTGGTGCCTGGCAGCTGACAGTTGGTCTGTTATGGAGAGTTGTGTGGTTATTGTCTCGTGTTCGGCTCTGGCTTTTATCTGGAACTCTGTTTAATTATAGGCGTATCATGTTTAAAGTAGCACTTGCCGGATGGAAGTAAGTGCATTGAATTTTTTTGGTGGAAATGCTGTAAATAGAACGGTTTGAACTTAGTAGTATGAAGGTAGCCAGTCGTAACTACTGGACACAGAATGCTAGAATTAGAGGAATGCCATGGGTTGTAAATAATTACATTTAGTTATGTGTAGTGTTGTGAGTTATGGGAATAATTACTACTGACATTTTGACAGTACAGGTTGAAATAGTTTTTAAATTTTTATATGTTGACAGGTGGGTGCATTTGATGCTTAGCACACAACTATAGATTTTTATATCACATGGATTTTCTGTTGAATTCTTTCTGTGTGACATCATGCTGTTGGAATGGCTGTCTCTCTGTGCCTTCCAGGAACAGCATTCCACATTCACAGTGAATGGCATTCTCAGCAGAAGTCTTACGCTCTCCTACATAGCACAACAGCCTTGGCCTCAGGTGAAACATACTTTTTATTGTGCAACAATTTGGCACTTTGTGTGGCTTCTGGTTTGCTAGAGAGTGCACACATTCCACGGCTAATTGGCCAGGCATGTCTCCTGCTATTTACTTCCAACCAAACCTGCACATATTTTTGTTTACCAGTGCAGAGTACTCAACATCTGTGGTTTTGACTTACTGCATGTAGTGTGGTGGTTGTTGTTGTTAACATTCACCTGGTCTGTCAGAGTGGTCATGCTAACAGGTGAACTACTGGTGGTTTCCTTCCTAGTCCACCTGCCCAGCAGCTCTACACTAATGCATTCATAGCTGGCCTTGGCTGTTTAACAATTAACACCTGTATGGCATCTAGGGTCAGAACTCTGGCCCTCTGGGTGACACCCAGTGCATTTTTTTCACATATGAATAAGCAATATTGTTATTTTAGTAAAAAATTATAGAATGGAAACGGAGTACAGTAAAGTAACGTCACACATGTAACAACTACTGAATATCAAAAACTGGTGTTACTGGTGCTGCCTTCTCTACCAATATTTACACACTTGGAAAATTAAAGATATGCATGAAACAATGTTAACGTAAGCAGACAAAATATTAAATGTTGTACTTTGGGGACCTTTTCATACACTGTATTTTTAGCCATGTTATGTAGTTAGTAACTGTTCATATACACAACATGTTACCATTTTATGTGTGCAAAATGTTAAACAAGCATTCATTTCCCACTAAGTAGCATTTTACATTATGTATATAGTTCCAACATGGTCCACTTGTATCATTAATTTTTACAGTAAAGAAGAACTAAATTGCCAGCTCCTTAGTGACTATGTGTTATGGGTGGCAGTGGGGTGTATTACTGTGGAATAACCCTGGTACTGTGGCAGTGGGGTGTACTACTGTGGAATGACCCTTGCTATGGGGTGACTGGGGTCATTCAGTCTTGCCTGTCCATCACAATGGCTGTTCTGCCTCGGTGGCCAGTGTTTGCTGTAGGCACACACTGTTACCATACAGAACCTGATAGACTGGTATCTCTTAACACATTGTGTCTCCCACATTTGTGTGCATTTTGACATATGCAAACCATTATTAGATGTATATTTCCATATAAATGATTTTAGCAGCAGGGAGTTGTGTAATTTTTTATTGTTATTATAAGAAAGCTTTAATGTGATGGTTTCTTTCAGTGACACACTAAACCACACTACATATATTTCAGGTACTATAGGGTATCTAGCCAGATGAGCTTTGGTAGTGCTGCATTGATACACAGGGACATTAATTAAAGTATCAGTTTCTCTGCTCTGCTCCATTCACCTGTGAACAGTACAAAGCTACCCCAATACAAAGGGTTGTTTTCTCTGTCTCTGTTAATCTATTCCAGTGTCTCTCAGTGCAGCGATTCCCAAATGTTCTTGGCTCAAGGCTCCACAAATTTCCACTTTTTCACTGAGGATCCCAGCTTTGTGTTTCACATGTAATGTGTCATTCCAAAATGATTTTACTTGTTTGTTGAGGACTTCCTGGAACTACTTGCAGGCCCCAGGGGTCTTAGGCCCGATTTGTGAACCTCAGATAGTGAGCAAGACATTTTGTTTACCCCATATTACTGGCAGTTTAGATAAGTCAGTAGAGCTGCATTCCTTGACAATTAAACATGAGACCAGCCAGCACTGTGGGGTTGTAGTATGGGAAGGCCTCATGCAATGTGGCTGACACTGACTCTACTAGTGTCCGAATTTACCAAGAAACCAATTTCTGTCATAATTCAAGTGAAAGCGGGATGTTATTTGTGGCAGTATAGGACCCATTGATTTTGTTTTTATTTATTGTTCCAATGGCCTAAAGGTTCCTTCACCTTCCTTAAAGCTGCTACCTTAAATGGTTCAACCAAATGCGAATCCAGTTCATTTATTTCCAGATGTGTAGTGTGTGACTAGTTTAAGTAATGTGCGCAGTCTGTTTAATAAAAAAAATGCCTATTTTTGTTCAAATCATAAAAAATATTTACTTCAGTCATTAGATCTGGTAAGGATCAAAATAGTTGATATCCAAAATGGTAAATACATACAAAAGTTGCACAAACGAGCGGTTTATTTTCGAACCAGCATATTGCAGTGGATACTTGGTAGGTTTAATTTTTCGCAAAATTAATTTGAAATGAGACTAGCAAAAAATCGAATTGAGGAAGTACCTTTGACACCCTTATCCAGTGACAGAAAAAAAACAGTTATGCAGTGACAGAAAAATTGCTGGACTCTCAGTAAGCCAATGGCTTCCTAGTCCACTTGCCATCTAGTGTTTTACTTTTACCTTTGGATGGCAGCCTTGTTAAATCTTGACAGACTTGTGTCTAGGTCTTCAAGTGCAGCGCAAGGCACAAACCACTTCTGTTGTGTATGTGTGCATGTAATGTTGATTCCCATGCTTGTCCAGACATATTGAATTCAGCTTAGTGGCCTATTAAGGTGGCTGGTGCGGCTAGCGTGTCAGTTGATTGTTTAATTTTTTCTTAACATGCTAGGATATACTAAACTAAATGTTGACACCACAAAAAATCACCCGGCAGTGATATTTCACCAATCCATCCTTTAAAAATGCAGTCCGTTTGGACATTCCCTTGAGTTCCCGGAAAAGCGACAATGTTTCCATAGTAACATCCGTGTGCGCTATGTTATATCTACCTAACTAAATCATGTACTTAAACCAGCAAATATCAGTGTTAACATAGTTTATCGTGCCTTTGACACTAAAGGAAATGCCAACGCTTATGTGACCTGGTGACCTCGCAGGATAATGGGCCAATCAAAATGACCGTAAACATGCCCTGCCACATGTTTGTTAGATGGCTGGCGTAACCTGATACCATAGATGACAACAGTTAGAAGTACAGATCCAAGGGCTATTGTGGTACCAAATTAATTAGGACATGTCAATATTACAAATGGCCATTATGTATTGTCAGCAATACATAAAATGCCAGTGAAAAAACGCAAATTTCAATACAAAAACAAGCATTTGTTGAGATTGTGTTTTCATTAATAACCAGGAAATGATGTTTCAAATATTGTTTGAGAAAAACTACAACACTCACGATGTTGCAATTTTTCATATGAACGCGTCTTCCGTGCACGCAATGTAACACAGTAGTAAACTACAATTGGTGAAGGGTTTGTGTCAAAAATACACTCACTTTAGGCTGTCATTCGTCTTTTGCTTAATTCATTCACTATGTGTAGCAGACATAATTGGTTTATGTTAACCAAAATCTGCCTGGTAAGTTATCAGTTACACTATCATGCATATATGTATGTCATTTATTTCTTTGAGGATTTTCTCAAAACGATTAAACTTTGTTTTTAGTGGCTATTTTTTCACATTTACTAAAAAAAATTAAATACCTTGTAACATAACCAAATAAATGAAAAACTAAAAAAATTAATCTGGTATATTATATAGTATTTCAACTACAATCTGAAGAAATGGTTAATTTATCTTAAAAACTTCTACTGAAACTGATCAAAGCATATAATAGCCACCCAGCTACCTTAAGCCTGGCGCACACGGGCGGATCGGCATCGTGGCGACAGCTCGCGAGGCCAACGGCTGAGCTATATTTCTCATCACCGCTGCCCACAGATGAGCAAATTTAGTTGAGCTGCATACATGGTCACGACCAATTCAGCCCACAATGTTTTGTGCAGTTTCCCTCCAGAAAACAGCATAAACATGCCGTCCTGCACTCATTTGTATTTCTAAATTTTTTTACTACAATTACAGGCAGTCCATTATTCAGAATAGAAACATCAATAACTTAAAGCAGAGCTCTACACTAACTTGGAAGAGCACATAGGATGCACAGTTTTTGACATAGGTGTCTTTTTTTTGGATTTGGATAAGTACTTTACTCAAAACAACTTTTCTAATAGTTTGTTAGCAAATTTCAACAAGTTTGTCTTCCAAATTGACTCGGACAAAAAGTCGTTTGGCACCGCCATTTTGTTATCACATGATCGCGGTAAGTGTTATTATTGGCTAGATTACTTTCGCAGCTGAGCTGATAGCTCATTTTGCCAGTAGACGAGAGAATCGAGCTTACGCGATGCAGACGAGAGCTGAAAATATCAAATACGACAGATAATCTTTCCGCCGGCTCGCGAGGCCAACAGCTTAGCTAGATCACCCGCACACGAGCAGATCGACCGGAGAAACGCGTCATGAGCTGGCGCCACGCTGCCGATCCGCTCGTGTGTGCTGGGCTTTAACAACTGACTTGCAATCACATCACTTATCTCCACTTGCCAAATAAAGGCTGAGACTGACCCTGTTTGCTTAGCTAAAGAAACACCCATGATCAGAATAAACACTGCAGTTTGTTTGAGGGTGCATTTGAGATGCAACAATATCGTAGTATTTATAACGCCAAATTCTGGGAGCCAGCCGGGCTCTCATTGTTGGAAATTTTGGGGGCCCGACAGTAAATCTACGTGCCAGCAGGCCCCTGGGCCCCTGCTAAATTCAAACCCTGGACAAGATGTTGCCGACATACAGCTGCACAAGTAATGTTTTTTAAGGTAAACGTTGTATTGAAAAAGTCTTTTTCCTATTGAATTTTCTACACGAGGTTAGCAGGCAAAAGGAATACTATTTATCTTCTTCACACCCTAGTTGGTGCATAAGGCCACAGGCAATATGCATACTTATAAAGTAATGTCTTTGTTATGCCCATTCATATGTGTGTCAACTGGTGTGGTATAGAAAAGTGACCCCGGATCACTTTTCTATATAGAATTGTGTCCCCAAGGTCACTTTTCTATAGCAATATGTGACCCCCCCCACTATAGAAATGTGACCCCCATCAAAAAAAATAAAAATTTCATACAATAAGTGGTTAGGAGTTTGGTGACACATTTACATTGATTAATTGCATATATCTAACTACATGATACATAAATGGGGATAATTAGATAATAATTGTTATGAAGTTGCTCACCGTTTACATAAAACATACCACAGTCCCAGTGTAATATAATCGTTTGGAATTGATTAATTTAGTTAAATATAATAAATTCATGCATAAACCTGTATTACATTGGTATATTACTTTGTTTATGTGTGAGCCATTCTCGTGCATGCATAAAACCTATTTTAACATGCTACATAAAAGCCCAAAATATAAATAGAATGTGTGAAAAACTTGCCGTGTGAACAATAAATAATTAGCAACGGGGTCAAAATTCTATAAGGGGGATCACTTTTTTATGGTGGTCACTTTACTATCTCACATCGGAACCTATTTTTCTGTATTATCACCATTTGTATGCAGATCATTGTTTCAACAAATCAACTTTCTTCAGACATATATGCCTTCTGCTGAACATGTGTTGTGATTAGCCCATGTTGCAGTGCATTGAGGTAAAACTTTTTTCTGCCAGTACCTTCTATGAACGTATGATATATATATATATATATATATATATATATATATATATATATATATATATATATATATATATATATATATATATAATATATCTTTTGGGATTGCTAAGTAACAAATGGCAAGTAAAATTGTTGAATAAAGTCTTGATGATCCATACTTAAATGTGGACAGCATTGGAAACCTACACATATTGATACAATAATGTGAAAATGTCAGTCATCTACTAAACTATGACTTGCTCTGTAGTCTTATTTTAAAATTTATGTGCATTCAAGTTAATGTGCATGTAATAATCATGGTTTAAAGTTGATGTGGTTAGTTTGAGTGCTATTTTCACCGTTTCTTGAACAATTATGACTTTTACTGACATTATTATTTATATGTGCCACATGTGGCTTTGCTGCAGAGGTGTGAACACTGCTAACAGTTGCCATCTGGTCGGGAGGCTGTGGAAGGCTGTTATTTATTCACCATCTTTAGCAGAACACAGTTGACCTTAAGACTGTTTACCGTTTCTTTTGGTAAGCTTATAGCTCTGTTCCATGTTAGTTCACAAGCTTTTTCTATGTCCGCAAGGCTGGTGCGTTAACACCAATTCTTTTCAGAATATACATGTGTTAAACCTCAATCGGGGGTCCTCGGCCCACTGGGGGGCGCAGAGAGTTGCCAGGGAGTCCACAAAATGGCAAGGGAAAATTATAGTTTTAAATTACCTGGTGAAATAAAAAAAAATTTAAGTTTCTGACTAACTATGAAAACAACCACCTGTAGCCGCCAAACTTTTCATGTATCTACTATACATATGTACATATCACGTTAACAAAACCATAAATTTACTGCCGTATAACGATTGAAAAATGAAAACTAAACGCAAAGCTCCACGATTACCACATGCAATAGTTTTCGCAATAGTTTCATAGTGAATCTGCAAGGTGCTATTATAAGCAGGGCTTCCTTGAGGGTTCATTGTGAAGCTTTGCGGCTAACTTTTTGGTGTTGTGCATCGTCAAACAGAGAAGAAAATTGAAAAATTTATTTCTCGTCCATCCTCCTCAAAACGTGCCAATAAATACAAGCTGACATATTGATATACTGTGACATTTATTTAATTTAAATCTGTTTGTTTGATTAGTAATAGATAACAAGCAATATAATGGCACTAGCACCAGCAAACACGTTTTCTTGTAATGTTTAATAAAACAAAAAATTTTATAAGCAATAATTTTAACATAATTTTAGCAAAAAGGTGGAGGGGTGCCATATCTTATGTAGGGGGGTCCCTGGAATTTTTTATTGTACATAGGGTGCCTTGGAGGCAAAAAAGGCTCCTAGCAAGTTGCACTGATGAAGTGGGATCTTGTAATGGTTGGCTGACATCATCAATTTGTTGAGGAGGTGTTAGTTACACAAATAGTATGTGCAGCAAACTAGCATACTAGTGTATATGACTATATGTGCATCTACCCAGATTCTGTAATTGCATGTCACAAACATGAAGATGCATTGAGCATGCAGGTCTAATATATTTGGTATTTTCGTGTGTTTTCTGATAGTGTAAGATCATTATTATTCTTTCAAAACAACATGTGAATGTGTCTTGCCTTGGCAACTTGATGACCAATGTACAGTTTAAATAAACAGAGTTAGTGATTTTAAGGGGTACTTACTTACTGCACCCCAGGTCTGGTCAACTGGGTACACTACAATGCCAAGTATGGGGGGGTACATGGTATGTAGTGTTTATGGTATAAGCTGTGAGCAAACAGTGAGGGTGAACTACTTGTTTCCGTGTGGTAGTGTGTTCTCCCACTGTTTACTGTTTGTGTTTCAGATGTGGCGCAGTCAAGCGAGCTGTGGTTTCGCCGCCGTCAAGATGCTAATCTTCACCAGTCACGGCTAGCAAGTTCACGCACACAGTCACCAGTGACTTTACATGCCTACCAACCAGGTTATATCTCTATGACTGCACCGCTGCCACATCTGTTGTCGCACCACTCCCTCCGTCAAGGAGGTCATCTTCATTCAAAGTACTGCCAGCAGCATCTTTAGAACGAGCACTAGAGATATTGTCCGTGACCAACTGATGTGACCGGTGTGCTGTGGCAGTGAGACAGGCCCTCCTTGAAAGAGAGATGTTGTAACTTGTAGACCCCCAGAGATGTCTGTGAGTCGCATAGCAACCGGCCGGGCCCCTGTTGGCCCTCAGAGAGGACCAGACAAACACTACATGTATGACCACAAGGCTATAGGCGATAAACCGAACGATAGTGTCACTTCGTTCAGGTCAAAGGTTGCCCAGCTGAAGCATGTCTTCCAGGGCGAGGGTGACTTAACTGGTGGTGATCTTCACCACAGCATATCCTCGCCCAGTCCTCGGTCACCTGACCCCTTGGTGCGAAAGACCCGGTCGAAATCAACATCCGAGCAGTCAGCGAGAAGGTCGGAGTTGATTGACCCCACAAGCATGGAGCCGCAGAAATATTTTGAGGCGACGAACCACGTTGAACGATTCCGTTACACACGTGCCATATTTGCTCAGATGGAAGAGAAGTCGAAACTCGAGCAAGGTAAAAGGAGGCTGTTTCAGCCCCACCACAACCAAAAGAGTGCGATCTCACCGAACCAGATGGAGCGCAAGCGGGCATCGTCTGACGCGTCTGTGCTGGATGACATGAATGGTCAACGATCCCACGCTGCCAACGGGGCACTCAAGGACAGTCGCAAGCACCTCGGTTCTGTTGATAACCTCGGTGACAATGGAGGGAGTCGAGCCTGTCAGCAACAGACGAAACTCATGCATGAGATGAGCCGCTCAGAAGGTGACCTGTCTCGTGAAAGATCACATCAAAGGTCACACAACATAGATCAGCAGGTGGATTCACAATGGGCTAGCAAGCGCGCTATGCCACAACAGGCACAGCCAGTCGAGAAACCAGCACCAAGACAGATACAACATTCCATGCGGCCCTCTAGCGGTGAGAGAACTGCTGGTGCCGAGCCGCCAAGCTACAGTCAGCACATTCGTGAGAAGCGCGCAGCTGCTGCAGCTGCTGCGGCTGCTGCTGCATCTGTCTCCAAGGACACAACTGCTGTAGACACAGTGACAAGTAGCATCAGGGACAACAAACCAGAACTACCCCAGTATCCAGCTCATTCGACAGCATCTGCTGATGGTGTCACCGAGGATACATCTGTTGTTGCCACGGTAACAAGCAGCAGCCATAGCAAGCGTGATACAAAACCAGAACTACCACCGTATCCGGCCCGGACCGTGACTTCCAGTTCGCGGGTGGTGTTGAACTCAACGTCTTCACCCAGCAAACAGGCAGTTACAGTCGACCGCGCCAGCCAGGACGTGGCCAATGACGATAGACCGCCAGTTGTGATGCGACGGACTCACGTCAACCGTGAAAGTCGTGATGCTTACGGCATGGTGCTGCTGCCAAAGAGACGGTCCCGTGATGACGCGCGACTCTCCAAGGAGGAGATTGAGGCATCACTGAGCCAGGCTGACCGCTATTGGCGAGAGAGTGGTGACAGTCCGGTCATGACGGATGCAACCATGATGGACAGCACTCACAGCAGCGGCTCTGGAGAGGAGATGGCACACTCTGACAGCGGGCACAACCTTTCGCACAGCCCCACGGATGCACAGCAGCAAGCATGGACCACCATGTACGCACTCAACCAGGACGCGGAGTGTCGGGAAGGAGAGCCGTGGGAGCAGGCCAACGACCGCTCCTCCAAGCTCTCCATGGACAGCAATGTGGAGGAGGTGATTGCGCTTAGGTCACCGTCGGTACCGAAGGACGAGGTCCTTGAGGAACCATTCCGACACCACAATCGCTCGCCCTCTCCTCAACACATCGCCATGGAGAGACATAGTGCAGAGGAATCAGCCCGTGTCTCCACCAGGCTCAAGGAGGACAATGGTGGCGAGGTCAGTGCACCGAAAACAACTTTAGAAGACTGGATTACAACGCCGGATGACTCGTCTAATACTGACATGACCTCATCAATGTTGACGAAGGAAGAGGAAGAAAATGGCACTGATCTGTAAGTTGGTGTTTCTTGATTATTTCAGTGATGTACATATTTCAACTAATCATGTCACCTGTTTGAACTTACTCTATATCTGGGGTAAGTTGAAGCAGGCGACAGGCACGCATAAAAATACTAATTGTATTTCATTTCTGATAAGATTTCAGATACATGTTTGCTTTGTATGTATAGTACTTAGAGAAGTTAGAGATACACACTAATGCCTGCATCTATATTGTGATAACTAAAAGGAGTTTAAAAATATTATGTTGTTTTAGAAAGTGTTTAAAGTAGCCCCAAGCCCCCTTACCTAGTCTATTACTAGTAGCTGACTAGCTGGTAGACATTTCAATATTATCATTGACATTGTGCCACAATATCCTCATCAGTATTCATCCATCTGTTGACAATTTTAACATTGTATATCAATTTCAAGATTGACCAACCCTTTCGTTTTGATGTGTCTCTGAGCTCAGGTTTCAGACAGTTTGGATGTGATAAAAGTTTCTGTATTACTATTAATGTATGAGCTGTTAGGGTTAAGTGATCACAATGGTAAGTTTACAGTATCTAAATTTATGTATTATAGTAATTTTTATTAACTTAATAAATGACATAAAATTATTTTTTACAATCATTTTATATATGTGTACTCACTTTGGAATGGTTTTATGTGAAACAGTCATGAGGGAAAATTCATCCATGGGTATATAGATAATGGGCTGTAGACATATCAAAGCCAAAAAACAAGGGTATATTAACACTAATGAAGCTGACCAATCATGGACAGTTGGCATCCCGTGTGTGGGAGTATGTCTGAATAGTTGGACAGTCAGCATGCCTGGGATTAACATGAACCACAAGTCTAGCACTAGTGGCAGTAAACTGAGGTCACTGCTTGTACACCCCAGGGATAAACCACCAGCCACATGACATTGTGGAGTTATCTACAGCATCCAGTGTCACAAATACTTCACCCCCCCTTAACCCCCCAGTCATCCGCCCGGTTTACATGCACCTACAAATGGAAGTTGGGGAACTGACCGAACATCTGGGAAAAGGTTTAAAAAACATGTAAATTGTTTCAAATTGTGTATGCTACAGAAGTTTACCATTGGTTACTCGCAGGGTTAAATCTGTCCCGATTTGACAATTGACAGATTGAGTGCTTGATTCAAATTGAAATGTTGTTTCATGGAGTTACACCCAAGTTGCTGGTTATTGTTCTTTTTCATTTTCTTTTGTTTGATGTTCAGTCTTTGTTCTGCTAGCTATAAGTGTAAGCAGGGATTCATATTTAAAAACAACAGGCGAGCGATAAATTGCTCGCCTAAATATGCCAAATTAATTTAAGCAAGCGATTTGTTAGTTGTTTTGTTTACCGTGTGGTGGCGCCACCATTTCCCATTCGGATTCTGTCGTTCTCGCCATGAAATTTTAATTGGTGCTTGATGGCGCTGACTTTTGTACAAAGAAATAAATGTTTACTTTAGTAAAGCCTATACATTCTGATTGCAATTGGTGAAACGGTTTTGAATTGCAACATGTCACGGATGACCATAGGCTGTAGCCTGGGCAAAGCCAGTGGCTGTGCCATGGTACTGTGCCCAGGCCGTGGCCGCGACACGGTACTGGTTTCGTGTGCAACTTCGTTTAGGTAGTTTAAAAATTGCAGTTGAAATTCACAAATACGCCACGTATAAGAATGACATGTATAGTCATAACTCATAAATGCAGCTTAGTAGGCAACACCAATATAAACTGGGGTGAAATGGCATGCTTCCATTGCATCACAATGCCAAATGCACAACTCAAACTCAGTGTGCAAAAAATATTAATTTGTCATCCGCACATGAAACATTGAATCAATGTTAAATAGTACCGGAGATGTGCGTCGTGAATTTATGTGTTCAGAGCGGTTGAAAGATGAAGTAGAACAATTACTAAAATTATCGTTTCCAATTGCTGATCAACTTTTACACTCCGTGTCAACTCATATCAATTTTTGGTAGTTCAGATCCAGGTTATTATTTTCGATTCCCATTACTGCGTAGTCGGTCAATCGGATCGTAGTGCAATATTGTTGATCCCTTAACTATTCCATAACTGTACAAGTATACATGTATTTTATTCAGTTCGACATACAACATTATGTGACATTTACACATAATACAAATCAACGTTAGTCCACTCATTTGATAATTTTTATAAACTGCGCGGCCAGCATAGCTCCGATGGTGTTTTTGCAATCTTGGTGCAGTGGGCTACGATCGCCATCACCGGTGATGGATGATATGTGAACTCCGAATATTGGAGCCCGAACACTGCGTTATAAAGAGGAGAGACTTTCCTAGTGAATCTAATACTCAAGAAAGTACTTGTCAAGACGAACACTTGCAGGCAGCGAGCGATTTTTAACAATTGACGCGAGCGATAAATCGCTCCCTAGATTATTGATTTGTGCAAGTGATAGGGAGCGAGAGCGATCACTCACCTCAAATATGAAGCCCTGTGTAAGGTTACTGGTATACATGATTAGGTAAATTAAACATTTGGATTTTTCAATATGAATGATCACCCTGCTAAATATGAGGAATGAGATATTTTACTTCTGATGTGTGGTGAACTTTGTAGTTGAGTTATGTAAGATGCCATGCTACTGATACAGTAACTGTACATGTTGTATTGTACTTTTGGTCAGTATCTAATCAGTGACCTGGCTATGGGACAAGTCAAATTAGAGATATATGTTAGATACTTTCAATGGTCTTATCTGCAAATGGCAGGGGCATTCATGTACTTGTGCACCAAACAAAGAGATGTTCTATTAAATTTTTATACTAGCATGTTTTATCACAGGTTAGCAAGTCTTGTGTTTAGATGTCTTGATGGCACAATTTACAAGTGCCGAAACATGAGAATGTTTTTGGCTAATGAAGGCTGATGCACTGGTATAATTATATTTATAGTTAGCATTTTTCCCCCGTCATGTAGCCTGAATACAGTTCTATTATAATTACTTTAACAAATAATTACTTTAACAAATTTAACAAAATAATTGTTAAATGTCACATTGTTTTTTATGTCGTTTATTAACTTAAAGAACCTAAATGTATTTTGTACTTGTGCTTGCAGTTTAAAATATGAACAAAGGTTAAATGGTTACTAGAAAATTACCATGTCTTGCCATGTTTGAGAGGTCTGGTAGTTGACACTTTTTGTTACTAATCTTACTTGTTCCACTAATAAAATGCAAACCCTGTATGTTTGAACCATGTCTTTCCACAGCTTCTAGCCCTGGTCCAGGACTCTAGGGTAATATATGATATGGGGTAGGCTATTGAAAGATTTATGTGAGATGTTGCCTGTTGTGAAGCTGTCTGGGTTAGCCAGTTCCTGGACCTGGCTTTAGTGTGGCCTGTGGTGAAATGTCACTGTCAGGATGTTGTATGCAGCTGAGGTACATGCTGCTTTCTTAGGTCTCTGATTAATGACCATACCTACAGCAGCCAGCAGTGACACTCCTGCCTTGGTCAATGGAGTAAAGGGAAGGTCACATCATGAGTAGTGGACTGTAGCGATAATTGCTATTTATACTGTTATGCTTATAATAAATGTATGGTTAACCAATGTTTCATAATCAGTGCGTATTTGTGTGGCCATTAACATTAATTAATTATGAGTAAGGCTAGTACTTTTACCAGTTAACAACAACGAAAATGTTGTCTTTTCCATTCTGGGTGCAATTTATGCCCAGAAATGTTTTGATTGCAGACCTTTCTATCAAAGTTTGGTATTTTAAGACTGCGAACAATGGAAAAATTTGCATATATATATCCATGTTCAAGATAAATGTTTTCATTCTGTGAAAACTCTTTTAAATGTATATATCTTAAAATCACTACTCGATTGGTCTAACATCAGTGCAACCGAGTAACATACTGATTCATTGCCATACTAATACCGGGATCATCTAATTAAGTGTGGCTTTTACTCTGCAAGTGTGGTGTGGAGTAATTAAATATATCAAGTCCTTCCACTCGGTGGGTGCTAACATCCCATTGTGTGAATGATCAATCACGAAGGTACAAGCTGACACATTGTAACATGAGCCTCTAATACATTTGCTGCTGGGCGTGGATTAGCTTACGTGGCTAGGTAGGAGCTGGAGAGGGACAGGTGCTATTTGTTCACAGGTTACACCTATGGCAAAAGTCAAATGTTGTCATTCCTGTGTCACGGACAAGTCGATGTGGATGTTTTCCAAGTACTGGTTTGGTCATCTGTAAGCACTGAGTGTGACAGCGACGGACTTCATTTACCAAGGTGTCTTCACTAGTCGATTGGCGGAGGATGTGTTTGCATACGAGGTGGAGCAATTTACAGTTGGTGTTGTTCCCACATTGCTTTGCCATTGACTAACCAGGTGTGTAAATTGAAATCGTGTCGCCATGGTTATTACAGATGAAGCCGTACATTGACATCAAAAAGTACAATAAAGTGACAATTGGATATTGTCGTGTACATGTGTAGTCGTCGCATGTAGTTGTTGCGTGTAGTCGTTACACTCCCATAGCTGACTCCTATGGCAATCAATCTCTAGTGTAACACTGCTGCCAAGAAGATGATGCTCATGTGAGGAGATGAAGATTGTTTGCTTGAGGGACACGCTAAAAGCAGCACCTGAAAAGGTAGGGCCTAGTGTTGGCCATTTCTGGAGATACTTGTAAGTGTTCACGTTGCTGATTAATGACTCGTCACATGTGTGGAACAAGATCTGTCTGTATCAGTGTTGTTGCTACAGTACACAGCTTATGGAAGTTGACTAATTTGAAGCAGTCACCAGAAAACCTTATTTAACACTAACAGGTTGACAGAGCCCTTCTTGCATCTGATGTGAAGAAAGTGTCACTTATTGTACTTACTTGTATGCTGGTTGTATTGGTCAGTTGGATGGATGCTGGTCGTATTGGTCAATTGGATGGATGCTGGTCGTATTGGTCAATTGGATGATCCACTTGGAACTTGGTTGTTGACTTGAGGTAGTCTTCCCACCGAGACCATGGGAGCTGGTTCAAGTATCCTGTCACTGTGTCAGACTACCAAGGTGGTTCTGTATGACGACCAGGGCGCCTGTTACAATCCAAACGAGCGTTGTGAACGGCTGCCACAGCCTGGCTCTAGCAACACACGCAGGGATGTTGTGATTCACCTCACTGACAACTCATCCAGGACTGTCCAGCTAGTGGCACCAACATCATCAATTCCCAACAAAGTCATCAATCCTGTGTTTGTGTCAACCATCTCCCTGTCACACCTTCATCGTCACAAGACGTGTCCGCCATTCGTGCTGCGAGGACCATCAAGGACCTATCCTCAGTTGGTTAGAAAGCAGCCAACTAGGTCCCATCGACGGACTAGTAAGGATTATATAGATCTGCTGTACCAGGAGTACCCCCTGACTCCGGTGCCAGCGTCTGGACGGACAGTCAGATTGCTGCCGAAGGTCTGTCTTGACCGCCTGCCCATGGCCGTGCATCCACTCTACACCTGCAACCCTCTGCAAGAGGGCCATGTCATTGCCAGGGCGGTGTACAGAGGGTAACTATGTCTTCACTACCACGGCTAGTACAATAACAGGTTGATACATTAAAATTTATTTTCTTATAGGTTTATGTTTGAGAATTGTGAGCCTAGTAAAGTAAGGCATGTGTGTTGATGCTGCATTTATAATTGTATACATTACGTTTCAACTGTAAAACTGGTGCCAGCCCTGAATGGTGCTCACCTGTAAGACTGGTGTCAGTCCTGAGTGGTGCACCCCTATAAGACTGGTGTCAACCCGGGGGTCACTTTTCTATACCACACCGGATCATGTTTCAGAGACTTAATCTACCAATATATATATATATATATATATATATTATATATATATAGAACAAACATTTGTTATCCTGATTTTTTATTTCTTTCATTACTATTCTAATAATTCATACACATGCTGCATCTTTAAAATGAAAGTTAGCCTGGGGGTTCATACTCCCATGACATAGTATAGTGACCCAGGTTATGCTGTGAAGACAAAGCCTAGCAATATATCTAAATGAATGACTTGTTACCATGATTTTTGACTTTCATTGATATTCTACAAAATCACATACATATTGCACATATAGCCTCTCTGAAATGAAAGTTAGCCTGTCTGATTGGAATTCCAATTTACAAATTCAATTGCTATTGTCAAGCAAAGTAACTTCATCTGGAGATCAGTCGCTTACCTGGTTGAGGTAACAGAGATGATGTTCATTTGATGAGGAATGTGTTAACCAATCAAAGGTATAGAAATCAGAATGAGATTAGCTCGGAAGTATACCTTTATGTGTATCCACATTTTGTAGCTTCTAATGGCTTGCTTCATTTATTTGACGGGAATTATTAGGGTGTGGTTTCAGTGGCTTAATGTTTTGAAAGTAATGTTATATGGCATCCCTGCTAAACAATCATAGCAAGGAATGATCTGTTTAAGACACAAATAAAAAAAATATTGAAATAATCCGGCCTAAAGTGAACTGACACAGAACAGAGTAAGAAAAAAAATGGCGAATTAGTAAATAAAAAGCTTAGACGGCCCAGACAACACGTGTTTGTAATAACGATGCTTATTTGCTGCATATAGCCCGCTTGCTCATTCACATGTATTCAAATAGGCCAGTCATAGAGCTTTCCAAAGGTATAACGTGTTACATATTTAGAAAGTATGAATGGGAACGTAAAAAGCAGCCACAGAGTGATACTGAAATACTCACCAGTTGCACTGCATATAAGCAAGAGAAAAAATTATTATTATTCTCTGTTTCGTCAGTGTACCATAGACAACATTTTATTGGATCTAGTCAAGAGATTAACTGCTGCCCTATCAGCATAAAAAAAATTCCAATATGCCCTCACACATCACAGAGATTTGGACATGACCTTACTCAGGTAGAAAATTCAGGTTCGTGTGAGTACGTCCGACACCATGCATGTTTTTAATTGTATGTCTAGAATTCCCATAGGGGAAAGTCTGCAGTAAAGTGACCCATGGGTCGATATACTACATGGTACTGTGACCCGCAGGTAGCTTTACCCCCACTGATCACGACACCATATAACACTGACAAAAATAATATTTAAGAGTTATGGGTAAACGCTAACTGTTGGCACGTATGAGGTACCTGTGAAGTCAGGTGTGTGGGGAACAGATGAATTTGTCCATGCTGTGGTCCAATCTAGCAGGCAGCTGACTTCATGAATAACTCATCTAACTCAGGGCAGCTGGTGGTGAAGACTTGGGCCAGTGGTGGTCAGTGCTTGGTTGACCAGTCACCACAGACCTTCATGCAGTATTCCTACAAATTACCTGCAAGCATTGATTTTCATGGCACCAGACTGCCACTCAGCTCAGTCCACAGACAAATTTATGAGTCTGTACTTTGTCAACAACTAGTCCACCAATGTCGAATCACAACCACCATACCATGTTCACACGTACTTTCGAACAAATAGAAGTATGACCGTTGGATACAGCCCAAAGCCGATTCAAGAAGGCAGCGTACTCGCACATTGATTGACTGTTGTTGGTTGTTGCTGGATTTATCGTCTTCTGAAGTAGGTAGGGGTGTATAAGGAGTCCGGAGGATGAAACAAAGAGTCTCGGACTCATAGACCCATACCAAGGGCTGTGTAAGGAGTCCAGAGGATGAAACAAGGATTCTCAGACTCACAGACTCCTAACAAGGGCTGTATATGGAGTCCGGAAGATAAAACAAAGAGTCTCAGACTCACAGATTCATACCAAGGGCTGTATAAGGAGTCTGTAGGATAAAACAAGGATTCTCAGACTCACAGACTCCTAACAAGGGCTGTATATGGAGTCCGGAGGATAAAACAAAGAGTCTCAGACTCACAGATTCATACCAAGGGCTGTATAAGGAGTCTGTAGGATAAAACAAGGATTCTCAGACTCACAGACTCCTAACAAGGGCTGTATATGGAGTCCGGAGGATAAAACAAAGAGTCTCAGACTCACAGATTCATACCAAGGGCTGTATAAGGAGTCTGGAGGATAAAACAGAGTATCAGACTCACAGATTCATACCAAGGGCTGTATAAGGAGTCTGGAGGATAAAACAGAGTCTCAGACTCACAGATTCATACCAAGGGCTGTATAAGGAGTCTGGAGGATAAAACAGAGTCTCAGACTCACAGATTCATACCAAGGGCTGTGTAAGGAGTCTGGAGGATAAAACAGAGTATCAGACTCACAGACTGAGTTTCAGTTTATCCATTTTAACAACATTTAACAAGATTTGCCATCCAAGCCAAAAGCCAAGATGGCAAGTGGACAAGGAAGCCATTGGCATATCGAGAGTCCAACAATTGTTCATCTATGTGTAATCCGCCCTCCAGAGATATGTATCAACCTTGTTTTTAAACATATCCACGCTGCTAGCAGTTATACTGTTATAGCCTTTCATCCATTTATAACCTTTCATGAAATAAACAATCATTTTAACAAACATTAAACTGTTCAGTCTAGCTTTGTGTACCAGTAGATCTTTGTGCATCAGTAGATCTCTATAACGAACTCGGCCCAATGGAATACAGCAAAAGTAGCTTACATTTCTGGATTACTGTGTTGGTGTAAGCTAAGAAACTAGTTCAAACTTCAATACAGTGCCTCTAGTTGTGACATGACTTTAGGTCTACATGGTCTCCATTGGTATCACCTTTCAGTCATACCTGGCTGCCCCAGTCACTCAGCCATTCAGCCACCAGCTAGATCATGTTTATTTCCTGTGAACTCTTCCCCTGGTTTGCTCATCACGTGTACTGTACATACAGAGCAGCAGTGCAAGTCACCAGGTGACAAGTTTCACTGACAGCTACTTGATGAATATGTTAATAGCTGGAGTTTTCCACTGAGTGAGTTATTAAGACAGTCGAATGTCATAGTAATGTTAGAATGCCAATAGCAAATGTTCACCTGATCATTTAGTACAATTTAGAGAAATAATGCGTAGTGATAATGCAAATAGTTATCATCAATGTGATGAATGATTTAGCAATGCATTCTTAGTGACCTACATTCAGACTTTGCATAGATAAGCATATCAATGTCAGGCAGAATGTTATCCACATTAAAAATGCCGTGCATGTCAATATTAAACATATGATATATGTGGCGAAACATTGTTTTCTATTTCAAAATAGAAACAATGGTTTTTAAACATGAGAACTCAGTGAGACTTCATTGGCAGAGTGTCAATGACCATCTGGTTGGCAAGTGTGTCTCCACACTGCATACCAGCTTGAGATGCTCCCTAGATTATCAATTACAAAATACCCCAAAAACATCATCATAATGATCTGTTTAATGGTGATTTCACGGGAAAGGTTGCAAAATGACCATTATGCCTAACTTGCTACAAATACTTAGGCCAATATGGTTTAGTGTTGTTGTTTTTTTGTATCGCTTAGATAAGTATTGACAAAGCAACCTTCACCGAACATTTCAGAGCATTTACTATTATGATTATTTATCTACGAGCATATATATGTGTAATTTCACAGGCTTCTCAGTCTCATTTGCATTTTATGAAATTAAGCCATATGAGAATTAACAGCAAAATGTTATGGGAAGCAAGTGAAATTCAGCAATACTTCTATATACCCTCATAAATGAATATCCCAAGTTTGGTCAAGATTGACCAAATATTTTTTGTTTTATGTTGATTTGAATGGGCTGCATGACTTTTCGTAAAAAAATAACAGTACCGTCCTTTCCTGAACATTTCCACTTCTAACTGATTTAAAAGGCAGGAAAGGTGACACATTATGCATTAAAATATTGCTACATATATCTGGATAAATGTTCAGCCTCCAGCAACCTGAGCTCTATTGTCTGGCCTAACACTTACTTCAGTAAGAACAAATTCCGTAAAAAATGTGTCCTTTCCTGAACTACTAAATATGATGAGATTGGTGGCTAGGGCGCAGGATTACTGGACATATATTTTTAATTATGCATGTATAGACTGGCTAAAAATTATTAAGGAACAGTGTGGCTCTTGGATTATCTGTAAAATTATATTAGAGTTTTGTTGGTATTGTCCTTTCCTGAACATATAGTTTTACAGCACCCTCTGCATGCTCATATTTGGTTTAATTGGATGCCTAGGGGCCATTCAACATTATTTATCATCATTTGCACAGATACAAAGAGTACACTTCTTAGTTTTTTTTAGAATTTCTTTTCATTTTAATTGAAATGCAGAACTTTGGAAAATACTAATTTTATTAAATATAATTTTTTATACATTAAATGCTGAACGTGAACTCCATTCACTTTTTTTAAATGTGTACGCTGTCCAGACATCACATTGCTTACAACATAGTGCAGCTCCAATGATGATTTATAACAGTGTAACTTAATACTATACTTGATGAACAAACTGTTCAAAATGGTTAATACCGGATTAAACATGTTCTCAGTGAACAGTGAAGAGCAAATTCAGCTGGACCCTAAGAAACAGATCTTCAAATTCCACAATTGACGCCATGAAAGTGAAAGTTTAGTGAAGTGAAAGTTTAGTGAAGTGAAAGTTTATTCAACAACAACAACATAATACAGGTGCAGAGTATGGTGTGCTGCTGCTGCTGCTGAAAGGAACATAGCTAAAGTCATACGACTTATAAGGTGCTATGCCCTTCTCAAACTAAATAAATGCAATACAAGTAAAAAAATTAATACAAAATAGCATTCACAATTCACTTGTTACAGTAGTGCTTGTGCTAATTATAAATTAACTAATTGACATAACTTTCAATTAAAAGTTTATAAATATGCTGTAAGTAATGACAATTTGAATGCTTTTTTAAATTGTTTTAAATTTGGTACCTGAGATATTTCATTTGCTAAACTGTTCCACGTATTTATACCTGACAGTGAGTGACAGTAGTCTGAGGGCGGTTTTTTTTTCTTCATAAAACAGTTTGCTTTGTCTGGTACCATACATGTGTATAGCTTCGGTTGGTTTAAAGAATGCTTGAACCCGACCATTTAAAGAGTGATTATTTGCTTTATAGAGTATAATCATAGTCTTGTATGTAACTAAATCATGAAATTTAAGTAAATAACGCGATACTTGCAAACTCTGAAGGACAAGGATCCAGTACACGTCATACACCGACAAAGAACACACCCATAAGTGGAGAAGCTATGTTCCAGTTGTAGCTCTGTTTAACACAGAAAAGGAAAAGTGGAGAGCACAGTGGAAAGCCAAGAAGAACAAGCAGATGGGATCCAAAAAACGAGAATGCAAAGGTGACCATACAGCTGAAGAAAAGCAGATGCAGCAGAATAAGCCACCAAACAAGCATTTCAAAGATCTTTCAGCAGAAGAAAAGAAGCAGTATATCAGGACTAAGGTGGCTGAGTGTTGCAAGAGAAAATCAAGGCAAATGGTGTACGCAGGAAGAAATCGTGACAGGGAAAGGAAGAGGACACTCATTAGGCCAATGATCACATTGACCATGTTGCTGTTGAGGAAGAAGTAGGCTCACAGACGGGTGCAGAGCCATGGATTCCTTCAACACCACCATCCACAAGTAGAGCCATCGATTCCTTCAACACCACCATCCACAAGTAGAGCCATCGATTCCTTCAACACCACCATCCACAAGTAGAGCCACATACTTTGGAAAACACTTGTCCAAGTGTTAGAAGTTTTTGAAATGTTCCACAACCACAAGCAAACATAAACTGATCAAGGGATACTGTTAAAGAGACAGTTAAATACTGCAAAATGTTTTCCTTTCCTGAATAAAATGGTCTTGTGTTCATTACAATGACAGGCGTACAGTTGCTTTGTTCAGCACAACCCACAGACATTCGCAATAATTCCTGACTGTTGTGTCATACATGTAGCAGAGTCAATTACGTCACTCTTGTAAATATGTTGAAAGGTTGTCAACACTCAGACACTGACTTGTTGAAGGATATTTTTATTAACTTTTATAGGTTTTTTTTACCAAAATTAGTTTTTAACACTTGATATGTTGCTCTGCTGAGCTGTTTTAATGTTTGCTCTTATTATAATGTTGCACAGATGGTATAGAGACATGTAAAAAAAAATTCCTTTCCTGAGCGAACTGGCCTTGGGTTCATTACAATGACAGCAATTCAGTTGCTTTGTACAGCATAATCCACAAGCATGTACAGTAATTCTTGGCAGTTCTGTCAAACATTTAGCACTATTGCAGAGTCAATTACATCAGTCTGGTTGTAAATATGCTTACAATTTGTCAATGTGTCTTTTTCCATGAGAGAAAGACTTGTGTTTTCACTCTAATTTATACTCTTCTTTTAAGATAATTAGTGTTCTCCATGTAATCTGTTGCAGATTGAGCTATTTAATGTTTGTAGTTCTTATAATAAACCTGACTGGGGCCTGCTGAACACTGTAAAAGATTTTGTCCTTTCCTGAACAAAATTGTTCAAATTCAGTGCACTGATATAGCATACGCTAACTTTACAATGCCTAGCCCTACTTACACAAAACTGTTCACAGTTCTATCATATCTTTGGTTTGTAGAAATGTGTGTTGGTGATCAGTATACACTGTAGTTTTTAATAGAATGCTAATGAAAGCCACCAGAGCAAGAAATGTGGTTGGAAAAAGCAGCATTTGTTCAAATAAATTCACCATGATGAGCTATATGTGAAGCTCAAGTATACCAATAGCAGAGGAAGTAATAGTATTATCATTTGGTAGCATTTAGAGGCATATGTGTGATGTAGAAATAGCAAAACGGTTGTTCACTTTTGTTCAACATTTATGATTATCTCTGAAAGAATCCCACATAATAAAAAATGTGCAAGTGTTTAAGCTTCAACCCATACATTTCCTCGTTTCTGTATATCTGTACTTTGAATTCATAAATGCATTTTATTTTTTTACCCTGGTGAGACTATTTTGCAACCTTTCCCGTGTAATCTCCCTTAAATTAATGCAGTATAACTGACGACACGTGGAATATAAACGTTGGTTAATGTTATTTTATAACCAACAAATCAATTTGTATGTTCCACTTATACTTGATGCATAATAAAATAACTTCCTGGAATAAGTTTGGCAGACTTATTAACTCTTTTTATCCCAGAGGCCCATCCAAAACAAGCCTCCTAGTTCCTAAGCAGATGTGCTTTCACACCGATTTCATGTTTCATGTATTTGTTGTACTTTATTTGTCAGCAAGTACCATAAACTATGTATGAAATGAAAGCTAATTAAATTATCTTTTGAATTGTGTGAACTTCATAAATGTAGGTCCATCTCAACTTCACCATATTTTTTTTATGTTTGAGTTTGTGGGAAAAAAAATTATAACCACAGTCGACTTCAGATGCCATAATGACATTGCTTAATTATTTTTTAACTGCAAGTGTCAGTGAATGAAACCTTCAGAATTAAGTTCTGATTCAAATGGTAGAAAAAAATAATCATTATCCATTACAAAGTTATGGGATACTTTATCAAATAAGGTAATGACCAAAAATCACAAAACGTGTAACAATTTTGAAAAATTTAAGTTTTAAAAGAACGACAGCTAAATTGAGTTAAATATGTTATACTAGTGGCTGCAAGCACAAGCACAAAATATATATAACAATTATTTAAACTTTTTAATTTTCAGGTAACAAAACACAACTAGAAAACAGTTATTCTTGGACTGCCATCCATACCACATTCGAAAGTATCTCTATGCGCAAAATTGTCAAAAACCTATCCTCCATGGAAACCCTAAAAATTGCAGTCGGTTTCTGAATCCTCTATTAGCCAAAGTCGCATCCAGTTGTCATCAACATGTGCCGATCAATTTGTTCAAAAACCACCTGATTACTATAAAAAATAACATATGAATCATCTGAGAACGTATCAACATCGTTGCCATCACGCATGGCGTATACAGCGTCTGCCATTTTGCGATAATCAACACTTTATTAAGTAATTTACTATGCTCAAAATCACCGTCAAAGATAATAATAACTACACAAAAAGTCGTAGTCAGACTCGGGATAGAAAGAGTTAATGTAAGAAAAACTGTGGTGAATAACAAAAGTTGCCTTTAAAGATTTACATAAATTAAAAGAAGACTCATATCAACTGTTAGAGAACATAATATTATTTCCTCCCTGCCAGAGAACATGTTGCATCCCTGCCAGAGCAAACGACCAGAAAGATACTATCAGTGACAGCAGCAAACACAACTTGAGCCATCTGGTTGTTCTACACATAGATCGGTTATTGTAATTGCAATAATTGCTCGAATCATGCATCAAGTAGATAACATACCAAACTGACTGTTAGAACCAAGAATAGCAAAACAAGCATAGAAACATTATAATTGTTGCTTGCTTATTCGCTGTCGTAGCTGGGTAGTGTCATGCAGTGATGTCATAGCTGGGTAGTGTCATGCAGTGATGTCATAGCTGGGTAGTGTCATGCAGGGATGTCCTAGCATTACAATGGTGTTCTGTCTCAGCCAATGCAGTTTCTCATCATAAAAACACCAAATGAAATGAGAAGTCTAGTGATTTAGTAGGTCAGCCTGAGTAAACACAATAGTCATTGTTTCATTATTTCCTTCCTATCCTCCAGGTATAAAAACGACAGCACAAATATAGTAACTGCTTTTAAAAATAATTAACTTTAGGAAGGATTTTTTTTTTAATGAAGAAAAATATATTTATGATGGGTAGAAAATGCATGCTGTTCAGATTTGGCTTTTGGCAACAGTTGAACGATCATTCGTGAAGCTTTGACCAGATCATTACAAGTTACAGGATGCTGTGGTCAGTGACAGTAATTAGTTAGAGACATTTCAGAAGTGATTTTGGACAATGACTCTGTTGTAGGTGACTGTATTGTGAGTTACTTCTGCGTGTGTTTATTACACACATTTATTTATGTGTCTGTGTCTCTTTATTCTTATCGTCACTACTCATGGAAGGTGTGTCCTTACATGTCATTATGACCAGTGACTAGTTTACTACTGTACACGTACTGTGTCATGTCAAGTCTGCCTTTTAGGTAGCCAACTCAATACACTGGACACCTCAATACACAGGACAATTGTATATAACAATTGTCTATAATCCATTGTCGCGACAGATACCTCTTTGTTTCCAACACTTATTCCCCTTCCAGTGTCCACAATACAAAGGTTTTACTTTATCTTTATTTCACAGTAAATTTTTCCTTTTGTCCTTATCACATTTTGTCAGCAGTGACTACTGTGCTGCCATCTAGCAATAGTAAGTCTGACGAAGACAACTGCAAGCTTCCGAAACGTAAGAAAGAAATAAGGGGAAAAAATACTGTGAAATATGAGAAAAGGATGAATATAGAACTCATAATGGTTGCATCAATTATGTGATGATGCGTTGTGTTGCCAGGGAGACGAGTGAGGAGAAGGGAACGGAGGAGGAGAAGGAGCAGGAGTATGGGTTGAACAAGAGGGAGCAGGGAGACGGTCACGAGGAGCCGGCGGAACTCATCGTAGATGTGACAGATGTGCCTGGTATGTGGTCAGTTACCCCTCTCACAAAGGGCTAGCGGGGGACAGCTTTATTCTGCATTATGTAATGGTTTTTTTTTACATTTCAGCCTCACTACTAACAGCTATGATGAATGGTGTCATACGACCTAATATAACTGTAATTGATGCATATTTCTTCACGAATAAATAATGTATTGTTTGGGATTTGAAATTTTTTTATTGTGCATCTGTGTGTGGGATCTTTGGCATGTAATTTTTAAGGAGGGCGTTTCTGGGTGTGACAAAGCATGGCGTTTCTGGGTGTGACAAAGCATGACATGGTTATGCTTTGAATGTGTTACTTATGGATGACCCTTAAATGGACAGGTGACATTAGGAATGATTGTCTTATGTATTAAATATACACTAGGCAGTATGTGTACGCTCAGAAGTTTCACAAACGTGTCATTTATATGAAGAATTTTTTTTTTCAGTCTTGAAAAGGAATGGATTTTGTTAGTTGGTAAAAAAAAGTGGGTGGGGCTCCGTGTCGTTATAGCTGTGATAGTTTTATAACTACTTTCATATAATTTATAATATGGGAACCCTGCATATGTACACATGTAAGTATGCACCCATAATGCAATATAAACACATGCCCCACATCACGTAGCAGTACAATCATGTATATATTTAGTCACGTATGTTTGATGTACAGTGTAGACCTATGTCATGAAACATTGTGAGCATGCACGCATGCACAAGCATACACACATCTTGTTAATGTTATACAACAATAATCACATCATGTAGCAGTGCATGACCTTGTCATGCAGTATACAAGCACTCTGTGTGTGTCGTGGGAAGTAACATAGCACCAGGGGCCCTGCTCAATTACACGCATAAACAACATGTGCACGCATGCACGCACAGCGGTCGCATGCATGCACGCACACATACTGTGTGAACACCATTCAGTAGATACTGGTGTCTAAAAAGCTCTGCGTATCAATGACTTTTTACATTCATGTGAACTCTGAATATTCATCTACTGCACAGTACATACCTGACATATAAGACAACCATTGCTAACATCACCTGTCTGCATGTCCATTTAAGGGCCATCCATAAGTTAGGTAACACATTCAAGGCCGTTTTCAAGTCCACCAGCATTTACCTGTCATGTGAAATTGCAGAAATTCCACATCGTAGACATTATAGTGTGGTGAACATTAACAGTATGTGAACAACCCCTTGTCGTTTACTGTGTGCGTGCGGGCGTGTGTGACATTGTGTGTGTGTGTGCGTGCATGCGTGCGTGTGACATTGCGTGTGTGACGCTGTGTGTGTGTGTGTGTGACACAGTGTGTGACACTGTCCGCGTGTATGACACTGTGTGTGTGCGTGCGTGCGTGCGTGCGTGCGTGCGTGCGTGCGTGCGTGCGTGCGTGCGTGCGTGCGTGCGTGCGTGTGTGACATTGCGTGTGTGTGTGACACTGCGTGTGTGTGTGACACTGCGTGCGTGTGTGACACTGTGCACATGTGTGACACTGTGTTTGTGTGTGTGATACTGCATGTGTGTGACACTGTGTGTGTGTGACACTGCGTGTGTGACACTGTGTGTATGTTTGTGACTCTGCTCTGTCCACAGAGGAGGATGGCCTGGACATGGTCAACCAGATCTGGGACCAGTATTTCGACTACAGTGTTGACCAGCGTACACGCTTTGAACCAGGTTCGTAGACCAATCTGCAGACACCAGGTTGTACGAATATCTCATCACGTAGAAGTAACTCTTGTGGGGAAACATTGTACCACTCAACTGCATAACATATTCTCTCTCTCTATGGCTGACTTCTGTCTTGGGAGACAATGTCTTCTACTGGTCTGGGTAGTGATGCCACAGGCATAGGCACCAGAGTTTAACTATCTGAAGCTGTTTCTCAGTGTCCATGTGATGGACTGCCAGCGTGACCATGGCAGCAGCAGTCCTTGTTTCAGGTGGGATATCGAAAGATTTCAAGTCGTTTCAAAACGTCTTTATAGAGAAGACTAGACCGCATGACATATTAATGCTGTATTTGTAAATTGTTTTCATAAAAAATATTTTTTTAACTGCCATAACAGTGAAACAAGTTTTGTGAGTATCAAGAATTTTACACGTTTTCTTTGGTGTCAGTGCGTGGTAGCAGTGTGATTATGTTTAAGAACAGAATTAACACATATATTTTATATATATATTTTACAGCAGCTTTCTGCATGCACATGATTATTAAATCTTGCTCAGTTTGGGAAACAGTTTAGTGTGAATTGTAATTGAATGTGAATTGTACTGCATGAAGTTGAGATAATTCAAGGCTGGTTCCATACATAGAAGTGCAGCTATTGAGAGAATAGTCGCTGGCATGGATAGAGTAGACAGGCATACATTAACAGGTTCCGGTTACAGCAGAGTTATTTGTGGTCAATGGTGAAGAAGACTGACCAAGTTGCAGCAATAATCAATAAGTGTCATTGGCTGGTTGTGATGTGAGTGCGTGGCTGTTGTCTGTGCACAGGAGATGACAGCAACATAGAGTACCTTGATGGAGGCAGCTTTGTCTATGAGGTTGAAGGATTGCCCGACTCAGACCCTGATGACGAGTTCTATCCCAATGCCAAGAAACCAGGCAGGGTCAAGTTCAGCTCTTCTCCCATCAAGGTTTGTTTGTCCCTTGGCTGGCTGGCTGGCTGGCTGGCTGGCTGGCTGGCTGGCTGGCTGGCAGTGTTGTTCAGTGTGAGAGATACTAAATTGTAATGAAGATATATTTATGCAATGAGAGGAACATTATGAAGCAAATATTGCTTATATGTTGGGTATATTTATTTGGTAGCTACAAATTCAAATGATCCATATTCAAGTATATCAGTGATCAGGAACATTTTAAGATGTTGTACATACCCTAGTCCAAACCATACATATGAAAGAATAGTCTTCATGAGGTGATTGCAGCATGACTGACGTCAAGTTGGTGATGGAATGAACAGGTCTGCCAGGGGGTTGAGTGTATGGTCTGCCGGGGGTGGGTTTAAGATCTGCCAGGGGGTGGAGTGTAAGGTCTGCCAGTGGGTGGAGTGTAAGATCTGCCAGGGGGCCTTACTGTAAGGTCTGCCAGGAGGTGGACTGTAAGGCCTGCCAGTGGGTGGAGTGTAAGATCTGCCAGGGGGTGGGGTGTAAGGTCTGCCAGGGGGTGGAGTGTAAGGTCTACCAGGGGGTGGGGTGTAAGGTCTGCCAGGGGGTGGGTTGTAAGGTCTGCCAGGGTGTGGGGTGTAAAGTGCTTTGAGTGGTCCCTAGGACTGGATACCATGCAGTATAAGTTACCTTTATTTAAATGTGTCTATTTTCTATGTGTCTAGAAGTCCCTCATTGCTATGATAGAAACATTGGATGTGAGTTAATCATTGGCCATGTTCCGTGAAGGTTTGTTCGACGTACTCGGTGGAGGACTACGACCGCAAGAATGAAGACATTGACCCAATGGCTGCATCAGCCGAATATGAACTCGAGAAACGGGTCGAACGCATGGATGTCTTTGAGGTGGAACTGCAGAAAGGTAAATACTACAACTCTTCCTCTCTCCGTCTTGTCCTATTCACTCGAGTGACATCAACAAACAGTATGTTATTCCTGTTATATAACGTCAAATTAACTTTTGAACATACTTTTTCATTTCCTATATTTGTAAATATGCTGCTGGGCCGGTTTCATGAAGCATTTGTCCCGTTCAAAGTAATTGACACGAATGTTTGACGGAGCTTAGTAACTCTGAACAGTCACGTGTCTATGCCAACTTGCATGCTCGGTTGCATTCGAAATGATTGAAACGTCAGATGGATTCTCAGAATGAGGTAACCTTGTGTTATCTGGATGGATAATACATTGGATATATTACATTAAAATGCTCTAGACCAGTCAAGTTGTTTTAATACTGTGGTATATCCATCCAGATAATACAAGGCTGCCTCATTCTGAGAATCCTATGTTAAGCACGCGTTTATGAACATCGATTGGATATCAGCACGGCTAGCTGTTGTATAATGTGGGATATCTACCGTCAAGGACAGAGTTTAACATTTGTAGGTGTGTATTCCTTTATGAATTATCCCATCGTAAGTAAACCAACTTATATTTGTCATCAGTTTTAGGGGATCATTGGTTCCCAAATCTACTTAGCTCAAGGCCCCCTGACTTTCTGCCTTCTGACTGACACCCCCAACTTTGTGTTTCAATTGTAATGTGTAAAATTATTGTGCACGTTTGCTGAGGAGCCCTTGAAACTACATGGATGGCAGCACCCAGTGGTCCCCAGCCCCCAGTGGTCCCCAGCCCCCAGTGGTCCCCAGCCCCCAGTTTGGAAAGCCAAATTTAATCAGGCCAAAGTTGTTCCTCTCCACTTACAGAATAAAAAATGAGGCATGATATTAACTCTTACAGTGCTAGTTGCGACTTATGCCGCGCTGCTACTTACTACACACCAGCGCTAATCGCAGCATCAGTTGCGATGCGCTGCCGGCCTCCCAGTGCTAAGCGCGACTTATGCCATTTCCGGGTAACCCCGCTCTTCTGTCGTCATTCTGCGGGAATCCCACCCACAATTCCACATGTATACATTAACACACTATGGCCCTGATACCAGGAACATGTATAAACAATGTTTCACATCGATATGCCCGCGCAATATTTGATCTTGCATCGACCACCAAAGTCAGTTATGCAGCCACCACCGAAGGCGTTTAAAAATGGCAGCGGTGGGTGCGTGCATGCGTGTTTCAGCCTGGCATCGATGTGAATTTGCAACGATTGTTTGATGTGTATTTCGCTGAAATTGGGTCGGACGATGACAGCATAGAGTTTGAGGGGTTTGGACCCGACGATGTCTACGGCTAGCCAGTAAATTTGGTAAATTCTGACCACGATCATGATGTAGCCACCGACACTTACGTCCGCTGGTGTAAATAAGATGGCGACGGCCCAGTCTGTGCTCCATTTACGGGTGAACGACAACTACATGTTGACCTCCCAGACAACCCAACACCACTTGATTTCTTTACCTGAGTACTTGATTTCTTTATCTGATGTATAGTGACTTCATATGACAATCTTCGTAGAACTTCAGTTCAGTGATGTGCAAGAAGACTTCACATGTTACCAAGTCCAAAATACAAACCTTCCCGTTTTATTCATATGAGATTGGGACATAATATACCTGGATACTTGCCAGGCAAGATATATACCTACGTGTAAAGTAAAGTAAAGGTATGTTCTTATATAGCGCGGTATCCGGTCCATAGGACTGCTCAAAGCGCTTTACACTTCACCCCCTGGCAGACCTGTTCACTCCAAGGCCATCTCAACTTCTTTGGGAAGTATTCAGCCACGCTGCAATTGCTGCGCGAAGGCTATTCGTTCACATATCCACCACTGTCTGTATTGCCAGGTACTCATTTATACAGCTGAGTGAACTGTGGCAACGTGGGGTGATCAAACTTGCCAAAGGTTCGAAGCGACCGCAGTGGGATTTGAAACCGGGTTCTCTCGATTGAGAGTCCGGCCTTCTAACCGGTATGCTATCGCGCCTCACTAAGTGTAGTACGTTGTGAAGTGTGTTAATGGATTAAATGTCAATGTGGTACATTATGGCTCCATTATTTATCGATAGTTTCTTCTTTAAACAATCACTAACATATAATGTACTTGATTTGACCTGTTTTTAGCTATTTACACAGTTGCTGTGATGGCCGGGTAACTGCAAGATGAGTGTAATGAGAATGAAAGAGAGGACAAATATATATGCTTCAATTTTCATATTGGTTTTATTGAGGTATATCAACAAAATAATGCAGGAAGTCCATAACAAATAAGTTGGTTTAATTACAGCCAATTTGCATTGACTTATTCAGCACTGGTAATCTTATGCATGCATAAAGCACTAGGGATTTACATGTGATGGAATGGGGCTCAGTGTGACTGTAGAGTGTGTTGCTTCATGTATCTGTGTTGTTTCAGGGCCTGACGGAATGGGGCTCAGTATAACTGTAGAGTGTGTTCCCATCATGTATCTTTGTTGTTTCAGGGCCTGGTGGACTGGGGCTCAGTATGACTGTAAGAGTTAAGGATTTTGTTGACATTGACCATAGAATGTATATATGTAGGTATTTCGGGGCCTGCTGGACTGGGGCTCAGTATGACTGTAGATGGGTTTTCCCATCATGTATCTGTGTTGTTTCAGGGCCTGACGGACTGGGGCTCAGTATGACTGTATAGTGTTTTCCCATCATGTATCTGTGTTGTTTCAGGGCCTGGTGGACTGGGGCTCAGTATGACTGTAGAGTGTGTTCCCATCATGTATCTGTGTTGTTTCAGGGCCTGATGGACTGGGGCTCAGTATGACTGTAGTGTGTTCCCATTATGTATCTGTGTTGTTTCAGGGCCTGATGGAATGGGGCTCAGTATGACTGTAGAGTGTGTTCCCATCTTGTATCTGTGTTGTTTCAGGGCCTGATGGACTGGGACTCAGTATCATAGGCATGGGTGTTGGGGCAGACGCAGGGCTCGAGAAACTGGGTATTTTCATCAAGACACTGACCGAGGGTGGGGCAGCCCAGCGCGATGGCAGGTAAGGAGATAGCATTCTATGTATTTGTGTATTACTATTTACTTTTAACTGTTAGTGTTCCAACAGAATGTTTCATTTGAAACGAAGACTGAAGTTTGCCTTCATCTAGCATAGGACGGCTAATACAAATATAAGACTATTACAATCACATATTTCACATATAACAAATCTGCTTCAGATTCAGTTGTGTTTCTCTCAACAGCAACCTCTTATTGCGGATGGTTACATGTTGCCCTTGGCTACCATTACAGAAGGTTGCTATAGAAACTTTGTGGAGTAGCAAAGGTCCTGGAAATCTGCCACTTCCTGGGCATAAAGAACCCCAACAACAGGAACACAGTCTGGCTGCTATTTAATAATAAGGATGTGTAGAGTGAAGGCGAGAGTGATGTAGAGGGGAGGGGAGGGAGAAGGAAGGTAGAGAAAAAAGTTTATTTCTAAGTTACCTTATGTGTCCAATTCAGCCAACTGTATCCTCTTATCAGACAGTTGTCAGTATTGGATGAGCTATGCCATGGATGCTTCAGTTGGCTCGGTGTACCAGGAGTAATGTTAGGGCACTCACTACCATACGAACAACTGTACTTGGCTATGACATATCTCTGTTGTCCCTCAGAATCCAGGTGAATGACCAGATCATCGAAGTGGACGGCAAGAGCTTGGTGGGAGTGACACAGGCCTATGCCGCATCTGTTCTACGCAACACGTGTGGCATTGTGAAGTAAGTCACAATCACTCACCCGTAATACTGCTTGTGTTAGTGGCAGTATATTTGTTGGATCTCCCACTGCTGGTTACATTTCACTCCCGGGCAACTCCTGCTCAGCATGCTTGTGTCAGACATATACTCTTCGTCTGTAGCTGATAACCGCCAGTAATTTGTCTGTCATTAAAGATGGCTGTGTGCAAAATGTCCACCAGGTGTTCGTGATTTTAGAAAACATTGATAACACTTATAGTTGGCTTTGGTTTTTTAGGGTATGCTTCTCATTATTCTAATTTGGTAGCGATGAAACATGCAACATGAGTTCAGGGCCAGTTGCCATTGATGGCTGTAAACTTTGTCTGGTACTATAGAAACACTTGGAAAAACGAAGGTCTTGGAAATCTACCTCTTCCTAGGCCTAAAGTAGCCCATGTACAAATCCAGTCTTCCCAGGCCTAAAGTAGTATAGACTAACTAGGCCAAAAGTAGTTCCCAAGCCAATAATAGCTCATCAGTAGTCTTCAGGAAAATAATTTGATGGTGAATGTGTGCATTCTGAAGAGCAATGTCATGTCGTCCATAAGAATTGTGTCATAATTATGTTGTATTGTAACTATGTTATGCGATATGTTGTGGCTTGGAAATTTGTCCATCATAGAAAGTTGTCCATTATTACATCCGTCCGGGTTAAAACATTAAGTCATTGAGATAGAGTGCTTTGTTTATCTGTAAGTAGTGTCTGTTTTGCTGTGATTGTGGCTCAGTTTGCAGCTGAAACTTGCAACATAAGTTCAGGATGGCTGCCAGTTGCTATTGGTGGCTGTAAACTTATAGACTGTTGCTATAGAAACACATGGAAAAACGAAGGTCTGGGAAATCTACCTCTTCCTAAGCCTAAAGTAGCCCATGTACAAGTCTTGTCTACATAGGCCTAAAGTAGCCCAATTACAAGTCCAGGACCGGGATTCAAGTCCACCAGCTGCCATTTCGAAAAGTGGGCAACTTCATTAATCCTTCATTTCCTATGCTAGGGGAAGTAAAAGATCCCACGCAGGTGTAACCTGTGATGGACTCACTAACTTAGAGGAGGAGAACTGTAAGCCATGCTGTAAGAGTTGTGACCACAGTAATTATAGTAAGAGAAATATCATGATGGCAAACCTATTGTGATTCGAGGAAACCAACATAACAAACAACAGCACTATGTGCTAGAGATAATCTAGAAATATACTTGAAGTGCCCCAATAAACATCGGCCTCACTTTGTGCTGCACTCCACAACATGATGACCTGGCCTACAGTTTCCTGATTGGCCGGGAGAAGGACCCGTCCAAGAGCGAGGTGGCACGACTGATCCAGCAGAGCATTGAGCAGGACCAGAAGCGCGCAGAGATGCGACAACGACAGGCAGCAGCATGGCAGCAGGACCACGTACGACAACAGCAGCTGCAACAACAGCAGCGACTGACAGAGGACAACGAATCTCAGAGTGTCAGCGAGGAGTCAGACACACAGGTGTGTACTTGGCATGAGGGGCTGAGCAAATGTTTGCAAATGTGCAGTTGTATTTTGGTTTGATGTTTTCTTTGACCCCCACACATCCACGCAACAGTCCAGTGTAAAATAAATATGATTATTACATAATGTAAACACTAATTTGTCGCTTTCAGAAGTTTTGGGCATGGTATGTTATCCGATAGTAACTAGTTTGTAACAGATGTGTAGTTGTACAACACATTTTCTCTTGCAACTCAGAATTATGATAATACAATTCTTTTTTACATATCCAAAAGTTTTATTTACCTGTAGATACTTTAGCCTGTCTTATCAAATGGCTTCTTCAGAACAAATGAGAAGGACATCTTGCTAGGATGGCGTTACTGGTCAGGAAAATCCTGTTTAAATTTGCCATATACATTCCTTTGTGCTGACAGAACAGGGAACTGATCTAGGTAACACTGTTCAGTTGGCACATTCAGGTTGAGCTGAAACTTGCAACATAAGTTCTACACGGCTGCCAGTTGCCATTGGTGGTTGTTGACTTAGGCTGTTGCTATAAAAAAACTCATGGAAAAACGAAGGTCTGGGAAATCTATCTCTTCCTAAGCCTAAAGTAGCCTATGTACAAGAACAGTCTTCACAGGCCTGAAATAGCCTGTGTACAAGAACGGTCTTCACAGGCCTAAAGTAGCCTATGTACATGAACAATCTTCCTAGGCCTAAAGTAGCCTGTGTACAAGAACAGTCTTCTCAGGACTAAAGTAGCCTGCGTACATTAACAATCTTCCTAGGCTTAAAGTAGCCTATGTACAAGAACAGTTTCCTAGGCCTAAAGTAGCCTATGTACAAGAACAGTTTCCTAGGCCTAAAGTAGCCTATGTACAAGAACAGTTTTTACAGGCCTAGATTAGGTCATGAATTCCAGCATGTTGTTGGAAAGTTGATGGTAAATTTTTTAAATAAGTTGTTCACAATGCTATTTTAGGTCATAATTTATTGCTTCCATCTCACATACAAAATCTCTTTTTTGACTGACAAATGCTGAACAGATCTACCCTTCAGTAAGATCCTGACTTAACAAGATTTTCACATCCATATGTATAACAGAAAAACTATTTTAAAGATCAAAGAATAATTGACGATCAGCAGGAGATATGTAAAGTGAAATCAACAGGATATATGTAAAGTGAGATCAACAGTAGATATACGTAAAGTAAAAACAACATGTAAAGTGAAACATGTTACCCATCTTATCTGTCATGTGATAGCTGTCATGTGACAGCTGTTGGTTCTCCTCCATTGGTAAGTGCCAAGCAATATGTGTTGCCTGTAGTAACATGTAATGTTTGTCTTCCCGCAGGCTCCGCCACCCCTGCCCCAGTCTCCTCCCCCTTTCTCTCCTATGGACGAGTCACCCACCAAGGAGGCGACAGACAACCAGGGTGCCTTCCCAGGGGAAGGACCACTGTCTCCCATGGACACAGACTCCCTGGAGATGCACACCCCCGGGGACACAAGTAGTGCGGCTACGACCCCTGACCTTGACCCCCAGCTGCTCTTTATCAAGCTCAAGGAGGTCAGTTTGGTTTTAGGAAACTTATGTTTTCTTGCATTGTTGGTTGTCAAGAACTATTTTTATTATTTCTTTGTTTTATTTCAGCTCATATATGACTTTGTGTTTATATATATATTATTGGATTTATATCCTAAGGCATGTCTTGTGTCAATTACCGGTAAGTATACCTTTTTAGTTTAATATATGCTGCCACCATTTCAGGTTGGGCTGAGGCTTTACAATTTACATAAGGCAACGGTGTTTAATTGAAAGGAGCTCATTTTATTGAAAATGCCAATGGTCATATACAAATGTAGAGTTGCCATTCTGCATCATTGGCAAGCGCAGCTATTGAATTGGTTAATCTTTTCATATTGTAAATTGTTGACTTGGAACCAATTCACCACCAGATTAAATTATGGTGAATGAAGTTGTCCAATACCCTCGGATGTGACTGAATCCCCTCATTCCTATCTGTGAGTGGGCTTCTTCATTGAGATGGCATCTTTGATCAATTCAATCCACATTTATTACACAGTTAATTCTCAATATATAAACCTGTTTTGCTTATATGTTTTCTACTGTCCTGAATTATTTTCTTCGCCCACATCTTATAATATTGTGTACTTCGTTGTTCTTTGTTCTACTTTTCTTCTCTGCTCGAGCTTTAATCAGTTTCACTTAATGCATCTTTTATCATTGACAGGCTCAATACAAAAATGCTCTTTCGGAGGCTGAGTTGGCAAAACTCAAGGCAAAGGTATGTACTCCGGAGGTAGTTGATGTCATGATAAGCTATTTATCTGATGCCCTGAAGTTGTTCTACCTGCACAGTTGACTGAATATCTTAAATATAAAATAATTATCTTAATAATTCTTTGCATTATATGCCTTTTCATAGACACATTTAAATCTGCATGAGAAATTATGATCTCACAATAATTATTGTGAAACAAAACCTAGGTTATAAATTAATGTACTGTCTAGATATTTGGGATGTTTACATAAGGGAAATATAAATTTGGGTGCTGCCTAAATATTGGGCATGATTACATTAGGGAAATATTTGCATGTCGAAATCCTGCCATTGCCAGGTTTTAGATTTTTAATTGACATGTTTGACATAATTTTGACATTATGATGACTAATTCAGGTTTTGTTTGTTCCACTACACAACTAGTATCGCTTTCCCTTCGTGACATGAGAAACGTGTGTTAAACTGATGTTGGGTGTTTGCTTGGCTTATACTCGGGCTTTGTCACTCCTGTGTAAACATAAACCACTGATAGTAACTGTGTGTGTCTGGCTGTGGCTAGAACAATGAAAAGGTCAAAGTTAATGTTGTCCCATGTCCCTGACTTTTATGTGTTGAAACAGGCAATATAAATGGGGGAATATATTGGTGGTGAAACAACGAGTCAGTGGGAATATAAAAGACCAGTGGTTGATTTGATTGTTGTTGCCAGTGTTTATGTAGTGCCTGTTGGTCAGGGCACTGCAGAAGTACAGAGTGGGAAGAAGTGATTAAATCAAATTGGATGATATTGTAAAAAAATTCTGCACAGCATTGAAATAAGACACTACTAGGGCTGTGAAAATGCATTCATTTATTAAAATAAATATACCTGAGATTATATACCTTGTTGTGTGACGCCATCTTTTTCTGGCATGCGACTTGCCCCTGTACGAATAAGTCCACTTACATCTTGGGAGGCATCCGAAGTGTATTATTATTATTATTTGTATCTAACAAGTGCAGGGAATTCGGAACATATCAGTTGTTGACAATACATCAGATGTGTAAATGTAACATATTGATACAAGTGGAATGTGCTGGGAATCTGATCCACAGACCTGCTTCATGTGGACTAATCACAGCAGTAATGTTAATGACTAATCAAGAGTGAAGAATGTAGATCTGTGCCTGTAGCTATAAGCTACATGTATCCGAGGGTGTGGTGTGTCCGAGGGTGTGGTGTGTCCGAGGGTGTGGTGTGTCCGAGGGTGTGGTGTGTCCGAGGGTGTGGTGTGTCAGTGCCAAAGTATGTGTTTCGTCTTGATGGGGCTTGTCTTCCTGGCGGTCATCGTTATGGTGGGTCTTGTCTGTTCAGTGACATCTCACATAAAGTGTTACTTGTTTAATTCATGTACATTTTGAGTCTGCATAATACATCTGTTGACTGGTTTGGTGACACAGATGTGGCACGCTTCACATGATGCCACAGATTTGATATTGTGAAATTAGTGACGTTTTGACATTGATTAATCAGCACCAATAAAATACTACAAAGGTGTTGTTAATCCAGTGTCACATACATACAAGAATTTTCACAGTTAACTGGTGTCACCACTGACATGTCAACATGTTGGCATTGCTATAATTGTGGCACAAGAATGAATGACTAATAAGTAACATTGGAGGTGATGCTGTGACACCGACATGGTGACATTGACATTGCTGACACTGACAATGACATTGGTGCTGTGTTGAGATGATCCTGCTGGAGAACGCTGAGATGCAGAAGAAGCACTATGAGAAGAAGTGTGAAGACATGGCATACCGCCTGCGCGACACAGAGAAGTCTCTACAAGCCCTGCAGAAAGAGGTCACCAACTATCGGGTAAGTCACACACCTCGCAATGTCAAACAGTCATTTCTCGGCACACAACCAGTTTGGATACGTTACGTGTGAGGGTTTGTATACTAACTGTGTGCACCTTCATGGCAGTCAGTGTTGTGTTGGCCCTCCCCCTCATGTGGAGGGCATCACAGTTGTGCCTTTTGCCTTGCGTGCCAGGATCTTGAAGTTGCCCGATTATATAACTATTAGTCTATTATGATTGCGAATACGTTCTGTTGTGTTTTGTAGTTTGGTCTGCAGAGCTGTCAGGACAAGTACTTTGTCTTGGGACATACGGTCATGGCAAGTACTCGCTGTTGTATGGTGTACTTCACTGTCAGGACGAGTATTTTGTGTTGTAGACCTGGCAGCTGTCGTGGCTGGTAGTTGTATGATGCACTGGATGGTACTTTGAGTTGTATGGTACACTGGATGGCTCTGACTGAAAGTACTTGTGTTGTAGGACGTACTCGAAGGCTCTCAGGGCGAGTACATCAAGCTGGAGAAGAAACTGCAGGGCGAGTACAATGTACTCAACAAGAAGTACCACAAGGCAAAGAAGCTCATCAAGGCATTCCAACAACGGTGAGTGTATTTCAGGGAGGGGCAGTTGCAAGGTGAACCCAATGGCACCCCTTGGAACAAATTTGGGTGTAAGGGGAGAGGTGGAAGTAGAATCTTTTGTTATTGTTATTATCACATCTACTGATGTCAGTGTAGGCATTCCTTTTTTATACTTTCTATAAGTAGGACTGCCTGTTGAGTTAGTCTAGAGACGCATTACCTCACCAGTGTCATTGTCGTTTTACATTGCAACATTACATTGCAAAATTTTTTTGGCAGCATAGTGTTTTGTGCAGTATAAGCAACATTACTATTTGGCTGTGAATGTTGTTTTCATTTACACGATCATGCAACATAAGTTGCATTTTCATGCAACATAAGTTCTGAATGGCTGCCAGCTGCCATTGGTAGCTGTAAACTTAGCCTGTTGCTATAGAAACACATGGAAAAACGAAGGTCTGGGAAATCTACTTCTTCCCAGGCCTAAAGTAGCCCATATACAAGTCTTGTCTTCCTAGGCCGAAAGTAGCCCATGCACAAGTCCAGTTCTATGTTTGTGTGGCTAGTCCTGTTCCAGGGAGTTGTATGATTGTGGGGTTGGTCCTGTTTAACAAGATTTGCCATCCAAGCCAAAGGCCCAGATGGCAAGTGGACAAGGAAGCCATTGGCTTATCGAGAGTCCAACAATTTTCATCTACTTATAGCCCGCCCTCCTGAGATATGTGTCAACCTTGTTTTTAAACATATTCACGCTGCTAGCAGTTACCCAATCTGTAGACAATTTGTTCCATTCATTTATTGTCCTCTGTGAGAACGAGTGCTTCCTGATGTCCAATCTACATTGATCCTTTACTAATTTTACCTCATGTCCTCTAGTTCTGCTATCCTTCTTGAGTGAGAAAAACATATTTCTATCAATATTTTCATACCCATTCAATATCTTAAAAACTTCAATCTGATCTCCTCTTAACCTCCTTGTCTCTAGAGTTGTTAAACCACATTCTTTCAGGCGTTCTTCATAACTAAGGTCTCTCAGTTCTGGAATCATTTTAGTTGCTCTCCTTTGTATGCGTTCAAGCGTATCTATATCCTTCTTACAATATGGTCTCCATACAGTATTCTAAATGAGGTCTAACTATTGCTTTATAAAGAGGTATAATTAACCCTTTTCCCTTGTATGTTATGTTTCTTCTAATCAATCCAAGAATTTGATTACCCTTTGAAGCTGCAATACCACACTGCTCTGAAACTTTCATATCAGCGCTTATTGTAACTCCTAAGTCTTTTCTTTTACAGTAGTATCCAGAACAGTATCTCCCATTTTATAGTTTACATTCAAGTTCCTATGTCCTGTATGTAGGCATTTACATTTCCCAAAATTGAACAACATCTGCCATTTCTCAGACCATTTCACTAATCTGTCTAGATCGTTTTGTAAATGTTGTTTATCACCATCAGTATTAACCTTTCTAAACAGTTTTGTGTCATCCGCAAATTTCAGTACGTTACTTGTTATACTGTCGTCCAAGTCATTGATATAAATTAAGAATAATATAGGTCCTAATACTGATCATTGAGGTACCCCACTCAAAACCGATTTCCAATTTGAAACTTCTCCATCTACTACAACTCGTTGTCTTCTGTCAGTCAGCCATTGTTTTATCCAGTCAGTTATGCTATCCCCGATACCATGGGCTTTTAATTTAAGTAGTAATCTTTGATGTGGCACTTTGTCAAAAGCTTTCTGAAAATCTAAGTAGATAATATCTACTGGCGATCCCACGTCTATCCACTTAGTGATTTCTTCCAAAAAACATAACATATTTGTTAAGCATGACCTCGCTTTAAGGAATCCATGTTGAGATGAATTTAATAATTTATGCTTAACGAGGAAGTCCACCATATGGTCTTTAATTAACCTTTCTAATAATTTACAAATCACTGCCGTTAAACTCACTGGTCTGTAATTCTCTGACTTATTTCTCGAACCCTTTTTAAATAATGGTATGATGTTTGCTTCTTTCCATTCAAACGGAACAACTCCCTCTTTTAATGACAAGTTGAATACTCTTGCAAGTGGTATACTGATTTGTTCTACTGTTTCCATTAGTAATTTTGGAGGAATCCCATCCACTCCCGGTGATTTGTTATCCTTCATTGCCTTTATTTTCTTAGCTACCAATTCTGGAGTTACAACTAACGGACCTAAATAGTCAGATTTAGCCCCTTGAAATTTAGCATCAGCAACTGGTAATGAACTAATATCTTCTTTGGTAAACAGGGAGTTGTATGATTGTGTGGTTGGTCCTCTTCCAGGGAGCTGTATGATTGTGTGGTTGGTCCTCTTCCAGGGAGTTGTATGATTGTGTGGTTGGTCCTCTTCCAGGGAGCGAGAGAATCAGGAGGAGCAGGATGCGACGGTGCAGCAGTATGCAGAGATGGAGCAACAGTACAACTCTATAGTGAAGAAACTCAAAGACAGGGTCAGTGTCGCCACCCACAGGCACCAGACACCACTTATGATTCTCTGCATCCATAAGGATATTTCGTCTTTGTTCAAATGCAGAAGACTGCACTTAATAGTATAATGTGTGATTACTATTTAGTATGTTTAGATGTGGTATAAAAAGGAAGAGAAGTGTATACATAATTATATATAAAAAGAGAAAAACATAAAAGAGGAAAAGAATAAAACAGGAAGTTCAGGAAGAGTATGAGTGACTGAATCAAGCATGTGGAATTAGTTTACAAAAACTTTTGTTAAGATTACATCATGAAAATATGTTTTGTATGGGTAAATTAGTGTAAGCGATATACGTAAAGTGTACCTGTCAGTTCCTTGATTGTTTTCTGGTGGACAAACGTAATTGAAAAGGTCTTATGCCTCTGTTGCAGATCTTTGAGTTGGAGAAAGACCTCCGGGACACGCAGGTTGCGGCTGGCCTGCCAGCAAACTCTCAACTGCCAGTGGCGCCATCTCCTGTGCTGCCTCTAAAGTCTCATTCACGTCCTCGTGTGTCCCGGCCTCCGATCATTGTTGACGACTTCTCGGAAATGTCATCGGATTCAGAAATGGACTCACCAGAACATCCTGGTATGGTTTACTACATTCACACGGGTGTCGTGGGGATAGATCTCAATTTTATGTACTGGTCGTGTGGCTGCAGTTGTGGAGACATTTTTAGAAATAGTTCAGTTTGTTTTACAAACACTAAATGGTTGACATCTCGGTGCTTGATCCAGCAATAGTGCAGGGAGCCTACAACTTGCCAAGTTATTTCAGGAGCGCAGCATGAAACTGTATTTGTCACCATGTAGGCTGTCTGCTATTGCATTCTTGTGCTCCACCCTGTGTTGGGTCTGTCTGCTGCCACTCGGTGGGGGTCGGTAGGTGGGTGAGTTGATGTGGATGGGTTTGAATTCTTCTGTTGCATGTTTGTCAATGGATACAAATTACGGGTAGAAACAAACACATCACAGGCAAATCAAGTCAGCATGTTTTCTAAGAATGGGAGGTTGTGCATCCATGTCATGTAACTAACACCTCGCATAGAGGGCCTCCTCTGCTGTATGTAGCTAACACCTCGCATAGAGGGCCTCCTCTGCAGTATGTAGCTAACACCTCGCATAGAGGGCCTTCTCAGCTGTATGTAGCTAACACTTCGCATAGAGGGCCTTCTCTGCTGTATGTAGCTAACACCTCGCGTAGAGGGCCTCCTCTGCTGTATGTAGCTAACACCTCGCATAGAGGGCCTCCTCGCTGTATGTAGCTGACACCTCGCATAGAGGGCCTCCCCTGCTGTATGTAGCTGACATTGTGATTATAGAATCTAACAACTACAAAAAGATGGCCATGTGTTAGTGACAGACGTTTCACTTACAGATGACGATGTATGTGAGAATGGAGGCACTGAGAAGACACCGTCACTGAACTCCGTGCCAGAAACAGAACTACTGGACACGTCAGCCAGCAAGGAGAAGGCTCACCTGGTGTCGTCTGGGGCGATGGCCGGACGACGACTCCCTACAAGGCGAGGCTCTGGGGTGAGTTATCGCTAGATGGCGCTCGGGTGCATTGTGTGTCGAGAAGGTTACCCTTGTCTTTCCACACACTGTTATGTGAATGCTGTTAGTTTTTATAATATCACTGCCATAAAGATAATCCCTACGTCTAGCTGTCGTTGTAATGACCCCAATATGACAGCATTATTCTGTTAACAGTGACATGAGGTCAGTGTTTTAAGAACATCTGTCACATTTTGCCATTCACTTGTCATCTACCTGCTCTATCAGTGACACTGCTGCTTTCAGCATTCTCTAGTAATGATACTATCGCTGACATTTTGTCACAGCTACCTTGTCACAACTGTGTGAAAGTGTCCTGACATTGTGTCACTGTGTCGATGTGACAACATTATTGATGTCGTTTGCAGGCTTCTCAAGACGTGGAGGAAGATGAAGAGGACAGCCCATTTGCGAAACATGACAGGTACACCCAACTTTCTTTTCCTTTGGATGTTTCCATTTGGAAATCAGTAGATGATCAATTAGAAAGATGACAGTGCAGTATTTTGTCACATTGAAGAATTTGTTGTTGATGTTCTACATGGTGCAGAAAGATAATACAGAATTCCACCCCTTGCATGATAAGGTAAGGCTTGCATCAATGAGGAAGGGCAGGGTGTTCCAGTGATTTGTTGAAGCACTTCACAGAGTTATGGTTTCATTCTCACTTGCCTGTTACAAATGTTGACCACTGACCTTCACCAGGAAGTGTTGTGCCTGCTCATTTACACTTTTGTCAGACCTGCCACATTAGTTTGGTTGAAATCTGCATATTTTACTTGAAATTCTATGCAAAGCTGTATATATAAATATAGCATTTTTCATTGGTTAATCAGCCCATAGCAGTCCTATTCCAATTGAGTGTGGTCATCTGTCAGACCTACATCAAACAGAAATCTGCTGGGTATTGCTGGAAATTTGCCTAGCATCAAAAGTGTTTGTCATTCAATTTTACACTTGTGTGATCAACGCAACAAAATAGTAATAGATACTTTGTAATGGTTTTTCCAATTAAAAGAAATCCGTATAAAACAGGATACAGCAGTATAACTCCAAAAAATCCATATTGCATATGGGAAAAGCGTACGACTTGGCAGATGTTGTTGGTGGTGACATTAGGCTGTGTAGCAGCAACGACCCAACTTTTGCTTTGCATCATACGAGTAACTTGTGTCTCATGTGAAACTAACACGGTGGATGTACATTGATATATTGTATGTGCTTTGGCTGGTAACACTATTTGTCCTGTCGTGTGTGTAATGTAGTATTGTGTGGCACAGTGTCAGTTCCTGTCTTACATGTCTGACATGTTTTGTATATGTTATGGAATGTACCTGTGTCACTTGCACATTTGGTTGGCAGCAACTAAGGATGTATCATAGAATAAAATGCTCTGACTCTTGTTCCTGACTGACTCAAGCATTTCGAATGGCAATATTAAGTACTCACATACTTCATGTAATAGTCAAGTGAAAATGCTTTGATAAGATACACTTCTAACCTCGCTGCATCTGTAACAAGCATCAGAGTCACTGTTGACTTTATGCTTCACATCACTGGTGCTGACCAAAGTACTCCACATCACTGATGCTGACCAAAGTACTTCACATCAGTATAGGTGAAGTGAAGTACTTCACATTAATGGTGTAGTTGAAGTGAAGTACTTCACATTAACAGTGTAGGTGAAGTGAAGTACTTCACATTAACGGTGTAGTTGAAGTGAAGTACTGTATATTACCATGTTGCTAATTGTAATGTTGTCTGTGGCGAGGCATCACATTGGCTTTAAAGTGTTCATTCTCAATGCATACAGTCTATAGTTACACCCTCTGGAAATGTGCACAAGAAAAATGCTTAAACTGCATACAAAAATGACAAACATTTCATCATTAAAATAAATCTTGTCAGATTGAGAATTGTTTAGATGCACATTGCCTTTCAACATTATTATTACAACAGAAGTTTGCACAGCAAAATGTTCTTAATTCATTAAATAATAACAGCTTAGTCACATTTATATATAAAATGGCCACATGACTCTGGACAAGTTGTTTTAGATTACTTTTTAATATTTTGTGAAACATTTTATTGTGCACTTTCCACCGAGTGTGATAGAAGTAGTTTCCTCTGTTAGTGTCAGTCTCTCTCTCGCCACGCGTCTAACCCGCATGGCCATCCTCTCGGCTTGCTTACAGCGACAGCACGGTTAGGAAAAATAACAAGTGGAAACTGCTAACAGCACAAGGCAGCAACGACTATTCACCCCCTGCCTACACGCCACCTCCCGTGCCCTTGGGGAGGGGTATTCACCCCGTTGGAGATGTGGGTGCCTCTCCTAGTCATGTAGCTGGTCTGGTGCAGACTAAGCAGTATTTCTCTCCTCTAGAGGCGTTCACTGCTGGTGAAGATAGGTAGGTATTACCTGTGAGACACAGTAAAGAGAAGTGTGAACAGTTGGTCATTATGCTAATCAAATAGCCAATAAATGCTGAGTAGTAATCACCTGTTTCTATTACCATGCCTTTTCAGCATTAAACAAAATGTTCAACATATATCATGTTATTGAAAATTACTGAAGAAAACTATAAGATATGCAGGGTTTGGAATTAACGTCGGTCCTTCGGTCCATGGCCAATTTATTTTGACGTCGGACAGACAAAAAATGAAGTTACTGGTCCTGTGGACCGATTCTTCACATGGGTCATTCGTTGAGATAATATGGTATTATTGCTGCACGCATTGCGCAAGTACAAAACTGCAGAAAGGCTGCGCCTGACTGAGAGGCGGAAATTTTCACAAGTACGGTGTCGTTGATACACGTGACCTGATTGGTCGAGATTTGCAGAGATCACGCATCCTGGCCAATCACGGTGTTTCTTACAGGAATCTCCTTGTCAGCCACGTTGATATTTCTGTGAAACACAAACTTACTCAAATAATGTTTCCGGATAATTTTGTTGATTTGTTCGTGTAAATACACTTAGGTGACGTACAGATGAACTGTAAATAAGTAGCAACCATCCATAGCGTTCTAGAGTAAAGTTTACCATGTCCTTGTCAAAGTTTGGCTTTATGGGATGCGAGCCGCCACCCCCTAAAAAGCGGAAAACAGATGAAGAGAAACGTGAAGTCGGTCGATTGTATGACAAAATTAAACGTCAAAGGACAAATAAAGTAAAATTGTGGACCTTCTAATTTTTTATCTGTGCTGATATTAAGAGACTGAGTTTGCATGTTGACTAAATCTTTCAACTGTCATCTATGACACTGAGTAAAATTTAGGACTCTGTGCTGATCTAGACTGTGCTGATCATGATGTTCAGTAAAATTTCAACTGCCAATCTGCCATTTTATGTTTACCGGCGGCTGTGACTGACAGATGTGATATTGAGAGGGAAATAAATTACTAATGCCATTGAACTGTCTCATTTCCTCCATAAATGACATATTAATAAAAAAAAATCAATTTTATGAAATATAACACAAATTAATCAAAATGAATAATTTTATTAAATATTACAAACTTTAAAAAAATCACCCTCAATCGAACATTTCCAGGATCAGTAACTTTTCAGCAGGACCAGCAACTTTTTGAACTTGCTGGTCCTGTGGACCAGGAACATATTTTCATTAGATGCAAACCCTGAAGATATGCATTCATGTTTAGCATAGTTGTTCCCGAGAAAGTACTCAATGCAGTCAGAATTACAGTAGTTTAATATGAGTAGCTGTTACCCAAAACTACAATGGATGAGGCACCTAAAAAGTAATAGCAACAAAGCCCCCAGATTCATAAAAGATGCACGTACTATAGCCAAGAATTGACAGGAGAAATGAGCTTGTAGCGACTGGGGAACACCTAAAGAGAGTGTAATCACTGACAGCATGCACACATTTCACTAAGATGATTAACTTTTATTAAAGCTGAATTTGTCAATATCAGCAATATAATTTATTTCAATACTACAGTTACAATGTAGGTCCATGGATTCAATACTACAGTTACAATGTAGGTCCATTGAGTCAGTACTATAATTACAATGTAGGTCCATGGAATCAATACTACAGTTACAATGTAGGTCCATGGAGTCAATACTGCAGTTGCAGTGTAGATCCATGAAGTCAATACTACAATTACAATGTTGGTCCATGGAGTCAATACTACAATTACAATGTAGGTCCATGGAGTCAGTACTATAATTACAATGTAGGTCCATGGAGTCAATACTACAATTACAATGTAGGTCCATGGAGTCAATATGACAGTTACAATGTAGGTCCATGGAGTCAATACGACAATAACAATGTAGGTCCATGGAGTCAATACTACTATTACAATGTTGGTCCATGGAGTCAATACTACCAAGGCGTCAATACGACAGTTACAATGTAGGTCCATGGAGTCAATACGACAATAACAATGTAGGTCCATGGAGTCAATACTACTATTACAATGTTGGTCCATGGAGTCAATACTACCAAGGCGTCAATACAACAGTTACAATGTAGGTCCATGGAGTCAATACTACAATTACAATGTTGGTCCATTGAGTCAGTACTGCAATTACAGTGTAGGTCCATGGAATCAATACTATAATTACAGTGTAGGTCCATGGAGTCAATACTACAATTACAATGTTGGTCCATGGAGTCAATACTACAATTACAATTTACAGGTAGGTCCATGAAGTCAGTACTACAATTACAGCGTAGGTCCATGGAATCAATACTACAGTTACAATGTAGATCCATGGAGTCAATACGACAGTTACAATGTAGGTCCATGGAATCAATACTACAATTACAATGTAGGTCCATGGAGTCAATACTACAATTACAATGTAGGTCCATGGAATCAATACTACAATTACAATGTAGGTCCATGGAGTCAATATGACAGTTACAATGTAGGTCCATGGAGTCAATATGACAGTTACAATGTAGGTCCATGGAATCAATACAACAATTACAATGTAGGTCCATGGAGTCAATACTACAATTACAATGTAGGTCCATGGAATCAATACTACAATTACAATGTAGGTCCATGGAGTCAATACAACAGTTACAATGTAGGTCCATGGAGTCAATACTACAATTACAATGTTGGTCCATGAAGTCGGTACTACAATTACAGTGTAGGTCCATGGAGTCAATACTACAATTACAATGTACAGGTAGGTCCATGGAGTCAGTACTACAATTACAGTGTAGGTCCATGCAGGGTTGTTTGATTTAAATCATTTGATTTAAATCGCTCCAAAAAATCATTGATTTAAGATTTTTTTGATTTCCGGTTTTTTTAATCGCTGATTTATATGAATTTAGCACAAATAATTGTTTTCAAGCATCGAATTCAACAAAGTTTTGTGTGTTTTTTAATACAAAAGCACAAAGTGCTCACACTTGTTTAGCTGTATTGACACCAGATAGCCTTATAGTCAAATATTTTATGACGTGTATACCAGATTAAAAAAAATTAAATGAATAAAAAAAATCTGATTTAAATAAAAAAATCCTTTTTTTTTTTTTAATCAAGATTTTTTTCAACCCTGGGTCCATGGAATCAATACTACAGTTACAATGTAGGTCCATGGAGTCAATACTATAATTACAATGTAGGTTCATGGAGTAAATACTGCAATTGCAATATAATTCAGCTAAATATGAAAAGTGGTAGGGAGGCATGTTTATAAATATTGTAGGGTGGCTTTTGGAATAGCAGTGTAAACTATTTTTTAATGTAATTGTTAGGATGAAGGGAAATATTATCAGTCAGTTAGGAATAACACCTACCTGACATCATATAATAGTCAGTTGACAATATAATTGTTGACTTGTTTGAGGTCAATATGTTGTTATACAAGCTGTTTGCGCTCGCGCATTGTTTCAGGAACTTTGTTGCCAGACCAGTAACTTTCGGAAGTTGCTGGTCGCTGGTCCGGTTGACCAGAGCCTTTTGGGGGCCAAAGTTGAACCCAGGTGGAAGCATGTGGTCTGCTGGGTGTTCTCATTATCAATATTGTTGTAATTATAGCGTCGGAAACAGAGCCTCACTGGTTTAACTTATGGTACCAGTGTTGCAACATTTTTAACTACATAACACCAAGGTATTCAACCTAACCCCATCAATAAGCAGCCCCCCTTCCACACTACCTGTTGTATTGAGACCCAGTATAAACCGCTGTGATTGACAAGGCAGTTTAGTTCTAGTTCATTGGTGCAATAAGGTGCTAATTCTAAATTGGGTCATTCCTCTGTACTGCCCAAGTCTCGAGTCTCAAGTGGTTGTACTCCAAACATCTCTTATTGGGCTGTGGCATTTTGAGGGGTTATGTGCATCTGCAGGGTTATTTTAGGTAATAGTTATGTGGGTTTATCTAAAAATAATTACAGTGAATGGGGTGCTATGACCAGTTAAAAAAACCATTAAAAGATGGGGCCAGGTGTCTCCAAATTACAATGTAGGCCTCCCTTGGGAAAACTGATTCCCACCCATTCCATGATGTTTTTAACAGGAACAGTCCTAATCTAATGAGTGTAATTTTCATCATAAAATAATTGTCTGTCCAACAGAGAGCAACATTTTGGGTACAGTGTTCATCATTATTTTTGAGTAACAGGACTGATAGCATAAATGATGGTTTATGAATTCATGATAACATTAATGAATCGAACCTTGAACAGTGCACTCTGTTTCAGTACAGTTACATCCCTAGTTATTAGTTTGTGTCATCGTAGTTGTTGCAGTATTCATCAGGTGGCACCACTTGCTTGTTTGTAGAGACACGCAGTCAGACACTTCCAGTATATCGCAGTCTTCCTACGACCCCAACATGCCTGAGTTCTCAGGGATGGCATCTGAGATCCCCGACGCACAGCCCGAGGAGACAGACTCGGGCGGGGGCATCACGTTAGTGTCAACCAAGACGCGTCAGACTGACGTCACCAGCAGTGACACAGCCAGCAGTGGCGGCATCACCCTCGTGTCATCAAGACCGCGGCCGGAGGATGCAGGTATGTCTCATGTGTTGATTGTGTTATTTGAATTTCATACTGCAACAGTTGAAAGAAGATACGCGATTGTTGGATGATGATGTGTTTTGTTGTGGGCGGCTGTAGACTGTCATTGTTTCTTCTCTTGTTCCGTGATCTCTACTCCTGATGAAGGGTTCTCTGTGAGAGGAGTTTACATAGCACAGCCATATGCTAAAATATTTCACTGTAATGTAATTATACAGGTTTCCAAGTTTCCTTGTATATATTGCCTAATCTGCCAAGTGAAACATCAAAATCAATCAGTAAATCTTCCAGTAAAAATCTTTCAAATGCTGCCAAAATACCTTTTCTAATGTATATTTTATTTCAGTTACACGTATACATTTGCTTAAAGATTAAAATCACAGGGAAACAATACTTGTTTTGGTTTTAGTGATGGATTTCAACAAAAGGCCAGATTATTACACATTACGAGAACTATTATGAAAATGTGTAGGTTTGGTATTTGGCGCTACGATAAGAATACTAAACTTGTGTGGTGCCACTATGTGTCACTGCCAGTGCCTGGTAACAATTCCACATGTGGAGAACACTAGACTTTAGTGTCGGTCCCATGTGTGCATGTGTCATCTGAAGGAATTTAAAGTGATTTGATACATTTATGAACAATTATAACTAAATAGGACTTTCAGTATTGTGGTAGCATCCAACTGTTATGACTTCATTACCCTGGCGCTCAAGAGTACAATAAACTTCAGATTTATCTGATCAAGCATTCTTTATGTATGTCATATAGAGCAAATATTTTTATAAAATTGTTTTTTGTAAATGCAAGAAAACTCAAGGATGTGTTGATGACACGAGTCCTACAGTGTGACGCTTGTTGACTGCCTCGCTGTCATGCTGTACATACACTGCCTTTCCTTCCCATAGCCCGCCTGCCCAGCTCCCTGCCTCTCGCTGGTAAGTCAAGTCAACGGCAGTCCAAGACAGACAATGGGGGCATTACCCTCGTGTCGAAGAAGCCAATATCACATGACTTCAGTGACTCAGGCGGTATTACGCTTGTCTCCGCTCGCTCTCTCGATCACGGCTTCGGGGGCACCAAGCTCGATGTACAAGGTGGGTGGATGGGTCCAGTTGTTGTACAAGGTGGGTGGATGGGTCCATTTGTTGTACAAGGTGGGTGGATGGGTCCAGTTGTTGTACAAGGTGGGTGGATGGGTCCAGTTGTTGTACAAGGTGGGTGGATGGGTCCAGTTGTTGTACAAGGTGGGTGGATGGGTCCAGTTGTACAAGGTGGGTGGATGGGTCCAGTTGTTGTACAAGGTGGGTGGATGGGTCCAGTTGTTTACAATTCACCAGGTTTGAAAACTTAGGACATCTACCATTGTGTTTGGTGTAAGTGTGCATTGTCGTGTCATGATGCTACCTCTGTAAACATGAGCCTATTGCTGCAGGTGTATAGGTTAAAGTGGAGTGCTGCAGTAGTAACATGCACTGGTACTAACCCACCAGGTGAAGTAGTGATCACGTTACATTGTGGTTGTGCTACAGTGCCTGCTCTTGATACAGTTGTTTCAGTGATCTCTGTTGTCATGTTACAGCTCCTACTGGATCCACTCCTATGGTGTCGGAGTATGCAATGGACGGTGCTTCACACAGCTACAATATCGCCTCTGGCCGACTGACTGCTGAAGACGTAAGCTTCTGCTACTCCTGTATCATTGTAACCCTTCTTCACCCAACCCTCTCCTGTCTCATTGCAACCCTTCTTCATCCAACCCTCGCTCTTTCGTGTCTCTCCTGTATCATTGCAACCCTTCTTCATCCAACCCTCTCTCTTCGTGTCTCTCCTGTATCATTGTAGCCCTTCTTCATACAACCCTCTCTCTTTCGTGTCTCTCCTGTTTGATTGTAGCCCTTCTTCACCCAAAACTCTCTCTTTGGTATCTCTCCTGTATCAATGTAACCCTTATTCACCCAACCCTCTCTCTTTGGTATATCTCCTGTATCAATGTAACCCTTCTTCACCCAACCCTCTCTCTTTGGTATCTCTCCTGTATCAATGTAACCCTACTTCACCCAACCCTTTCTCTTTGGTATCTCTCCTGTATCAATGTAACCCTTCTTCACCCAACCCTCTCTCTTTGGTGTCTCTCCTGTATCAATGTAACCCTTCTTCACCCAACCCTCTCTCTTTGGTGTCTCTCCTGTATCAATGTAACCCTTCTTCATCCAACCCTCTCTCTTCCGTGTCTCTCCTGTATCATTGTAACCCTTCTTCACCCAACCCTCTCTCTTTGGTGTCTCTCCTGTATCAATGTAACCCTTCTTCACCCAACGCTCTCTCTTTGGTGTATCTCCTGTATCAATGTAACCCTTCTTCACCCAACCCTCTCTCTTTGGTGTCTCTCCTGTATCAATGTAACCCTTCTTCACCCAACCCTCTCTCTTTGGTGTATCTCCTGTATCAATGTAACCCTACTTCACCCAACCCTCTCTCTTTGGTGTATCTCCTGTATCAATGTAACCCTACTTCACCCAACCCTCTCTCTTTGGTATCTCTCCTGTATCAATGTAACCCTTCTTCACCCAATCCTCTCTCTTTGGTGTCTCTCCTGTATCAATGTAACCCTTCTTCATCCAACCCTCTCTCTTCCGTGTCTCTCCTGTATCATTGTAACCCTTCTTCACCCAACCCTCTCTCTTTGGTGTCTCTCCTGTATCAATGTAACCCTTCTTCACCCAATTGTAGCCCTTCTTCATCCAACCCTTTCTCGTTGGTGTCTCTCCTGTATCGTTGTAACCCTTCTTCATCTAACCCTCTCTCTTTGGTGTCTCTCCTGTATCGTTGTAACCCTTTTTCATCCAACCCTCTCTCTTGTATCATTGTAGCCCTTCTTCATCCAACCCTCTCTCTTTGGTGACTCTCCTGTATCATTGTAACCCTTCTTCATCCAACCCTCTCTCGTTGGTGTCTCTCCTGTATCGTTGTAACCCTTTTTCATCCAACCCTCTCTCGTTGGTGTCTCTCCTGTATCGTTGTAACCCTTTTTCATCCAACCCTCTCTCGTTGGTGTCTCTCCTGTATCATTGTAACCCTTCATCATCCAACCCTCTCTCGTTGGTGTCTCTCCTGTATCATTGTAACCGTTCTTCATCCAACCCTCTCTCTTTCATGTCTTCTAAATTCTATTTTTTACTTGTCTCATTTCAGACTCATTTAACAAAAAAATGTAACCTATCTAGTATCCACTACAGCATGTTTGCTCTTTTGTAAATTTCTTTTATTTAGTTTTGGTGAAAATATTAAATTATTTTGGAATGTTTTATTAAACCAACTGCATATTACTAAACTGTTCAGACACTACACATTTGAACATAAACAAATCTGACTCGTGATGGGCTGAACCAGTTGAGGAGTCTTAAGTCGCATGTTCACATCCCTTAGTTTGTTGAATCATATTATATCATATATTTTGACTAATAATAATAAATTTCATATATAGTCCAAATGATTGTTCTGGGCATTGAACTGTGGTGTATACATTATGTTGTCATAAAATCATACACATTTAAACTACTAATGTGCACAAATCTGCAATTATAATGAGTAAAATACCACAAAATATCTTGTCTATGTACTTAGTTAAACCTGGAAATTAATAAATACATGTATAAAAGCCATACAAACAAATTATAGTAATAGATAAAAAAAATGTAATAATAAATAATAATGACTGTCGGTGAGTGATGACACGTCCTCTTGCCTCACAGAACGTGTCCTCATCATCCTCCGCCAGCTCCTCACAGCCCAAGAAGGTGAGTGGCGGTCAGTACCACACATGTCCAGTGCTGGAGTGGTCAGCCCAACAGGTGTGTCACTGGCTACTGGCCAGCAACCTCGACAAGTACACCAAGGAGTTCATGGCGAAGGGCGTCGACGGTCAGCAATTGCTGCAGCTAGATGGCACCAAACTGAAGGTGAGAGATGACTGTTCACCCTTGACCACTGTACGGTGTGATGGGATAGCTACAGCCACTGCTGGACAGTACTTGGTGTTTTGAAATGACCAGTCAGTTCATGTTCTCAGAATCTACGAATGTTTTGTCGAGATTTAGTAGTCCATACATATGTATTAGAATAATCATAAAAAAATCAAGTTACATAATACAAAACTCACGAGTCTTGAGAACACGGGCTGAAATAGGTCAACTGCAACTGTCACCAAATGTTGTTGCAACAAGATGACACTGTCAATGTGGTTATTGCGACAAGATGACACAGTGTTGTGGCAATAATATGACACTGTCAATGTTGTTGTTGCCTTAAGATGACTGTTAATGTTGTTGTTTTGACAAGATGACACTGTCAGTGTTATGACAAGATGACAGTCAATGTTGTTGTGACAAGATGACAGTCAGTGTTGTTGTGATAAGATGACAGTCAATGTTGTTGTGACAAGATGACACTGTCAAGTGTTGTTATGACAAGATGGCAGTCAATGTTGTTGTGACAAGATGACACTGTCAAGTGTTGTTATGACAAGATGACAGTCAATGTTGTTGTAACAAGATGACAGTCAGTGTTGTTGTGACAAGATGACAGTCAATGTTGTTATGATGAGATGACAGTCAGTGTTGTTGTGACAAGATGACAGTCAGTGTTGTTGTAATGTCTTGGTAGACGCCACACAGCATCAGTTCTCCACACACACGTAATGTCTTGGTACACGCCACACTGCATCAGTTCTCCACACACACTTAATGTCTTGGTACACGCCACACTGCATCAGTTCTCCACTCACACGTAATGTCTTGGTACACGCCACACTGCATCAGTTCTCCACACACACGTAATGTCTTGGTACACGCCACAATGCATCAGTTCTCCACACACACGTAATGTCTTGGTACACGCCACACTGCATCAGTTCTCCACACACACGTAATGTCTTGGTACACGCCATACTGCATCAGTTCTCCACACACACGTAATGTCTTGGTACACGCCACAGTGCATCAGTTCTCCACACACACGTAATGTCTTGGTACACGCCACACTGCATCAGTTCTCCACACACGTAATGTCTTGGTACACGCCACACTGCATCAGTTCTCCACACACACGTAATGTCTTGGTACACGCCACACTGTTCAGTTCTCCACACACAGGTTCTACATAGTGTGTCTGGTTTATGTCTTCCAGTGTTGCAGCTGATAGTTTGTCAAGAAGAGTATTCCGACACCCGCTGTCTACTAAAAAATATTGTGTTGTTGTGACAAGATGACAATCAGTATTGTTGTGACAAGATTACAGTCAGTGTTGTTGTGATAAGATGACAGTCAGTGTTGTTGTTGCAGGCGCTGGGTGTGATCAGTGCCAACGACCGGACAACACTGAAGAAGAAGGTGAAGGACCTGAAGACGGCGTTGGAGAAGGAACGCAAGCAGCAGGAGCGTGAGCAGAAGGCAAGGGACAAACTTGAGAAACAGGCCTCAGGCAAGAGGAAGAAATTTGTCTTTGGCAAGTAGTAGACACCAGATGTCACTGCTGAATGCTCCAGTCATGTGACAAGTTTACACTCTTCGGCAGATGCTAGGGAAGCCAAGCGGTCCAGTATTGACCGCTGCCCGGCAAACTTGTCAACCTGCTGTCCTGTGATGGGCTGACCTAGCCCCGTTAACATTCCATGCACGTTCTGTGCTACTCGATGTCATCAGTTTTCGCTGCCACGTCCACTTTCTTGGGAGTTTTGTCGAAGGTTTGCTGCGTTGTGGCATCTATCTGCCTACCTCAACCGAGCAGCAGCATTTGTTGGCAGCAAGCCATATCATTGTTCCGCAAGTCTAACAGGTTTATAAATGCTCACATTTAATTTATTAACATGTCAATTCATTTGACGTTAATGTTACTTATGTGCACATTGGCAGTTTTCACACTACACTGCATCAGTTCTCCACACACACGTAATGTCTTGGTACACGCCACACTGCATCAGTTCTCCACACACACACGTAATGTCTTGGTACACGCCACACTGCATCAGTTCTCCACACACACGTAATGTCTTGATACACGCCACACTGCATCAGTTCTCCACACACACACGTAATGTCTTGGTACACGCCACACTGCATCAGTTCTCCACACACACACGTAATGTCTTGGTACACGCCACACTGCATCAGTTCTCCACACACATGTAATGTCTTGGTACACGCCACACTGCATCAGTTCTCCACACACATGTAATGTCTTGGTACACGCCACACTGCATCAGTTCTCCACACACATGTAATGTCTTGGTACACGCCACACTGCATCAGTTCTTCACACACACGTAATGTCTTGGTACACGCCAAACTGCATCAGTTCTCCACACACACGTAATGTCTTGGTACACGCCAATCTGCATCAGTTCTCCACACACGTAATGTCTTGGTACACGCCACACTGCATCAGTTCTCCACACACACGTAATGTCTTGGTACACGCCACACTGCATCAGTTCTCCACACACACGTAATGTCTTGGTACACGCCACACTGCATCAGTTCTTCACACACACGTAATGTCTTGGTACACGCCACACTGCATCAGTTCTCCACACACATGTAATGTCTTGGTACACGCCAATCTGCATCAGTTCTCCACACACATGTAATGTCTTGGTACACGCCACACTGCATCAGTTCTCCACACACATGTAATGTCTTGGTACACGCCAATCTGCATCAGTTCTCCACACACACACGTAATGTCTTGGTACACGCCACACTGCATCAGTTCTCCACACACACACACATAATGTCTTGGTACACGCCACACTGCATCAGTTCTCCACACACATGTAATGTCTTGGTACACGCCACACTGCATCAGTTCTCCACACACACACGTAATGTCTTGGTACACGCCACACTGCATCAGTTCTCCACACACATGTAATGTCTTGGTACACGCCAATCTGCATCAGTTCTCCACACACGTAATGTCTTGGTACACGCCACACTGCATCAGTTCTCCACACACACGTAATGTCTTGGTACACGCCACACTGCATCAGTTCTTCACACACAGGTTCTACGGTGTGTGTCTGGTTTGTGCCTTCCAGTGTTGAAGCTGATAGTTTGTCAAGAAGAGCATTCCGACACCCGCGGTCTACTAGAAAATATTTTTATACAAGTTCTTCTTTCCAAAGTATGCCTCTCTTAGAAGTGTGCCAAAGTGGACCGTCACTTGTCTTTAGCTAGAGCATAGGGAATGTTTAACTTAAATAAGCATAGTTTTGTAGTGTTTAAGTTTTATGGAGAGAAATAAGTATGATTTGTATGTTTTGCTGGGTTGGTTTTGTTGCTAGTCCACAAACAAGGTGTTCGTGTAACATTTGATTGCTCAGTCATGCGAATCATAGTGTGAAAGTGAAACTGATTATGTGCTACATGTGAAGGCAGCGTCTCCCAGTTGATGCGGGTGCTTAATCCGATGTGTACAAACTTATCCTGTGATGCATACGCAGCTAACTAAATGTGTCAAGGTGCTTGCTGTGGTCATTACTCAACTAAATACATGTACCATTGCATCTTCACCTGAATTGTGTCTACGTGCCAATCCACAAGGAGGCATTGATCATTTATTAACAATTGCAGTTTTCTAGGGTGTAAGTTCAGAAATGTGATAGACTACATATTATATGGTATATTGACTGTGCACTTACAGAATATAACACTAGTTATCCCTGCATATTGTACATTTGCAACGTTTTCTAGACTAGATGTCTATGAACATCTCTGCATCGAGAAAATTATTGTAGCAAAGTCTCTGACACAGCGAGGCCTTAAAAGTGTCCGAATGCAAGTAATTCCTGCAGCATTTTTACGCCACAGTAAAAATATTTAACTCTGTTTGAAAGAGGCAAGCAAGGTGATGATTTATAGGGCATCTAAATTTACCTTCAGTGGACTTCTGCTGTAAATATATCTTTACACTGCACTAGTTTTGCATTAACAAAGCGAAATTGGTGAAATTTAAATATAGCAAAATGAACTGATGAGTGAGGCACACTGTGAACGAATCATGGTGCGACAGCTGCAATCTGTTAATCCAACATTTTCATTTGTTGAGACAAACATTCATTCTGTAGACGAAAGTTTTACGAGTCAAATTATGCCCCATGATGCTTTTGCATGCTATTCTATTGAATAAAGTAAGTGTTTCTAACGGGGTTCGTTACGCGCAATGTTTATACAGACTTGCAACTCATGAGTGACCTTAGTCAATAACCAATGACGAAATTGCCACAACACTTGAAGATGTCATAAGTGACATGTGGGTCTGTGTATGCTAAAGATGATGCATGTACATGTTGCCTGGTGTTGACAGTTACGTCAACAGTCGTCCTCCATATGTTGCTTTCCCACATAGTAATCTCATTAGGTTCTTGCATGGGGAGATTGAGTTAAACTCCGAGGAACTCAGTGGCCAACTAACAAGAAACTGCCAAGAAAAAGACACTGCATGGGGACAATCCCAACAAAGTGAATGTGTTCTTTTGCTGTTTCCCAACAGTTCACAATGTTCCATGCAAATACTATAATCGCACAAAACACAAAGATGTGCTGTATCAATGTATGCTAGTACGATAAAGTATGGTCTTCCTACGTATGGACACTTTTGATAACATTAATATACGTGTTGGTGCTGTATACCCACCTTGCAAGGCAGGACGTGCAGTGATGTTCGTATACAGAGAATGCAACAAAAGGGTGTGAATATTTCTTCTCGCCACGAGACTTGTTTTGTACCAAATGTATGTACAATAAATTAATAGCACTGTACTAATCAGACAGCTGTTCTGTTGAGTCTTTCATGACACTTCATATTCCTAGATTTTAGTCACACAAAAAATATAACTCCACCCTCTTGTAGCTGTGAGAAAATAAACTCAACCAAGTTATTGAATTTACAGGCATCATGATAATCAGCGTAGCTTGAGTGACACATGCACCAGAAGTCGTGCAGTACTTCTGTCACTGGAACTAGTTAAAGTGCCCACACTGTAATCCCTCAGGTACGTTCAGTACGTGTTCAATCACATTTAGACTTGCCCAGTGTTTGCTCAGTTTTGAGGCACATAAATACACAAATTATCCACATCAATCCTTGCAATGTTTCTTGCTGGCCAGTTACTTGGCTGGAATGTAGAATAAATTGCACTGGACATGAGATCTTTTAATTCACAACACAGCAGACAAGACTTATTTGACCATATTCGCAAAATTGGATTTATGATATTCTGAACATAATATCAGCTCCTTGACAACTGACAGGGATGAAGGCACTCAGAGCATTGGCTCGGCCATGTGGTTGGGCTGCGGCACCAACACTTCAGCTGCATGTTCGTTTGTCCACGACTCGAATGTCGCAGCACCAAGCTCCAGGTGTAGGTCAGACATCTTGCGCTCAGACTTGCAGACTTCTTCGCTCATTCTACAGCAGCAACACAGGCAATTAGTTAGGGCAGAACACACTACATCACCCAATGGTCCATATACACGGTCTATATCTGCAAGAACAGAGTAGCAAAAAATGCTATTTTGTTGCACAGGATACATCAGGGTGGAACTGTCTTGGTAAGAATAACCTTGTGCTTGATAATGCTTGTGTGGCAGAAAGTGGCAGGTTGATCCTAAAAATTGTTGGGAGGTGGATTCTCAAAAAGGTGGGCACATCAACAGAGTAGTGGGGTAGGTTTTCCATAACCAGTGTTTGGTGTTTGTTACACTAACAAGACTTTATGGAAGAGATCTGATCATTCTTAAAAAAATCTTAAATAATAGTAAAACTGTTTTTGTGAAACGGTTGACCATTTTACCATGCCTGATAGAATAAGTAATTTATATTTATCTCAATCCATGTGATTGAAATGCATCTACTTTATGTGATAAGAACTTATTTACTGCAGTTGCACACCATAGCATACCATGATACAAGTGTAGCTTAACATGCATCATACAAGTAAATACATCACAGTATACCAGAATGCAACAGGCACCATTCACCTCCTGCTTTCTGACAGTGCTCGTTGAAAGAAGGCATCAATGCGCTGCTCATTCAGTTGGTCTGTTGGCTCAAGTTGCCCATCCTCCTGAACAAATAATATGTTTTGTCAAAATGGTAAAACTCCACAGAGCATCATCATATTAATTTTATAATTAAATTGTGTAAAACTTCAGGTTATCTTTCTATATGAATGTGTGTTTGTGTGTGCATTTAATGATTTACTCAATTTTAACATGCAGTGTGTGTATATACACTATATATATATATATATATATATATATATATATATATATATATATATATATATATATTATATATATATATATAATCTACCCATCCACTGTTTCCAACACACACACACACCACACACGCACGCACACCACGCACGCACATACACACACTGTATTCCAAATTGTATGTGGATACCAAATATAAATGCATACACAACTTCACAAACTGCTCACTTGCAAATTGTTTGTGTATGTAATGTATTTGTGACCAAATAATTTTTTTTTAATGCAAATACTTCTAAAGCATATTTAAACTGTTTGGTTATTTTTTTGCTGAGCCTAACTGAACATTCAATGTTAAAATGTTGGGTATAATTATGGAAGCAACTAGAGACTTTTATACCAAGGAGAGGAAGAAAAACAGATGAAAAACCAAGTAAACATGACCGAGTCCACAACATGACAACAGTAATTGACCAGCTGGTCAGCTTGATGTCACTATCAACTAAAAGTATGTACAATTTTTTTGTCAATTAGTCAAAAATAAAACGCCTCAAACAACACCCTGATACTTGAGAGAGATTTGTTAGAAATTTGGGATTTTTGTAAGGTCAGGTTTATTGAGCTATAAGGGCGAAGACTTTTATACAGCTGAAATGCCTGAAAAAATTATGTTGTAAAGTTCCAGACGCAAGTAGCGGAACAGCATTAGCAGCCTGGGAATGATCCTTATCCCCATATGTTGGTGTGCATGTCTCACAATGGAGAAAATATGCATATGCAAAGTGTGAGTCCACAGAGGGCTGGGTCCAATTACAAAAATCAAATCAATTACAATTACTTAAAATTGTTCAGTTTAATTACAATTATACTTCTAAAATGTTCAAAATCAATTACACCATTTGAATTGTATTTTGCAGAATCATTTGTTAATTAAGGCATATGTAATTATTTTTACGTTTAATAAAAGATTTCATTCTTAACACATACATGTTTTTCAAGATTAGTAAGAATTAATCAATTAAAATATTTTTTCAAAAACGCTAATAATTTAGCAAAATAACATTTCTCAGTTACAATACTCAAGTCGCAAATAGTCATGTCAGTCAAATTAGCGAAAATGATGAAAGTAATATTAAATAACGTCCATGGAGTCCATTTCCCAGTTAGAATGCAATACTAGTCGTTTCGGCATATGGAACCTGCTGGCACTGCCATTGGATGATTCGTTCCATGCGAGCGAGAACACTTAGTGCCATATAATAACGGTTCACCAGTTGCTAAAATGGTTTTGGCCCATGGAACCATGGGCCAAACCCGTTATGAACCAAAACATCCAATATGTCAACAATGCAAATCGCAGTGACGAATGTAAAATCATGGTAAATTAAATATAGATCCAAAATCATGGTAAATTAAATATAGATCCAACCAATTCCAAATCCAACACTACAACAGATGATGGGGAAAAAGCAAATATTCTTGCACCCTACTTCGCTAGCGTATTTACAACTGAAGAACCAGGGGAAATATCAACTATACCAAGAGTTGAGACTAATACAATGATGGAAAAGTTAACAATAACTGAAAGCAAAATATTATTGCCATTGAAAAGTCTAAATTTAAACAAATCCCCTGGTCCAGATGAGATAGGAGCCAGGCTACTGGTGGAACTTTCAAAATCAATCTTGCACCCATTACGTAAAATATTTGAAACATCAATAAAAACAGCTAGTATCCCGAACGATTGGAAAGAAGGGAAAATTTCAGCTATTTATAAAAAAGGAAACAAGTCATTAGCAAGCAACTACCGCTCAGTACGCATTACAAGTATTCTATGTAAATGCATAGAAAGGATCATTAGAAACCATATTTTTTAATATATGAAGGAAAATTGTCTATTTCGCCAAAAACAATATGGTTTTATAACAGGACGCTCTACAGTCCTCCAACTTATAAATGTTTTAGATAACTGGACCTTGGGACTCAACAATGGAAATTACACAGATCTATGTCATTTATATGGACTTCCAAAAAGCTTCTAACACGGTACCACATAAGAGGTTAATAAATAAATTGCATAGCTACAACATTAGTAATGAATTAATAAATTGGGTCGAAGCATTTCTTAGTCAGAAAACAAAAGGTGGCTGTAAATGGTAAAGAACCAAAATGGCACAATGTAACTTCTGGAATACCCCATGGTTCGGTTATAGGACCGTTACTTTTTGTGCTATACATAAATGACCTACCAGAAGTAACTAAGTCTGATACATTTCTATTTGCAGATGACATCAAGATATTTAGAACTATTACTGATAAAAATAACCAGGGCACTTTACAAGATGACCTAAATACCTCAGGGCGATTCCATCGTGACTGACGTTACGATTTCAGAGACATATAGTCCTGCTGCTGACAAGTTAATCAACACTGATCCTTGTGTTTATCTGTCTGAGACCCTAGGCCCTTATATACTCTAAGGGCATTAACAATATATCTTTAGGTCTGCTGTGCTCAATATGGGGGCGGAAGTTAAGTGCGTGACTGACGTTACGAAAAAAAGACAGCAAAAATTCAGTCAACTTTATTTCAAATTTCTCCTCAAACTATTGGCAGGTGAACACTGGTTATAATATTGATTGAAAGGATATCCATCTACAAAAACACACATACCTTTTCAGGTAAAAAATAATATGTTGTTACCAAGAAACTGACGTTACGATTTGATTACATGTTAATATACTGCTACTATATCGCAACTCTGAACAATCTAGCTAACAGCTTTGTACTGTGAGTCAAACTAAGTATCTAGAAATGTTCTAAGCTAGATTTGATCATATATAGGTTAAAACATGTCTCAAATTACACTCTTGATAATGAACAAAGCAATGAATCTGCATGTTTCTAATCGGCATGCATAGATATTTAAAAGGTAATGATACAAGGTGCTTGCGTAGCTAATCTTAATGCAGGAACTGTCCACATACATGTATATCTATGGCAAAGTAGGAACTTTAGTCATGTACCAGAGCTGGGATAAAACAGATAACATAACAGGCTGTGGGCACTGGTCAATCTGTATCAGTCAGCCAATGGCTTTCAACCGTCACTCTGGGAAATCAGGGAATTTGTAAAGCCCTCTTGCATTGATAAGAATAGGGATTGCCAGTTTTTGCTTAATTTTATCCCTTGTGTAGAAGATTTTGTCCTCCTTCTTTGGAATTTTCCAGTACCCTCCAGACTTAGCCATGGTGGAAACCTCATAGCTATTTCCTTGCTGTGACTGAACTTCACCAGGGTACAGTTCGCCATCATAGATAACAACGCACCAGTCCTTCACTGTTATGTCAAAGGCTTCATCTGCCCCTTCTTCATCCATCCCAGAGGCATCAACTTCATCTGTCTCTTCCTCATCACTTCCAGTTCCAGTGGCTGATACATCTTTGCTCAATGGGTAAGCGACAGTTGCACCATTACTGACATGGAAATGATGAGCTGCCAATATGCCTTCAATGGCAGGAGCATCACTGAAGACCTGGTCAAGATTGAGTGTCGTATTCCTCTGTGCGATGTCTGCAGCTGACATCTCGAAGACCTCAACCGTTGATTCAGGTGCATTGCAGGCCAGCACAAACGATGTTGCATCATTCAAATGATTCACAAATGATGCTGCCATCTATTGTTGATGAAGCCTATGGATAATATCACACCAGGAAGTGCTGCCATCTATTGCTGATGTGTGCAATTAGCTTTTGTTTTAAGACTTGCAATTTACATCCATAATCAACTTTATTTAGTCTGATTAATCATCGTGACTGACGTTACGAATGTGACTGACGTTACACATTTTGCACCCTCAACATTTCCTACAAATACAAGTGGGAGGGTCTTGTTGATAATTAATCTATTGCTCCTTGTATCTAGTAGGAGAAAACTGAAAGGCAGTTTAAAATTTCAAAAGAAATCTTTACAGCACCAACAAATAGTTATTTTTGTGACTGACGTTACGTATTTGATGTAAACATCATAGGTACAATTTTATGAGAAAAGTTCAAGGATCTGTTTCTTAAGGTTTGGGATATCATTAAATGAAGCCTTTAACCTTGTAATCAACCATAAATATCTTGAATTAGTCTTCACAACTATTCTGTAGGGCAGGTGGGAAAACCTTTTAATATTGTAACTTTTTAATCGCATGATGTTCTGTTGCTCAAAAACATTTTTTCGAGCAACTATATAAACTAAACTCTGTGAATCCATGATTTTCAAGGCTTTAGCAAACCATCCCAATTGTGTTTTCTTCAAATATTAATACTTTCTATTTTTTTCCTGTGTCCTACTCATGATGGATTTGCCCCTCAGAGCAGTGAAGCAACAAATGGTTACTAAAATTTCATCCAAGCAAATGTAAACACATGACTATTGGAAATAATAACATTGAAGAAATCAAATATTCCATGACACTTAACAACTCCATATATCCACTCGACACAATTGAAAAACAAAACCACTTAGACACAAAGCTATCCTTTGATGACCACATTAACCAAGCAGTAAACAAAGCAACAAAGATGACAAAAATTATTTGTAGAACTTTTCAATTTCTTGACAAAGATACGTTCTTGCCATTGTATAAAACAATGGTTAACTTATAAGTTATATAGAAAGATTAAAATTATTAAAACTTCCCTCATTATCATATAGACGTCTACGAGGCGATATGATTGAAGTTTTTAAAATTATACATAATCTATACGACATTGAATCTTCACCTAAACTCTTAAAATGGGAGGATGTATCCTTCAGGACAGGAAATAGAGGGCACACTCTAAAATTATTTACTCAAAGTGCAAAAACAAATATAAGAAAAAATGCTTTTCCAATCAGAGTGACTGAGCCTTGGAATACCTTCCTGGAATCGTTCAAGCAAAATCTTTAAATACTTATAAAAACCGCCTGAACCAATTCCGGTCCAATTAGGAAATTCTGTATAATTTCGAAGCACCATTAAAACAGGAACCGGAATTCTTAAAGTATTAATAGACGAAGAAGAAGATCTGATCATTGAGGAATCCTGCTATTAGAACCATCTTAAGGTATCTTAAGTTAAGCCTTACGCCTACGGTAAGGAATGTCGCCGGATGGTGTTTATCACGCTTTGTGAGACCCATAAATTTATACAATCGAGACGCATTAATAATGCTTCAATATGTACCTTTTGCTTTCTATATTCAGCTGTTACAAAATCTTCTAGTTGCTTTATCGGTTCGTCTTCTGGGGCCGGTTCATTATCTTCATCGGGGAGAGTAATCATTGTATTCTGTTCGTCCGCCATTTGTAAACAATTCGAATTCGGCCAATCATACGGAGCTAGCCAGAAGAACCTGAAAGTTTTATTCAGTCTAAATTATTTTACTACATTGACATGTCATAATTAATTTATGTAAACACTTCTGGTAACTATAATTATATTAAATCAAAATACAACTATTATAATCCAAAGACACAGAATTAAATGCGTTCGAATTGGTTGCTAGGCAACAACACCTTGTTTATCAATGGTCACTTGGGGCACCTGTTCGCGGTAGCTTTAATTAACAGATCGTTACTTTTGCGTTAGCTTATATATTATATACCAGACAGTTTAGAAACTTCTAAGTATGTACGGAGAAGGCGAAAGTGACGACCAACCGAAAGGGTCCTTTGAGATTTTCAAAGCCGAGGGCGATGTATTATTCAAACATGGGGAATACCGGAAAGCCCTTGAGAGTTATAACACGGTATGTATTTCATGGAAAGCCAGCAGTGAACGATGGTTGTAGTAAACGCATAATAAATTATGCATCAATGGATTAAGTCAAGCTACTCAACATGTCATAGTAGTACGCCCATGAGACAAAGCGTAACATATATGATATATAGGTGTGTGTGTGGGGGGGGGGGGGGTGCGTGCGTGCGTATGATGTGGTGTGGTGTGTGTGTGAAGAGGATTGACTTTTGTATTGACGTATTTTGTTATCAGATTACAGAACAATATGTTTACACAAACCGTCAATTAAACGTATTGCCATTTTGTGATTAATGGGACTTAAAGTTAAGGTTATAGTGTGTACTAGGGCCATTTTGAAACACCCAGGATTTCTGTTGTAAATTACGTCACATTCGAGTGGTTGGGTCTGTAAGTGGGCTGTGATTCGCCGGTGTCGGTTTCTTTCAATCTCAGTTACGTCGTATCTTATGTAACAGTCCAGTTGCCAAGTGCTTGCACCATATTGGGTTCCAAAATATTAGCTAAAGAATTACCCACGCAGACCTGTTGTATTTAAACACACATTCCCACCTATAGCTCGATATTATATGTCGATTGTCAGTTGTATTTTTAAAAGTAATTTTAGAGGTATTTTATGAGGGTAGCCATGCATGACAACGGCGGGTGTTGACAACAGCCTGGTACTCAAGTCTCAAGTAGTTATACTCCAAACAGCCCAATCTTGAGCTAACGCAGGAGTTTGGACCAACGGCTTTTAGTGTCTCTTCCGAAAGACACGGGCAAAGTTGGGTGAACGAAATTGTCCAAGCTTCGAAACGGCGGAGATGGAATCGAACCACCGTCCTCTCGATCGACAGGCGGGTGCTCTAACCATTAGACCACCGCTCTCCACGTAGGCCCTACAAATGCTTACACTATAGTATGTTTCTATTTTATTATTATACTTGTGACGTCAAGCTGACGAACTGGAGAGCTATGCTGCTGTCACCTCGATGTTTATCTTCTTTATATTAGTTTCACTTATCTGTTGTTCTTCCTCGGCATAGCAGTGACTAGTTGCTTCCTGATTACACAATGGAGTAGGCTATTCCGACTCTTATTACGTTGCCAACAGTGACGGACATTACAATGTAATTGATTTAAGTTAATATATTTCATATTGCTATACACAATTAAACAAACAATGGAACTAGGTAAGCCACGTATCACCACTGGATATGCACTATAAAATAACCGTGTGTTATTATTTATTATTACGACGTTGATGTTATTAAAAAACAAATCAACGTTGTGAATATAAGAATCCCCATGGTATCATATAATCCCTAAAATGTGGAATTATGCCAGGCCGGTCAATAAGATCGCGACACAATAATATTATGTATTTTGCCAAACAAAAATCCACGGAGAATGTCTACACTGATTCAAAAAAGCGTTCTGCTTCATGGACTATCGCGAAGACCTGCGTGATCCATCCATGTTGACAAACCTAATCCCAACACTATGCACTGGCTTAACAGATTGCCCTTGCATATGGCGAGCTATTTGTCAGGTTTACGAACAACACCGGCATGAGCCATGCACGTGATAGCTTTCAACACCTGCGATCATTCAATGAATACAACACCAGAAAGATGAGTGGGCTGACACCTCTATACATCAGCATGTACACACACACGCTGATTATACTTCTGCATCTGACTAAATCAACGATGCAATTGAACATATCTATGTAAAATCAAGCTACCAAGCTTCAGTGGGATTAGCCCTAGATAATTGACAAATATTTTATATAGATCTGCTCGTCACAATAGACAATATAACAATTTGGTTATATTGGCTGTTGGGTTCCCCATATATAGCTATAAGCACATAGGCAATTTAGACAATGTTAGTGCTCTATCTCTCCCCCCCCCTCTCTCTTTCTCTCTCTCTCCTTCCCCCCTCCCTCCCTCCTTCCCTCACTCCCTCCCAAAATCGGGCCGATGTAACTTAACATCACAAAACAACTCGACAACGTTGACTTTGAACTAACCGTAGTCTAACCACATCAGGAACACACAAACAAGGCTGACGCTCACCGGCGCTCAACCCCGGGGAAAACAACGCTACAAGGAGCTACACCCTAGTAAGTTCTACACGTGACTCCTTAGTACACAGACTGCTCAACTGGGAAACCATCCTCAAACTGGTCTGGCGTCATCTACGAACAGGTGTTGGCCACGTCCACATTAAATGATCCAACTATTGAACTGCATCACGGCGGCAGCGACCAAGCACTAGCCCGATATCGTATGCACCGAGATCCTGGATGGACGTGCCAGAGTTATAGCTGTCGGTTGGCCCTAGCTACCCCCGATACAGTATAACTGACTAAAACCCTAACCATATAACGCTGTTTACCAGTTACGCAGTAGACTATGCGATGTTTTGTGACAAGTTGGGTTATTTTTTGTCAATACAGTCTGCCACAATGTTTGCCTGTTTCAATGTTAACACAGTTTCTATGCTGCTACTTCGATAATTGGCAGCGTCCATACGTCAGGACGTGATACGTCAGGACGTGATGCCAATGGGTGAATATACAAGTTTGTCGTGCCAGATGTGTAGATGCACAGTACATAGACCACGGCATAGAAATGTGATACAACTCCCTGAAGGCTTCGCAAGGTAACACAACTGACTTACCTGACTCATCTCATCACATTCTCTGTCTACTTTCAGTCAGCAGCTTCAGTCAATGCGACTTACCCACAGACAAAGCCGCTGCTATTGTGTGCGTTGCCCCATCGCGGCAACTTGCACGCACACGCCGAGATCCGATTGTCAATACAGGCTGCTGGCGTACATTGTTTACACGCCGGGAGAGTTAGTCTTATCTCAATCCAGATTATCTCTGTAGTTGTCATGGTTGCAGGATGCAAGTTGACAGTTGCTGAACAGTTGTTGTCACTTTTGCATCAAACGGCTGTCGCTATTGTCGTCCACATTTTGAGGAAGCTCGTCAACGACAATGGAGCTGATTCGTAAACCAACGTTGCCCATGTTTGACCTGGGGAAGCCGGAGAGCAATGAAACAACTAAGCGTGCTGATCACGGCGGTAAGAAAGGAACGTACAGTGACGCGTATCTGGAGTATTCGGAAGGGACGACGTTTCAGAAGACGGGCGATTATAAACGGGCAGTGCAGTGTTATAGCAAGGTAGGATAACCACATTAGTTAAATACGAAGGTTTTATACGGAGTTCTTCGAAACGTCTTCTGTGCTTCGTCTAGCATAGCAACTATTTCGTATTAGTTCCGATATACGGTAGGACCGCTTCTTGAAACCCGCCTTGCCTTATTACGGCACCTGGAGTATCTACATCCATTCAAAGGCATAACTAGAGGGTGGGCCATGGCCCGGGTTGGTCCCTAATCCCGAATTATTTTTTAAAACCTAATCCATCAGGGTCTACCACAGCTCGCCTGCTTGGATGGCCCTCTAACAGAACAAATCTGCCTACGATCCTGCATTGATACATTTACATGGATTTATTTCAAATTTCACATTGGACCGGTTGGTTTTAATACTCCTCAGTTCGCGTGGCTTTCTCAGTGGTTTAGTGTGCTTAGACACATATAATTCATTCTCATAATTCTCATATTGTAGTTTTTTCTTTTTTCTCTTATTTCAGCTTCATTTAGATTTGATTGTAACCTTCCATGTTTCTATTTCAGCTACCATCCACCATTCGGTCACTGCGCTGGTTATGTTGATGTATTACATTGAACAATGATTCTTTTTCGTCTTTTAACCATCACGGGGTTTATTTTCATCGTTAGGTACTACTGGCAGATGCAAGATTGTCTCAATCCATATTTTGATTTGTTTTAGGCACTGGAACTGAAGGTTGGAGATAAGATAACACTCATTGCACGTTCGCAATGTTTCCTGCATCTCGGTGACCCAGAGAAAGCCTTGAACGACGCCAACGAAACTCTAGCGGATGAACCAAACTATATCAAGGTAAATTGACGGGAACATAGGCCAAGCTGTTTAGATCAGTTATTACAGAAACTACCATAGGGCCTTTTCGCTGTCACTGCCATCACGAAATATGCACCGATATTGGAAACGTTCCAATCTCATAATCACATACACAGTGATTATGTTTCCTAACTACAATGTCTTAATGAATTGTCGCGCCTAATGCCGAAAATAGAGTGGCTGGTATCTAATTGTGCGGCACAGTAATATCTGGTACACACGAAACCAAACGCGCTTGCACAATTCGTTCTAATAGGTATTAAAGGCGTCTTGTTACAACTTTCCATCCACCTCTAGCATCAGCGTGTTGCATTTCTATATGATATGTATGTTTCCTTGCAGGGTCTATTACAGAAAGCAGAGGCTTACTACCAGCAAGCGAAGTTTGAATATGCGCTAATGTTTTATCACCGTGGAAACAAACTGCGACCAGAAGTGCAAGCGTTCAGACTCGGCATTCAGAAGGCGCAGGAAGCCATAGACAACAGTGTCGGAGGTAAGTCTTTTCTGACCTTCTCTTCTCGTTTGAAGTGACGCCACAACAGGCGTTGGGTAGGGACGTGCAGACCTGGGTTGTTGTGGGGACGGATAGGTAATATGTATGTGGCTATGTACCCTGGTAATACGCAGGGGGTGCGCATGCGTTAAACAAACTGTGTCCGACTGAGTATTTACAATAGATAGTTTGAGTCAAGTTTTGACAGTTTTAACAGTTTAAGTCAAGTTTGTTTTCCATTGCGATCAGAAGCGATGGGAGAAATATTAGCTGTTTGCTGTTTTCTTTCTTAATATCTTGTAAAGTGTGTTATTATGCATCGTCCTCTAAATGTGTGTAATTGGTACAATCATATTTCATCAAAGTGTTGATTCTGAGATTAAGGGCTTAAATGCTTTAAACATTTTTTTACTTAAATATCCAGTTACTCTTATGATAACAAACTGAATTGTGGTGTTGAAAAAGAAACCACAAAACATGTTGTGTTTTAGAGGCGGCAGCTGTGAAGTTAGAGAACAAAGGAGACTTAGAATTGTTCTATTCCGAGCAACAGGTAAGTCTCATCGTGCCCCCAACCTTTAATGCCGTGTGACATTACTACTTAACCTCTCATAATTTCTTGCTGTCGATGATGATGTTGATGTTGTTTTCGGCATAGTTCTAACGGTAATTAAAATCCCCCTTCGTTTGGTTAACAAAAATGTACTAATCTACTTAGTGAAATTAAGTAATTGTCGATCTTTCTCGGTTAGTAAATATTGAGCTTCCGCTATTGTAAATCGAGTTGCATTTGAACCGAAAACAAATATATATAAATATATTATCCAGTTAAGCAGTCAATAATTAAGCCACGATGATTATATGCATATGCTATTATTTCTACCGACCTTTGTAAGTTCAATTTTCAACGTTGTTTACTAATATCTCGTGATGTCACGTGACTCATACAGAAGATCAAGCCAAAGAAAACAGGCGGCTACAGCAAGCCGATGATGAAGCGAGAAGTGAAGAAAGACAAGGTGCGACCCGCGATGACACAGGACAGGAAGACTGTCAAACAGCTGCTGGGGGAACTGTACAGGGACAAGGAATACCTGGAAGAAATACTGAAAGAATCAGGTGAGAATTCGTGTCGTAAACACAGACATATCGCCTACAGTGATACATTGTGAGATTCGTGAAATAAAGAGGGAAGTTTACTCTTGGTGCAATCAGTTCACGACTTTGTCATCAGTTTATTAAATTGAGACACACATGCAGATATGTGTTAAATAATTTGTTTAGGTAATCAGAATACGTTTTCCATCAAATCCGTCAGATATTCATTAGAGTCAACTATTTACCAGTGTTGTGACATGCGAGCTACCTGACATGCGAGCTACCTGACATGAGAGCTACCTGACATGAAGCTTCGTTTGCAGAGTCGGCGGAGAACAAGTCCGAGACGAAGGGAACCATCCGCACGCTGGCCGTTGATGGCCTCGGCTTCCTGCACAAGCGCATGGAATTCTGGCAGCAGCAACAGCGATCGACGACGCTCAACAAGGCGGCACGCGCGGGCACGCAGGGCACGGGCAAGGCCGACCCCACGCAGTGGATACTCAAGAACCTCGAAGAGATCGATGAAGGTTTGTCGCGTGTCCCATTTCTTTTGTTAAGTGTATGGGGTCAAATATGGAGATATTCAAAGTATGTGTAGTGCAGTATATATTTCTTTTATAAAGCTGCTGCTTACGAAGTTCGGTTAAGAATTTGTGAACAATGATTCTAAATGCGTTAACCTGAATACGTAGGTTCATTGGTCTGTACTCGTGCTTTCAATTTCAAATTTAATTCCTGCACGGAAGTGCGCATTATTCATTAAAGTGCTTCACAATTATGAAGACATCGAGACTAATAAGGATAATATTTACTATACAGACCTAGTACTTATCCATCCAGTGTCTACACTCATCTCGGTCTTTCAGTTTCCCACCCTCTCAAATCTCTCCCTCTCAATCATAGCTTTATTCAGGTATGTTCTTTACTCGGACTATTGTCTTCCTAAACTTCAGCATTGTTTTTGCATTGATGCGAGTTTCTTCTACGCAGCTCGTTTTCATATTATTCTGCCATTAGAAGTAAGTGTCTGGTCTATGTTACCAATTGTACAGTGCTGCTGACAGCGACCCAACGTTAGTCGAGATGTAGATGTCCACCATTGTCATATGCGGGATGAAGACGTGTTTGACTTGCCCACTGTTGCAGCTCAAGCATCCGGGAAACACGAGAAGAGTCTGAAGCAGGCGAAGCGCACGCTGAAGACGGTGGAGAACTGGTCGGACGAAGACGTTCCCAACAGAGCCGACGTGGTCGCCAATCTACACAGTTGTATTGGAAACGCCTACTTAGAACTTGGCAAGAACAACAAGGCGTTGGAGCATTACGAGAGAGACTTTGAGATTGCCAAACAGAAGTGAGTAAACTCTTAGTTTTAGGTCTTAGTGACATTTCTCTCGTTGTCACTGTGTTCTGTCGTTGTGACATTCACTCAACCCGTGACAGTTGGCATCTCTCTCAGATCAGTAGTATTTATTCTATTCATCTATAAATATGAACTTGTTTGAGATATAAAATGAATATACATGAAAGAGTACATTTAGTCAATTGTTGAAAATGTATTGATATATTATATAGAATCCGTGTGACGCCTGTGTTACAGAGGTCTTGCTGATGCAAAATCTCGAGCTTTGGACAATCTTGGACGTGTGTATGCAAGAATGAAGAAGTTCCAGAAAGCTATCGATGTGTGAGTTGAAATGACTATGGTCTTTAAAACGGTTTATCCGTCCGATCATATGCAGTGGTATACTCAAAGATTATCGCTGGAATACGTCCCTATCGTTCGCAGTGAAACATTAGGCGCCTACGATAACACACATATGAAAGAATAGTCTTTCCGCAGTAATTGCAGTGTGGCCGACGTTGAGTTGCAGATGGAATGAACAAGTCTGCCAAGGATGGACACTGGAGTGTAAATTGTCTTTAGCTAACTGTCCCATGGCCCGGATACGGCGCAGTATAAGTTACCTTTACTACAGTGTGTGCCTCTGGTAGCGGGGCGCTGACTACTCTGTCGTGTTGCTGTGTAGGTGGGAGGAGAAAGTACCATTGAGCAGCACGCCGCTCGAGAGCACGTGGCTGTTCCACGAGATCGGCCGATGCTACCTCGAGATCGACAAGTACGAAGAGGCAAAGGACTACGGAGAGCAATCGAAAAAGTCGGCCACAGAGGCTGAGGACGACGTATGGCAGCTGAACGCCAGCGTGCTCATTGCACAGGCACACGGTAGGCGGCAGCACAGTAGTTTTTACAGTAGGGATTAAAGTTAGCACCATGGCCGTTCTTTGTATAATACGATTAAGTAGCACGCCTACTACCACTATCCGGTCCATTGGGCAATTTAGCGACTCGGTATATGTGATGTGTTGTCGATACGTTAATTTATGATGCTAAACACATATGCGAAGTGTTTCGTGTTTGAAATGCCGTTTACCCTTGAAAGTGACATTCAGTGATCTAGGACATAAGCCTTTGATTGTTGTTGCAATCAAAACTGGACTGCGAAAACCAATTCCAATTCACATGCATTAAACATGTTTCTTCAGAACACCATTTATCGTATAGGTCCTACCATTCCATGCGGGTTCAATTTACGTCATGAACTGCTTCCAAAATAATCGGCATATCCCTTCCCAGTCTTGAATCACCGTATCAGCAGCGCTTGTTAAGAAGAGCCGGTCTCATCTCTCAGGACCCATCCCATCCTGCCCATGCTTTATTCGAGCCCCTTCCATCTACTCACCGGTTCAGGTCCATAAAAACTAGGACCAGCAGGTTCAGCAACAGTTTTTATCCCGTAGCCGTCCAAGCCCTATCAAAACAGACGTGACAGTTTGTTCCCATCTGCAGTACACACAAATACCACATTCCGATTTGTATTTCACTGAGTATACCTAATTTATTTATTTTACATATTTTATACCAAGTTATTTTTATTTTGTTATCCTAAATCATATCTTTCCTTGACAGTGATAATTATGTCTTTCACTTTATATTGGACTTATTTATGTGATGTAACAGGAAACACGAAGTGAGGTTGTTAAGTGTCAACATAGTCAAGGTCAAGATTTTATTCTTAAGAGTGCATTTACTGTGCATGATGTTTAGTTTGTTTTCAAAATGTTTTTATTGTATTACTGCAATGATTACACATGGCAATACGTTTTATCTTATATTATCTTATCTTAACTACCTTGTTACTTACGAGAATGACGTCTTGAAAGTTTTATTTGACACTGTGATCTTCTGACATCCAGTGAAACTCGGCGACCTTCAAGCTGCGCTTGACCAGTTTGAGAATTCACTAGATATGGCAAAAGTGCAAGGAGACAAAGCTGCGGAATCAGCGATCAAAAAAGCCATCGATGATATCAACAGTCGCATAGTCGAAGGAGTGAACGAGGACAAACAACAAGAGGAGACGCCAGAAAACTCACCCGGTACGAGTTTATTTAACCTTGTTTACGTGCAGACATGTCACCTGTGTCCCCAGCACGCTGAAGCTAGGCGGAATTAGGAAGAAGATATGTGCATGTCTCAAACGTAACGTCAGTTGAATTACTTAGCATAGTAAAACAAAATATAGCTACAATCGTCTTGTGGATGGCGACTTTAAAATAATAATTTCAGCTGGTTTCACCGAACAATTATACGTAGGGATAGTACAACTGTTGATACTAATAACAGTTTGTTTTAGAAATGATGGATTGGTTTCTCACATAAATCTTTATATGTTGCACTCTTTGTTTCTTAAGAATACGACAATTATGAGGACGACTTTGAAGGAGAAGGTATTGTACAGATGTTCTATGTAATAGACAATGTCTGTTTTCTTGTAGCAGAACCTGCGTATATGTAGTAAACTCGTTAGACTAGATCATTTACAGTGTCGTGAAGCTGTCTTCGAAGGTTGCACGTTTGTGACTTGCTATCTCTGCTTATGTGCCTCAGCCCTGGTGAGATGTGTCGTCATAGCGCTACTGTGGAGATAAGTGTCTGTAGTGTTGTTGATGTATTACATTAGGGTCATTGGTGACTTCTCTATTGGTGACTTCTCTATTGGTGACTTCTCTATTGGTAACTTCTCCCACCGTATTCCTCGCTAATATCTATCGGATACTTCTCCATTGGACACAAACTTCGTCCATTTGTCCAATGTAATCATCCGTCCCAATGCTACAGTCACTGTCACCGTCAAATCATTCACACGCCACTGGCCTCTCTGTGTCACCTTTACGCCATACCCTGCACCTAGAGTGATATTCGTCTGACTGCGTAGTGGTAAATACACCAAATATTTACTGCATGCTAATTTAATTAAAGACAATGATGGAGTAGACGAGAAATTTGTGCAGCTATATAGTACAAACAGCCAATAAAGTCGTACACACGTTCATCAGGTTGGTAGAGAATAATAAAGTAACAATTTCTTCTAGCCACACGTATTGGGGACTCAACGTTTCGGCTTCTGTCGGTAGCCTTCGTCAAGAACTGAATTCTTTGCCGACTAGTTCTTCTTCTGCTCACCAGTTGGCATGGCCGTCGCCACGTGTGGGACTGCTTGTAGATTAGCGGTGATTAGAAAGAAATCGTTACTTTTAGTCATAAAAGTCGCTTCAATTGTTCCTGCTGTCCTCCTAACTAACAAATCTGGTTTCCTACATGATTATTCCTACATGATTATGTTGTTCTCCATAAACGTGTCTGTCTCTTGTCTTTTCAATGCTTGTGTCTCATGCTTGTGTCTCATGCTTGTGTCTCATGCTCTTTTCTTTGTTTCTCTGGTTTTACTAACGCAGACTTTATGACAGCGATCCACAGCGAAGTATCCCGCCACAGAGACATAGAAGAAGATGGTGACGGTGATGACATAAGACAGCAGTCTTTGCTCAGATTTCCCCGAAGTGTCTCAGATACACATGACGTAGATAACCTTTCAGGAGATGAAGATCATCCAGATACACAGTGGGATAGCCCATCTCCAGACAGAGCACAACGTTCAGAAAGTTTGACGAGCGAGAACCTACGTCGTGATCAACGAGATCGTGGACATAACCTGACAGCAGACGAGGAACTTCCTGACAGGACGTGGGAAAGTCCCTCTCCAGAGAAAACAAACATCCCCGAAAGTTTGAGGGAAGAGGATACGTTCTACGATCAGAAAACACAAAGTCTGTCTACGTTGCACGAAGAACAGATATTGGACGACGATGAGCAAGATGGGAGTATCAAACTGTCTACAAACGATAACGACGGGAGCACTCCTCGCAAAGAGCAAGATAATAAGAGTGAGCGCGAAGAAATACTGGAAGAAGCAACAAATATCCACGATAACACTATCAAAGATACAACAGAGGAACAATTATCAGAGGACAAAAGAAGCGACTCGCTAGGACGTGCAAGCTGTCATACCAAAGATAGGAATGAAATGGAAGATGCACGAGACGATTCTAGACAATTGCAAGACGAAACCATCAGTGATACGACGAACACGCAACATAAAGGAAACTGCCGTGACACTCCTGAACGTCGAAGTAGTCAGACAGAAGAAGGAACTGAAACTGAGCAGACGCTGGAACATCGCCCATCATCTATTGATCATGAAGAGCAACGTAGTCTGAATTATGGGGAACAGACTACGAGTGGAAATTACAACGAAGAGCGCCAAATATCTCCACCCAGAGACAATGAGAACACAACTGCTGAGAGGGAAATCGAAAGTATTAATTCACCTGAGGAGAACGAGAAACATAGAAATGAAGAATTAAGAAAAGAAAGTAATGCAAGTTCTGTTGTGAAAAAGGAGAGTGCTACTCCTGGTGAAGATATCGCCAGTTCGAATGGTCAACCAGATGTGGTCAACGATGTAGAGAACACTCGAAAGGTGTCACCTGACAATATTAGTAGGTCATTAACCAGAGAAGATATAGAACGTTCTCCAAACATGAGTCTAGCTTCTCGGACATTGAGCGAAAAGGATAACGGCATAGATACTCTGCCACGGAATATGTTAGAGACCTCTTCGCGTGTCGGTGAACAAAACGTAAATAAAAACAAAAAAGTTGACGAAAGGGTAGTCAATTCATCTGGTACCGTAGCATCTGGGGCTTCAGGAAATAATGTCATGAAAGAAAACATTTCTAAGACACACACGAATGAACGTTCACACAGTATAAACGATGAACAGGACAGCCCCCACAGTAAAGGCACCGGCGTGCAGGATAGTGGTCACAACGAGGAAAGAGCATCGACAATACAAGGCAGTGACACCGGTCAAGTATCGGACGAACACACAGAGCAAAACAACACTGCGGAAGGTAATAATGGCGAAGCACCTGGCAGTGGCGTCACATCGAACCAGACGCCTGACGGTTTATTCGTCCCGGCTCTCTCCCGAGATGGCAGCACAGGTTCTTACTAATTTACTGCTTACATTCAGTGCCTTTATACATTAGATGAGTCCACGTGTTCTTCTACGTGATTGACTAGCACACTGTTTCATTTCCCCAACAACAATTAACACTGCCTTAATGGACCGGTGAATTAACACAAAATTGATATTTATTTTAAGCATTGGTTTAATGTCATCCAATTGTTCCTGTTCATATCACTGTTCAAACACACGTTGCATGAAAACGATTTTTAGTTGCAACATTTGACATGCATGCGACATTTATATCATTTTGGCCAGGGATCTCAACTTACGACCATCTTTACCCGATGAAGTCATACCTTAAGTGGCGAGCGTCAGCATCATCGCGCCACCAGTTTAACAACAGATACGTCGTGATGAGTTCATAAATAATTTGTGTGTTTGTAAGCTTCATCGTGAAGCACTGTGTGGATACCGTTTCTATAGAAGTGCACTTTTCTTGCTTCATGTCTGCACACTGGCTTAGATGGCGATGAAGGTAAGCGAAAGTCAATGAAGGTCAACAAAGGTCGTACGACATTGCTTAAAAAGTAGATGGAAAAGTGGCGTATGCGTCAGGTCTCTGGGTGTCTCTGTTCACGGCTGCATGTTACGATACATATGTGTCTATTGCTACTAGAAGTAGCAGATAGGCAGCGTGCATTAGATTCTCCGGGTTTTAGTTATGCAACTACGTTGCTTTATTGCGATGATTTGATGATATGATCTCCAGAAGACACCTCCCCGTGTGGTATGCCTTGCTGGTACGTGGAAAGTAGCACCTTTGCAATCCTACCGCAGTTACGTAACGTGGTCAATAGGCGAAATTACTTCTCGAAGATCATGTCATTAATTGTTGTATTAGGCACTTCGTTGTTGTTTTGTCGGTGTGTGTCGTAGTCCATAGAAGGATACATAGTTAATTTATTAGGCATATGGGGGTAACAGCCTAGTCGAGTCTATGATTTGTACAATTGTAGAAGATTGATCTAGTCTCATGCATGATGCGTTGATGATGTGTAGTAAACGTGGACGATTTGCAACGATGATGTGTACTAGCGAATACACAGTTGATCGCCAAATCGATGTAATACATCGATAGTTCTTTTTAGACGAGTTCTGACCCATCGGTCTACTCGGTGGCATCGTGTCATGTATATAAGTGTTTGACTTTAACCGTTTCTTGTGCTGTCTCATTCAGAAAGTCGTATCGGCACCAACCATACCGACCACGACAGCAGATGTCAATGCAGTTAAACTATCTATTTTATTTCATGCTTTGTTCTTGCAGCAAACAAGAAGACACATATTTACTATAATATATTATATACCTTTTAGCAAGAATCATGTGGCTTTGTACATTGTCTACTTTGATGCACATTAATGAATGTATACGTATATAGTACATCCATACGTGACATGACATACGTGACATGGCATACGTGACATGTTAGTTGCGAATCTGGCGTTTTGTTAGTATTTTGGAAGACAATTTATAATGGCAAATATGCAAATACCATATGCGCAACTACTAATCTTCACGCTCTGTTTCCTTTCGAAATATCTTAGTTAATTTTAACGCATGCAAATCAATGTCCCTTTAAAGATGCACACGAGGAGACGTACTGTGGTACAGTACCGAACTATTCAAAGAGTACATACTAGGAGAATACCAATATAGATATAATTATTTACCATTTTGCCGAAATACTTTCAGTCGGTAATAACGAATAACGCTGTCGGATTTATGAGCTCTTAAGATAACTCTGCGTTAATACTGTTGTGGCGTTTCATTACGACACTAATTGCCGGATTAGTAGGCGCTATGATGAAACCATATCTGGGCTGACGTGTTTCTATATCCTCTTGCAACTATCTTCAGAACTTCTTGATGTTCCGTGTTTCAGAAGAAGAAAAGCGGCAAGAAGCCTCAAGTCCAACGCGAAAGGAAGAGACGCCTGATGCAAAAGGTTAGCTAATCATCTTCGTATACTCTTACACGGAAAAGCAGTTGTAATGGATACTGTATGCTTCCATGCATGCATGTACGTACATACATGTGAGAGTTCGTTATCAAGGTGTCTAGTTAGTTTAACTGCTATCGAATACGTACAAGTTTTGGGCTGAGGTCCAGGCAGATAGTTTTAGTTTTGAGTGTAGGGGATGTACGAAGATGAAGGAACTAGAGGTGGAGTTGGAAGAGCTGAGGCTGCTCGTTGTGGCAATGATGGGAAGGGAACAGGGGGGTTGTGCCAGTAGTTCCGGTGGGGGAACAGTAGATGATAAAGTGGGGAAAGACACAAGAGATGCTAGGGAGAGCTCACCGCAGCCTGGGAGGAAGCTGAGAGGAGGGAAGGTGACAGGTCGTAGGGAGACAGGACGTAAGGAGACGGGAAGGAAAGGAACGGGAGGGAAGACAACCGGAGTGAAGGAGAGGGGAGTAGGGGAGACAAGAGGGAAGGAGAAGGGAGTGGGGAGACGGGAGGGAAAACAACCGGAGTGAAGGAGAGGGGAGTGGGAGAGACAAGAGCAAAGGAGTGGGAAGTGGGGGAGACAGGACCGAAGGAGACAGGAGGGAAGGGGTCAGGACAGAATGTGATGGAGGGGATCGAACGGAAGAGTTATTCTGCAGCAGTGATAGAGGGGGTGAGGAAGAGAGCGAGGGTGTTTGTGGGGGATTCGATAGTTAGGAAGACCGACAGAGTCTTAAACAAGGGAGATGATGTGGTGGTCTGCTTGCCTGGGGCCAAAATAGAGGCGATAACTGAGAGGGTAAAAAACATCGTAGGCTCGGGTAAGGGTGGATCTGTTTTAGTACACGTAGGGACAAATAACGTAGAGAGGGAGGGTACAACTGCCATAGTTAGGAAATATAGGCAGTTGGTCAGAACACTAAAACAGACGCGGGTTGAGCAGGTAATACTGTCAGGGATTCTACCTGTAATGGGCAGGAGGGGTCACAAATATCGAAATTGTCGGGGGATGGCAATTAACATGTTAGTCCAGAAACTATGTAGGGAAGAGGAAGTTGGATTTGTGGATTTATGGGGAAGTTTTGTTGGGAGGGCCGATATGTACATGAAGGATGGGCTTCATTTAAGTGGAAAGGGGGCGGCAGTATTCGCGGACAAACTTTCAGCAGCAGTAGATAGTGACTTGGGTACAATGACAAATATTTTTGGAAGTAAACATTCTTTAAACTAGAAGTGCAGGGGGGTTACCTAGAGGTGTCTCAAGCAGAACAAGAGGCCACTAGCACAGATAAACCAATATCAAATCATCCGAAAAACATCTCTGAAAAAGGTTATAGATGCGTATGTTTAAATGCAAGGAGCATAGTAAATAAGAAAAACGAATTAAACATTATGGTAGAAGATATTGACCCTCACATAATTGGTATAACTGAATCATGGGCCAACATAGATATAACAGATGCTGAATTAGGACTGACAGGATATGTAATGTTTAGGAAAGATCGAATAGGAAGAAGGGGCGGGGGAGTTATGTTATATGTTAAAGAATCTATTCAGGCTTATGAAATAAAACTAGAAAGGGAAGCAGATTGCGATGAAGCTGTTTGGTGCAAAATTGTTTCAGGAAATTCAAAATGAACTATTGGATTAGTTTACCGAAGTCCAAACATAAACGAAGAGGACAACACAAAAATAAAAAACGCTATAAAGGAAGTTAGTAAAGGGGAATGTATCATAATGGGAGATTTTAACCATGGACACATACAATGGAATTCTCTAGAGAGCACAGGGATTGAGGACCAACAATTTCTATTTTTAATCCAGGATAGCTTTCTTACTCAGCACGTACTAGAACCAACCAGGGGAGAAAATGTATTAGATATAGTTTTGTCATCACAAAAAGAATTAGTGGACAATGTAAAAATATTTGAACCATTGGGTAATAGTGACCATAATCAAATACATTTTGACATCAATGTAAAATCAGAAAGTAAAAATAAGAAAACGTACAAGAGAAACTTCCACAAAGGTAACTACAAAGATATGAGAAAATACTTAGCAAAGCTAGATTGGAATAACATGCTGATGAATAAGACCGCAATTGAATGTTGGAATATTCTAAAATATGAAATTGAGAGAATCATCGATAAATTTGTTCCCTTCCAAAAAGAAGGAAAACGGTGTAGAAAGAAACACTTGTCAAAAGAGGCTATTAGAAAAATAATGCTAAAACAAACTATGTGGAGGGTTTATAGGCGTACCAGAAAGGACGAAGACTATGCAAAATACAAAGAGGCACTTAATGCAGCTACAACTGAAATCAGACAATCTAAAAGAAGCTATGAAGAAAAACTAGCATGTAACATAAAAAACGACAGCAAGAGTTTTTATGCATATGTCAGGAGTAAACAAAACGTACAAGACAAAAGACAAGGTTGGACCTCTAGAAGACAGTGCTGGAAATATAATATCACAGGGGTTTTTAATGGCGGAAGACCTAAATGGTTACTTCAGTTCAGTGTTTACCAAAGAAGATATTAGTTCATTACCAGTTGCCGATACTAAATTTCAGGGGGCTAAATCTGACTATTTAGGTCCGTTAGTTGTAACTCCAGAATTGGTAGCTAAGAAAATAAAGGCAATGAAGGATAACAAATCACCGGGAGTGGATGGGATTCCTCCAAAATTACTAATGGAAACAGTAGAACAAATCAGTATACCACTTGCAAGAGTATTCAACTTGTCATTAAAAGAGGGAGTTGTTCCGTTTGAATGGAAAGAAGCAAACATCATACCATTATTTAAAAAGGGTTCGAGAAATAAGTCAGAGAATTACAGACCAGTGAGTTTAACGTCAGTGATTTGTAAATTATTAGAAAGGTTAATTAAAGACCATATGGTGGACTTCCTCGTTAAGCATAAATTATTAAATTCATCTCAACATGGATTCCTTAAAGCGAGGTCATGCTTAACAAATATGTTATGTTTTTTGGAAGAAATCACTAAGTGGATAGATCAGCCAGTAGATATTATCTACTTAGATTTTCAGAAAGCTTTTGACAAAGTGCCACATCAAAGATTACTACTTAAATTAAAAGCCCATGGTATCGGGGATAGCATAACTGACTGGATAGAACAATGGCTGACTGACAGAAGACAACGAGTTGTAGTAGATGGAGAAGTTTCAAATTGGAAATCGGTTTTGAGTGGGGTACCTCAAGGATCAGTATTAGGACCTATATTATTCTTAATTTATATCAATGACTTGGACGACAATATAACAAGTAACGTACTGAAATTTGCGGATGACACAAAACTGTTTAGAAAGGTTAATACTGATGGTGATAAACAACATTTACAAAACGATCTAGACAGATTAGTGAAATGGTCTGAGAAATGGCAGATGTTGTTCAATTTTGGGAAATGTAAATGCCTACATACAGGACATAGGAACTTGAATATAAACTATAAAATGGGAGATACTGTTCTGGGTACTACTGTAAAAGAAAAGGACTTAGGAGTTACAATAAGCGCTGATATGAAAGTTTCAGAGCAGTGTGGTATTGCAGCTTCAAAGGGTAATCAAATTCTTGGATTGATTAGAAGAAACATAACATACAAGGGAAAAAAGTTAATTATACCTCTTTATAAAGCAATAGTTAGACCTCATTTAGAATACTGTATACAAGCATGGAGACCATATCGTAAGAAGGATATAGATACGCTTGAACGCATACAAAGGAGAGCAACTAAAATGATTCCAGAACTGAGAGACCTTAGTTATGAAGAACGCCTGAAAGAATGTGGTTTAACAACTCTAGAGACAAGGAGGTTAAGAGGAGATCAGATTGAAGTTTTTAAGATATTGAATGGGTATGAAAATATTGATAGAAATATGTTTTTCTCACTCAAGAAGGATAGCAGAACTAGAGGACATGAGGTAAAATTAGTAAAGGATCAATGTAGATTGGACATCAGGAAGCACTCGTTCTCACAGAGGACAATAAATGAATGGAACAAATTGTCTACAGATTGTGTAACTGCTAGCAGCGTGAATATATTTAAAAACAAGGTTGACACATATCTCAGGAGGGCGGGCTATAAGTAGATGAACATTGTTGGACTCTCGATAAGCCAATGGCTTCCTTGTCCACTTGCCATCTGGGCCTTTGGCTTGGATGGCAAATCTTGTTAAATCTTGTTAAATCTTGTTAAAGTTTACGGACATATTGGATCGTGTGTTCAGTGCAGTCTTGTTTCCCACTACAGGCGGAGAACAGGAAAAGGCAGACGACGCCAAAGAAGCGGCGGTAGAAAATAAGGATGATGAGACGGTAGCGACAGTCGAATAGGCACAGGAGTGGAAGTGGGTCTCTGCCCTCGCCAGAAGGGACACTTTGGAAACGGCTATATTATATTTGAATTGCTGATATATTTATTAGGATACACGATGGAGAATATTTACACATTTATCGACGCATTGTTTATGTATACATGTATAAGTTGTGATTTGTGAATACCTTAAGATATTTATAAAAAAATTATTTTTATTCTGCCAGTTAGCACAAACAAGCCAGTAGTTAATTTGTGGTATTGTCATGTTGTTTTCTAGTTTACATGTTGTTTTCTAGTTTACATGTTGTGTAATTACTAGATAGAAAAATACATTCGATGCCATTCGACCTTTATTCATTTATGCGCAACATATGCCAGCTGCTAGTTTCGCTGCTCATAGCCATGTATATTGCAGACATGCATAGTGCCACCACATACATAGTGCCACCACATGCATAGTGCCACCACATGCATAGTGCCACCACAGAGGTCAATCGAACCGGGGAGATATCCATGTTTAGACCTGACCGAGTGGGAGATTATTTGAATCGGCTATGCCGGTCGGTCTGGGGAAAAATTTTCTATGCTACAAATCGTGGCATCTGACGCATACTGGAGTAGTGTTTGTATATGGTGGTGTGGTGGTGTGGTGGTGTGGTGGTGTGGTGGTGTGGTGGTGTGGTGGTGGTGTGTTGTGGTGGTGTGGTGGTGGTGTGATGTTTTTATAGTATAAACAATGTTACCACCAGGCATGGGGCCTGAGTTAACTTATACAATTAACTTGTATAATTATGCTTATACAATATTTATATACCAAAACATTTGTTCATGGAGTATTTGATCACATTTTAAAAGTGTTTGTTAAAATTGGTGTTTTTTTTCTGAAAGGAATGTAAAGTTGTGGCTGAAGATCTGCAGGGTGTGGAGTTTCCTCCAGTATTCCACCACCAAATTAGCAAAACCGGGTAACTACATACATAATTTCTATGCACCAAGTTGTTATTTATGCAGTGTTTTAATGCTAAATCATTAGGTTTCCCCTTTATACACTAGCGCTTAAATATTTTTACAAAATTTGTTATGTATAACTAGGACTGGCTTATTTTTGCTTCCAGTTGGCTCTGTAAAAAGATCCCAAACTGAAGCTATTTTACTTTTTCCTGCATGTTATATGTGCACTTGCAGATGTACAGAAAAAATACATATACATAATCCAATGCATAGGTCCACTTGGCTGCGAGTTGCCAGCCAAACATGCTTACTTTAGACAGAGTTTGTAGAAGCCATCATTTGTCAACTTTGCACACTACCAGATAACATTCTAGTGTCTAGGCCTTCCCTCCAGCTCTTAGGTGCCTGAATGACCAGCCCACTCAAGTTGGTACAGACAGTATTAGTTCTATGTGATGTTCTCCCTCCCATTCACACATACCTTAGCCTGATCTCTGTCAGGCTAATGACTGGAATAGTGACTGCAGACCTTTTGGAAATGCCTGTGTAACATGGGTGTGAACTATCCAGTAATACCAACTGTTAAATGAGCACTTAATTGAGAGTTAATTGGGAATTTGTCAATTAATCCCCTTTTGGTGAAGTTAATTAATTTAATTTAATTAATCTAGCCTTTCTGATAAAGTTAATTAATTAAATTAAATTAAATTCACTGAGTTAATTAAATTAACAAATTAACAATTGAAGTTAACCCATGCCTGGTTACCACATTTACAATGCTCACACCTCTTTAGCAATGGCAATTACTTCTAGGCGGTTGATTGCGTTATGATCGGGAGATAGCAATTTATGATCGGGAGATCGGGAGAAGAGATAATATAATTTTTTTAAGAAAATCGGGAGAACTCCTGCCAGTGCGTAAGAAGTGGCCTCTCTGGACAGGAATGTTACAGTTTAAGCTGCTCAGTCCTGTGTCACCTTAAACGTATCCAGGATTTTGAAAAGGCAGTGTTCCTGGCTGAAACAAGGGTGGTGCCTGGCTGAAAATTGGAATCCTGCTGAAAAAGTGGTGTGTGACTGAAAAGAGGGGTACCTGGCTGAAATATGGAGGGCCAGTTGAAAAAGGGGTCCCTAGCTGAAAGTAGGTATCTGGTTGAAAATAATAATCATGGTTTGCAGCTTCCATGAGCACAATCTACTTATGCCATGAATATGTTGCAACCACCGAATCCCCACTGATTTAGCTTAGTTCTTTGTACCGCTTGGAGCGTGTCGATAATATTACCGCATACAGTGTGTATGCTGAGTGCACAGATTATTAATAAAGGTGTTTGGTAATTTAATTAGAAAGTACCGAACTAATTCACGTGAAGATACAGTGAACACTTCATTGCGCATTGCAGTGTTATTTGTACATAGTATTTAAATAATCGGGATGATTGTTCTGAGGTCACATTGGTGCACACACCGTCGGGGCGGTCGATCAGCATCGCTGTTGCCACCACGTGACCAATGTTGTACCGGACGTGACGAAAGCCATGGTGCTACAACGGCAGAACTTCTAGGTACCTGTAAATGCAATGATTGTAGATCCCTACGATATGTCACACGGTGCTAGTACACAGCTGTGCTCAGCTGTAGCCATAGTGAAGTTGCTAGCACCGTTCGTTTCTATTATCTACCCGTCATTTGACCGCACAACTAATACAAACTGTTTCATGTGTGAGACAAACAATACAACATATAATTGGTTTTCAGTTTAATTTTTCACGAAATAGTACATCGAATGACGGAAAAGCAATCTACAAGTCATTTTACTCAGATAGAAACAATATCCCACTTTGAAAATTACTTACGTTGTCAGGAACAAATAAATCACACGACGCAGAATTTCTCAATTGCATAATGTTCCACATTTATTAAATACGCCAGGTCTTTGAAGTGCACAACATGCCGCGTAGTCGGTTTTCAAAATGTTTGTTATTAGCTTCTGGAGACACATTTTTAGCCTTTTAGGTGCTGTTGTTATGAAAATATACCATTGAATTACATGAAATACCATGGTAAACCATGGTATTACGTGGTATTACATGGTATTACATGGTGTACCATAGTATACCATGACATTCCATGACAAACTGTGGTAGACTATGCTTTTCACATATTGTGTATGGTAATAGTATGGTATACCATAGTTTACCTGTTTCAAAACACCATGGTATTTTTCGATGGAATATGATGGTATATTTTCATAAGAGTGGATTCGTTGGACAATCGGCGCTATAGACACCCAGCGGCGCTATAGACACCCAGCGGCGCTATGAACACCCAGCGGCGCTATAGACACCCAGCGGCGCACTCCAGTGATACACATTCCAGTTTGACAGTCTCGTGTAAATTCGTCGTCTTGCAACCTAATGTGCGATTCATGACTGTTTTCAGCGGTTTTTAAGGTTCAACTCACACGGGCAGTGCAAACTGTCATACGGATAAAACCTTAGTTTTCTGTAATTTTCTTATTTAGTTATTAATATTACATATACATTTCATACGGGCAGAGTGGGCAATCTGCCCGGGTTAGAGGTCAGGACAGACACCATTGGAGACGTATGGTCAACAACTATCACGTGACCCGTCCTCCAGACAAGTAGAAGAAGAAGAAACGTTTTAAAACACACTGGTCGCATTGGTGGAACTGGCGGAACGGTGCTAGCGTCCAAATATGGATTAGTCATGGTATGAGTCCAGGACTTCCGTCTTAGCCGAGTACAGTCCCATCATCTGCCACACGCGACGCCGATCTGGCTAAGCAATCAACACCAACACAAAGGTGTGCTAATGTCAAATACTAGCATACCGAAATAACCGAATCAACTAGCCGAGAAAGTCCGTGCAGAAATAACCGCCCAATGTTGGCTAAGAAAACCCTGGAAGAAGACAACGGGCGGAGCCAAAACAAATCTGGAACATATTTGGCGAAGTGTAAACGTCTATAGGTCTATGTTCTGTCTGAAGTGGCGTGCAGTGACCTGAAAGGGGACGTTTTGGTCCGCCGGTGGAACACATACAGGGTAACCTGGGGAAAAACGGCCATTGGCGGTAAGACGACCCCCATCACGTACGGCCCCTGGAGGTAAGACGAACCCCATCACGTACGCAAAATATAAAACTCTGAACGTCCCAAAATCAGGTGCAAAATGAAGCTAACATCTATCAGATACTCACCCCGAAAGCTCAGCAACACGAGACAGACGTAATTAAATCAGAGTGTTTTTTAACTTTTATGTGCACTATTATACGCTTTGGTCTAACATTTTGGCAATAGTAAAATGGTGCAACTCACTATAAAACGATATGAATCATGAACTGAATTGGTGACATAATAATAGTATTAATGAGTTGACAGGTCAAACAATACAAAATGGGCAATAGTATGTTGTGTTTTGTTTTGTGTCAAGACACACGTAGTGCATTTGGGGCAAGACGGTCCCCATTCACATGGGGTAAGACGGTCCCCATTCACATGGGGCAAGACGGTCCCCATTCACATGGGGTAAGACGGTCCCCATTCACATGGGGTAAGACGGTCCCCATTCACATGGGGTAAGACGGTCCCCATTCACATGGGGCAAGACGGTCCCCATTCACATGGGGTAAGACGGTCCCCATTCACATGGGGCAAGACGGTCCCCATTCACATGGGGTAAGACGGTCCCCATTCACATGGGGTAAGACGGTCCCCATTCACATGGGGCAAGACGGTCCCCATTCACATGGGGCAAGACGATCCCCATTCACATGGGGTAATACGGTCCCCATGGACATGGGGCAAGACGGTCCCCATTCACATGGGGCAATACGGTCCCCATTCACATGGGGCAAGACGGTCCCCATTCACATGGGGCAATACGGTCCCCATGCACATGGGGAAAGACGGTTCCTATGTATCATCCAGCATGCACATCGTCATAATGTATGAAATGTATTATACATGACCAATTATGATTAATACATTTAATATAATATGAACGTTGTATAATTTATTTACGTTCTGCTAGCCTGTAGGCTGTAATTATGATCGGTGTTTAGGCAGTGGTTCGTTCATATAAGCCAAAACTACTGGGGAGGGAGCTATTGACCGCCTTGCCCCGTGCAGGGGGCCGTTTTGGGATGGGGCAAGATGTTTTTTGGGTACTTTGCTATTTTTCAAATGCAACTCATCTAGGTTGTCAATTTGCTAAAAATAATTTTCCAATATGCAACACACATATCTGTCTACAATATGAGCACATTAAAGACATGTTAACATAGTTTAATGGTGTACAATTTGAAAGTTTTCTTTAGGGGGAGCGCCTTGCCATAGGTTACCCTATCTTTAGTCCCGTCACAACTCTGTTCAAAAGAACCTCCCCTGAAGTATTATGTTACATAAAGTACCTGGTTTCTGCGTAACATGCTCTATACAGTTGAATAAACCAGTAAAAGTAAAAAAAAGACTCGGAGCTATGATTGAATTTGGGAACCAAAGCCACCGTTCTGTTTACCGAACATACACCTAGGCCTAGGCGGCACATGGCGCATCGTCTAGTTATGTGCTTGTTTTAATACCACAACGTGATTGTCTTTAGTGCGCGCATAGCATACGACTGCATTGCGACAATCATGACAACAATATCATATTTTTCGACGACGAAATGCACCGTAAAAATAGCTTTTGCCCTCGACGCCGGAAGTTGCCGGTGTCGCAGTCTTAGAACGCCTTAATCAGATCGTCTCCTGAGATATGGTCACTCGGCTAACGCCAGTTTACAATAGCTTCTTTTATGTACGTCCTCCATTTGCAAGCAAACACGCAGAGCTGTCAGAGACACGTAAACCTTTAATTTACTTACACAATCCGTTTTACTATGATAACGTAGCCGTCATGATTTATTTTCGTCGACATTTTCGAAAACACAGTTTTAATGTAAAAGAAAACATCACTCATAAACTAAACACTCAAACTAATGCTTCCGGTTGTAGTTGCTACGAGACGTAGTTATGTTTGCCAATGGTTGTAAGGTGCGGGAGCACATGCAGGCAGCCGCTTTGATTAGCAACTAGTTATTACCGTCAAAATAAACAAAACTAACATTCTAGGAATATACACACAACACGTCCAAGTATGAATTATGACAACGAAGAACAAACAGGATCCTTTGAGATTTCTAAGGCGGAGGGTGATGTTTTATTTAAACGCGGCGAGTATCGGAAAGCCATCGAGTCTTTTAACACGGTATGTATGCATTGTGGAATTCTAAAAAGGCACACACGTAAACTGCACGTTGCTTGTAAAATCAGTAATCACCCAATTAATGCAGCGAAGCTACTTCTCGTGTTATAGTAGCACAAGAACGAGACATGACTTAACTTGTCTAATGGGGGCGTCTCCGTTGACTGGTGAGAGATAATTACTGTTTATAAAACATCCAGTTTACTACTATTGTGAATGGGACTTGACTACGCGGCGCGCAGCGGCGGCGGCGGCGGCGGCGGTTTGCAGCCGAAGCAGTGACTCAAATTATGAACATGACCAAGAATTAACATGGGCGGACTACACAAAGACGAAAAATAGTTTGACTCCCGATAAACCAATGGCTTCCTTGTCCCATTGACATATCAGCATTTGTTGGCTTCTTGTGGCAATCTTGTTGTTGCTCTCATCTTATTCCCGGAAGTCCAGGGCGAGGCTCGCACCAATACTGGTCTTCGAATTCTATTTCTTCTCCGCCATTGATCCCGCTTCACTGCCATCTTCATCCCTCCCTCGCTCGTCACCCTCGTTCTCCACCCCCTTCCAAGTCCCGCCAAACATTTCTTCACGCAGTCCTCCCATCTCAATGTCTGTATTCCCCTTCTCCTTCTACACTCCACTCCGAGCATGCGAATCCGCCTTCTTTGTTAATCGCCCCCCCCCACCCCCCACCCCCCCCCCCCACCCCCCCACCCCCCCCCCACCCCCCCACCGTGAGACGCGGTCGCGTGGCGGTTAGAACGACGGACTCTCAATTGAGAGAACTCGGGCTAGAACCCTCTTGCTGTCGTTTCAAAATTTTGGCAGTTTCGTTCACCCCGCGTTGCCACAGCTGACTCAGCTGTATAAACGAGTACCTGGATACAGACAGAGGTGGATATATGAACGAATAATCTTCGCGCAGAAATTGCAGAGTGGCTGAATGCTTCGAACGGTCGAGATGGCTTTGGAATGAACAGATCTACCAGTGGGGTGAAGTGTAAAACACTTTGAGCAGTCTTACGGACTGGATACAACACTATATAAGAACGTACCTTTTTCCATTCGTTCCACTTGTCCCAGCCCCCCCCCCCATTTACCCGACTCCTCATCAACTTAATTTCTCCTGAAAGAAATTGGCGAGAAGTCGGTTAATGTGCTCTGAATACGTGGAATTTGTTAAATCCTATTAAACTAGTCCACTCTGTGTATCAGACAGGGCGGTCCATTGTCGCTACAGTGTCGTCAATTCTGTCTTAGTCTCCCATCCTCCGACCCCCCTCCCGACCCCCCGTCAACAAGTATGTGGATCAAAACGGATCATCTTCTCAATTCATTGCATTGTTTCAATCTCGTTGTGGACATGTTACAGGCCCTGGACATTAAAGAAGGCAATAAGAACGTTGTGGACATGTTACAGGCTCTGGACATTAAAGAAGGCAATAAGAACGTTGTGGACATGTTACAGGCTCTGGACATTAAAGAAGGCAATAAGAACGTTGTGGACATGTTACAGGCTCTGGACATTAAAGAAGGCAATACGAACGTTGTGGACATGTTACAGGCCCTGGACATTAAAGAAGGCAATAAGAACGTTGTGGACATGTTACAGGCCCTGGACATTAAAGAAGGCAATAAGAACGTTGTGGACATGTTACAGGCTCTAGACATTAAAGAAGGCAATAAGAACGTTGTGGACATGTTACAGGCCCTGGACATTAAAGAAGGCAATAAGAACGTTGTGGACATGTTACAGGCTCTGGACATTAAAGAAGGCAATAAGAACGTTGTGGACATGTTACAGGCTCTGGACATTAAATAAGGCAATAAGAACGTTGTGGACATGTTACAGGCCCTGAACATTAAAGAAGGCAATAAGAACGTTGTGGACATGTTACAGGCCCTGGACATTAAAGAAGGCAATAAGAACGTTGTGGACATGTTACAGGCCCTGAACATTAAAGAAGGCAATAAGAACGCACTCGTCGCACGCTCGAAATGCTACCTGGAGCTTGGCGAAACAGAGAAGGCCCTGAAAGACGCCGACGAAATTCTAGCGGACGACCCTACCAACATCATGGTCAGTTGACAATGGCATACACTTCGCTTTGTTGACATCTTCATAGATATTGCGATAGTATTGTGATAATTAGAAATAACTAGCATCATCACAGACACTGCCATCAGCAATTAATTTTGTTGTCGGTTTTAGTTGACAAATTATTATTTTATCAACCCGAAGTCGCTCTAGTATTTACTTGACAAAACTAATTTGCTTGAACACCAGCATTATTTCAACAAATTCTGCATGAAACCTACTAAAACAATATCTTATGATGTTGTCCTAAATGTAATGTAATTACTCAAATGTACTTTAAGTTCGCATCCACTCATCCCACTGTCCATACAACCAGTCCTCACACAGTCCACACAATCAGTCCTCACACAGTCCATACAACCAGTCCTCACACAGTCCACACGATCAGTCCTCACACAGTCCACACGATCAGTCCTCACACAGTCCACACGATCAGTCCTCACACAGTCCACACGATCAGTCCTCACACAGTCCACACAATCAGTCCTCACACAGTCCACACGATCAGTCCTCACACAGTCCACACGATCAGTCCTCACACAGTCCACACGATCAGTCCTCACACAATCCACACGATCAGTCCTCACACAGTCCACACAATCAGTCCTCACACAGTCCACACAATCAGTCCTCACATACTCCACACAATCAGTCCTCACACAGTCCACACAATCAGTCCTCACACAGTCCACCCAATTAGTCCTCCCGTAGTCCACACAATCAGTCCTCACACAGTCCACACAATCAGTCCTCACATACTCCACACAATCAGTCCTCACACAGTCCACACAATCAGTCCTCACACAGTCCACCCAATTAGTCCTCCCGCAGTCCACACAATCAGTCCTCACACAGTCCACACAATCAGTCCTCACATACTCCACACAATCAGTCCTCACACACTCCACACAATCAGTCCTCACACAGTCCACACAATCAGTCCTCACACAGTCCACACGATCTGTTCTCGCACAGTCCACACAATCAGTCCTCACACAGTCCACACGATCTGTTCTCGCACAGTCCACAAAATCTGTCCTCGCACAACCAGTCCTCCCACAATCCACACAATCTATCCTCGCACAGTCCACATAATCTTTCCTCGCACAGTCCACACAATCAGTCCTCCCACAGTCCTCATAATCAGTTCTCCCACAGTCCACACACTTAATCCACACAATTTGTCTTACCACAGTCCACACAATCAGTCATCACATAATCAGTCATCACACAATCTACGCAATCAGTCGTCACACAGTCCACACAATCTGTCATCCTACAGTCTACATAATCATTCTTCACACAGTCTACTCAATCAGTCGTCACACAGACCACAAAATCAGTCCTACACCGTCCACACGATCAGACTTCACATAGTCTACACAATCTGTCCTCGTACAATCCACACAATCTGTCCTCGTACAATCCACACAATCTGTCCTCGTACAATCCACACAATCTGTCTAACAATGCTCACTCCATGACAACCAAGGACAGACTACAAGACACATCACCTGAAGACGAAGCTTATCTAACCACACTGCAGAACCACGTTTCGTATCTTGACCCGCTGAATGTATTTACAAACGAGTAGGCTATGACTTGTAACAGCAGTAACAAAACCAAGACGTAACCCGAACAAATTACGATTCCTTTCAGGGTTTACTACAGAAAGCAGAGGCTTACTACAATCAAACAAATTACGATTCCTTTCAGGGTTTACTACAGAAAGCAGAGGCTTACTACAATAAAACAAATTACGATTCCTTTCAGGGTTTACTACAGAAAGCAGAGGCTTACTACAATAAAACAAATTACGATTCCTTTCAGGGTTTACTACAGAAAGCAGAGACTTACTACCACCAAACAAAGTTTGAATTGGCGCTCATGTTTTATCATCGAGGAAACAAGCTGCGACCGGAAATTCATGGTTTCCTGATCGGTATCGAGAAGGCGCGGGAAGCAATCGACAACAGCATTGGAGGTGAGTTACTGCGAGACGACCCCTTCTGAGGGCAACTCTTATTAACTCGGGTTCATATCCCCAGAAGTTTATACAATAAGTCTATAACTAAAATACATATTCTTTATATGTACTTTTACGTTTTCCGGGTTTACTATTATTATTTTCACAGCAAAAGAAACCAAATCAAACTTTAGTCAATACAGAGCAGAGTTGCGAACATTTGAAGAAACGGATGAGTAGATTTGCTAGACATTTGAATTATATATATATATATATTTATATATATATATATATATATATATATATATATATATATATATATATATAGATATATATGTATACATATATGTCTATATGTCTATATATATATGTATATATGTATATATGTATATATATATATATATATATATGTATGTATTATATATATATACATATATATATATATATATATGTATATATATATATATATATATATATATATATATATATATATATATATATATATATATATATATATATATATATATATATATATATATATATATATATATATATATATATATATATATATATATGTATATATATGTATATGTATATATATATATATATATATATATATATATATACATATATGCATACGCACGTACGTACGCACATACATACATACATACATACATATACTGTGTAAAAATGCTTTGAGTTTTAGCACTGATAAAACACACGAAATTCGACGAATAACAAACTGTTTTGCAGACACAGCGGCAGTGAAGCTGGTAAACAAGGGTGATTTGTCATTTTTCCATGCCGAGAAACCGGTATGTCAGTTTTCGTACGAACCATTCACAACGTTTGCCGTTCCTGTTTTGCTTCTGTTCACTTTGCTGTGTGGCGTGGTGCACGTACAGAGCACGTACAGAGCACGTGCAGAGTCTACGTGTCGTAGCGGATGTACCACAACGACCACCAGACGTAGTTCAATGCTACACTGTCAGTGCCAACAACGACAGCACTGAGTGAGGCAGTGCTGAACAGACGTCATTGTGTGTCCTTCATGTCATATTCCGATCATCGTGAAGGTCAGTTGTAGCTTTTGCAACAAATGTGCTGCAAACATGGTTTCTCTTTCTTTGGGACTGTCTATGCACTAGGAAAATTGTATTTAGCGCAAAAATAAATACCGTGGCAAGGGCAAGCTTTGCAGTTAGTCGACTTCAGAAAAACTGCACGTAAATTGAGTAATTTAATGCATTATGATATCATTTATAAATTGGTGGCAGACTGTTGAGAAAGTGCCGCACCATAATGCAAAGACAAATACCAGCAGTGTCAAAGCACAATTATCACTAGTTTGCATGCATGCGCCTTCTATCCATGCTTATTCTTACCCAGCTAGTAAAACCTCACTGAGCCAATGAAGTTCCAATGTGCCTTTTTCATTGGCCCATCATTGGCTATTTTGCATTCATTGAATTTGCACGTTAGGCATGCAAAACGCCAACGAAAACATCGTTGGTCCTTTACTGGCCCCAGCTAACAAAACCTTATTGGGTCAATAAGTGTGTGTGTGTGTGCGTGCGTGCGTGCGTGCGTGCGTGCGTGCGTGCGTGCGTGCGTGCGTGCGTGCGTGCGTGTGAGTTTGTGGAATTACACTCCAGTTTTATAAATAAAATGGCAAGTTATTGTGCAACTATTTATAATAAAATGTTAACTGTTGTAATTTAAGAATATCATCTACCTTTAAAATATTGAGTTTTTTCGTAAAGTGGTTCCGTGTGTGAATTATAACTAATTAGTGTTATAATTCTCAAAGCTTTCTTTTGAAGTTTGATTATTTTATTTGGGTAAAAAACCCCTACCGTTACAAGAATGAATGACCATTGTGAAGAATGAAGCCTTGTGCTAGTATCACAGAATGTTTTCACTCATGCACGATCACATGCACGCATGCACGGTCACGTGGTGAAGTGTAAAGTGCTGGATAATGCACTATATAAGAACTTGCCTTTATGCGCACACTAGCTCAGTTGCCAGGCGTTGCACGGGAGAAAAGGCAAGAGCTTATGACTCCTTGCACTACCCAGCAAGTGTTGGCAGCGCAGTGCCAATGCAATGACATCTTCGTGCCACAAAAATCACGTACAACTGCCGGTTTCAGGAAGCGTTCGGTGGACGATCATAATATTATAACAATGGTTGAAACACGCACACCTTTGCTAACACTTGCAAGTAACGATTATTTTGAGTTATGACGAAGCGTTCGGTAGACATTTGATATAAATCACGTAGCAATGGTTGAAACACCCATATATTTGCTAACAATTGCATGCAACTATTATTCTGTAATTTACGTCACACGTTCACATTGGTTACTAGTTTCTGACAACAGTTGATGTTGACATGAGTCAGTAACACATTGGCAGTCCCTTGACGCATTACTGACTCATTGTGGAATATCTAAACTAGTTCATTGTGTTTGAAACTATTTCATCGTGTTTGCTCACTTGCATCTCAGTTCATATTCTTGACAAAATACATTAAATAGAAATATGTTGTATATTGCAATCTAACATGTATTAGCTGTTTACTGTATTATATAATGTATTAGTTGAACGTTATACAATGGTAATGTAACATGTGGCATGGCCAATAGAAAAAGGTGAAGTCGAAGAAGACAGTGGAGATGAAGCAACCAGAAGTAAGACAAGTGAGGAAGTGTGGGCAGAAGCTGCCGATGGAGAGCAGGGAAGAGAAGAAGACTATAAAACAGCTGTTGGGAGACCTTTACAGCGACAGGGAGTACCTGAGGAACCTCCTGGAGGAAGGGCGTAAGTCCAATTAGGGGTTGTATCATAAACACATCGCATCTGAGGTCATTGTAAATATAAATTCAGCTTGAAGAGACATTGTGACTGGGTACGGTGAAGTGTGCTGGGAAGTTCGATTGAACAAGGAAGCCATTGGCTTAACAAGAGTACACGATTTTAAATCTATAGCATTAATTTCCCTCATCCAAATATCTGCCAGTTTTAAATATATCACACTGTTAGCATTTACACATTTAGTCATTCTTCCTTATATCCATTCGAGTAATATTACTCACAATTGTTAATTGTTCAAGTTTGCTGTAATGTGACATGCAAATTATGACACATGTGGGTAATTTTCAGAAGAACAGGGCAAACCAGAGACCAGTAGAAGTATTTGTAATGTTGTTGTGAACGGATTGAGCTACCTGGAAGACAGAATGTCATTCTGGCAACAACAGCAACGGTCATTCAAGAACAAGAAAGAACTCCAGCAGTGGTCAAGGGACAACCTTCAAGAGATTGGTAGAGGTTTGTGATATGGTCCCTTTCTCGTGAAGCACATCAGGATATTTTGTCATGACGTTTAAATATTCCTACTCAACTCGATTTTTTTCTGGTCTCGTGTTAAACTCATTTAACAAAACATCGAACCTATCCACTATGACGTTTATTTGCTTGCTCGTTTGTGCAAATGTGTTATTTAAGCCCGCAGCACACTAGCCGATTTTTCGTCGGGGGACTGCAGATTTTTCATCGGGGTTAAATTTGTCGGGCCATCAGCTCGCAGCATACTATCCGATATTTTGTCACCGATATTTTGTTGCGACTAGCACGCCTCTAGTGGCAAATTTGGAATTAAGCAAACACGGCTAGCTTTGTTCGTCTTGATTATGCTACGGAGGAAAAGGAGACACAGAAAAGCACATAAACAAAACCCTTCCGCCTATTAAAATCATCTAAAAATCCAGTTACACTGTCAACATGTTCTACCAGCAAATTTGCCAGTGTGCCTGCTCAAATGCAGTTATGTCAGATGATATTAATTTTTTTAAATTACACATAAAATTACTAATTGAGGCATGATCACATTTGTCATCGTGGCCGTGGCACTGGGGGCCGCCATGTTTACAATGACGTTTGTACGCGTGACTGCAATCACGCTTCCTATTGGTCGCTAAAGATTAACAGTGGTGAAATTATTTGAAGGACTAACATTTGTGCAGTAATTGCTGTGTGTCCGAATTCTTCCTGGAGAAGTTGGAATTGGAATAAATAGTGCGGCGCGTAGGGTAAAGGGTAAAATGGTTTGAGTAACCCTAAGGACTGGATACCGCGCTATATAAGTCAATACCTTTACCTTTTTGTAGTGTCGCACATAGGATTGATTCTACTTCATTTGACTGTTGAAGCGAAAGAGGCACGAGTTTCACAAGTTGTGTTTCTCTTGATTTGTATCTTGAGCATTGCAATTACTAATGCTCTGATCTTACAGAGTATACAGATTATTATAACTAGATCAGCTTAATGTAGATCCCCACACAAAGAACACTCCCATATTCCATTTTTATTATAATCCTCTTCTGCCTTACATAGTTAAATAATTGCACAAAATGCTATACAAGTGTGCTTATTATTATTATCATCATTATTATTGTAGCACAGGCATCTGGCAGATACAAGGAGAGTTTGAAACAAGCGAAACTGATGCTGCAGACCGTGGAGAACTGGTCGGCCGGGGAACTGAAGCACGCACTCAGTCACCCCACCCAGCTGGTCTTCCCTGACAAGGCCATGGTGCTCGGCAGTCTGCACAACTATATTGGCAACGCTTACTTCGAGTTGGGCAAGGACCGCTCGGCTGTGTACCATTACGAGAGAGATCTTGAGGTCGCCAAGCAGCGGTGAGTTGACTTCATCGATGGTGCAATGAAGTGTGAGGAGTTTCTGTTGAAGATATCTGTCTTGATATGTCTGTACACATCATTCATACTCCATATGCTTACACAAATCTTGGCAATATATCTAACGATATTTATTTTTGCTTTGCTAAACATACTCCACATGCTTACACAAATCTTGGCTATATATCTAACGATATTTATTTTTGCTTTGCTAAACAGATGTAGTGATCATTTATAGAGGTTATTACAACCACTAGCGTACTCGAGGTTTTGAAATGTCATATATAATCCTATAAAATCGATATTATATATAGGCAGAGCGTAGTCTCGAAGAGACGATGCTGATGCGCCCCGTTGTCAATTTGTCAAATTTTCAAATTTTGGCAGCGTCCACTGTGGCTGTGAAGGCCGATTCTTGAGTGGCAGTCCTTGCCGCAGCCAAAGCTGACAAAACAGGATGACATTGGTGGTAGTGCTGCGTTTTGTTTTCGCCGCATCCTCTTCTCAGCCGCATGCTGGTGTCTCCTTTCATCTGCCCTTTCAATGCCTCTGCGTGTTGCCTGACGCCAAGCAGTGCGGTCTTCGGCCACTGCTTCCCAGTCTTTGGGGCTGATGTCACAGGCCTTCATGTCACGATTGCAGGCATCCCTGAATCTGAGGGCTGGGCGTCCCACTGGCCTCGCGCCACTGGTGAATTGTCCATAGAGGATGTCTTTCGGCAAGCGGCCGTCCTCCATGCGCCGTACATGGCCCAACCAGCGCAGGCGTCTCTGGCTCAGCAGTGAATGCATGCTGCGGATCCTGGCACGGTCCAGTATGTCGCTGTAGGGGATACGATCCTGCCATGTGATGCCGAGGATACGCTTGAGGCACCGCATGTGGAAGGTGTTGAGGCGGCGCTCTTGGCACATGTATGTTGTCCACGATTCGCTGCCATAGCGGAGAGTGCCCAACACACAGGCCTGGTAGATTCTCATCTTGGTGTTCTCAGTGAGCATCTTATTTTCCCATACTCTTTTGGTCAGCTTGGCCATAGTGCATGCGGCTTTTCCGATGCGCCTGTTTATCTCCGTGTCCAGCGAAAGGTTGTTAGATATGTTTGACCCGAGGTAGGTGAAGTCTTCTACTACCTCCAGGGTGTAGTCATTGATCTTGACGGAGGGGACTTTGCTGGCATCCCGTGCAATGACGTTCGTCTTCTTCAGACTGATTGTGAGTCCAAACTCACTGCAGGCATGTGCAAAGCGATCAACCAGCCTCTGAAGGGCCTCTCCTGAGTGGGCAGTGAGCGCTGCATCATCTGCAAACAGCATCTCCCTGACGTATACCTCTGTCACCTTTGTTTTGGCACGCAGACGTGCCAGGTTGAACACAGCTTCCCATCAGATCTGGTGTGCAGGTAGATACCGTCTGAGGAAGAGTCGAAGGCATATGACAGAAGGAGGGAGAAGAAGATCCCAAACAATGTTGGAGCAAGGACACAGCCTTGCTTGACACCGCTGCAGACAGGGAAGGGCTCCGATGTCGAACCTTCGTACACAACTGTACCCTTCATGTTCTCATGGAAGGAGACCACCATGCTGCGTAGCTTGGGAGGGCAGCTGATCTTCTCAAGTAGGCGGAAGAGTCCCTTCCTGCTGACAAGATCGAAGGCCTTGGTTAAGTCAATGAACGCCACGTAGAGGGGCATTCCCTGTTCTCTGCACTTTTCCTGGAGCTGGCGTATTGAGAAGATCATATCTATGGTGGATCTTCCTGCTCTGAACCCGCACTGGGATTCTGGGTAGACACGTGAGGCAAGTTTCTGAAGTCTGATTAGTAGGACCCGAGCGAAGGCCTTCCCCACAATGCTCAATAATGATATGCCCCTATAGTTGTTGCAGTCACTGCGGTCGCCTTTATTTTTATACAAGGTGACTATTGTAGCATCCCGCATTTCTTGAGGGACTGTTCCTTCATTCCAGCAGAGACGGAGCAGTTGATGTAGGTGCTGTAGTAAGGCGGGCTTCGCACACTTGATCACTTCTGGCGGTATGCTGTCACATCCTGGTGCCTTGCCGCAAGAGAGGGAGTCAATAGCTTTGCTCAGGTCCTCGATTGTGGGCTCGTTGTCCAGCTCCTCCATTATAGGCAAGTCCCTGATGGCGATGAGAGCAGCATTAGTAACGAATGTTTCTCGGGAGTACAGTTCTGAATAATGTTCAACCCATCGCTCCATCTGTGTATCCCGGTCTGTGAACATCTCTCCTGATGTGGATTTCAGTGGAGCCATCTTCCTTAATGTGGGGCCAACGGCTTTCTTGATGCCATCGTACATGCCGCGTACGTTTCCGCAGTCGGCTGAGTTTTGGATACTCTCGCACAGTTTCAGCCAGTAGTCATTTGCACAGCGTCTTGCTGTGCGTTGTTCGATGCTCCGTGCAGATCTGAGAGCCGACAGTGTCTTCTCGCATGGATTGTGTTTGTATGCAAGCAGGGCTTCTCGTTTGATTTCAATGATGGGTACCATAACATGTAGGTTAGCATTGTACCAGTCTTGGTTTGATCTTTCTCTCTTGCCAAATGCAGTTATCGCTGCATTGTAGATGGTATTACTGAGGGTGTTCCACCTTGCTGTGGCGTCCTGATCCGGAAGGCCCTGAAGGGACTGCTCAAGGGAGGCTACAAACTGTTCCCTTCTAGCAACATTGATGCGAGTGCGACCTGTGGGCTTGGAGCGGTGCAGCTTACGCGGAGAGAGTCTCACTTTACTGCACACCATGGCATGGTCTGTATCACAATCTGCACTATGTAGCTACGTGTTGCTAGAACATTGTTCAGTGCAGAGCGTCTGGCGATGACGAGGTCTAGTTGATGCCATTTATGAGACCTTGGATGCTTCCACGACACTTTTTGCTGATGCTTTGACTGGAAGAAGGTGTTGGTGATGCAAAGACCATGAAATGAGCATCGCTCCAATAATCTGTGTCCGTTGTCGTTCATCCTCCCAGTGCCGTGATGTCCAATGCAGGACGGCCATGATTGATGGTCTGAGCCTACTCTGGCATTAAAGTCGCCAAGAAGGATGAGCGGCTCAACTTTGGGAATCTTGCCAATCTGGATGTCAAGCTCATCATAGAAATGGTCCTTGATACTTTCAGAGGCCCCCAATGTAGGGGCGTAGAAGCTGAAGATGTGAGCAAACCCTGCAGCAGTGGCGAGACGGATAGATAGAATGCGCTCGTTGCCACCAGTGGGAGGCTCCACAGTATCAAGGAGAGAGTTCTTGACAGCAAAACCAACCCCGTACAAGCGGGGTTCCTCGGGCTCCTTCCCTTTCCAGAAGAAGGTGAAGTTCTCTTCCTTGAGACATCCGCTGGAGGCAAGTCTGGTTTCCTGGAGAGCTGCGATGCTGACATCGAGTCTGGTTAGCTCCCTATCGATAATAGCTGTTTTCCTTCTGTCATTGACCTGTTGCAGGTCACCTGAGATACCGGGACACATGGTCTGTACATTCCAGCTTGCGAAGCGAAGTGCTGGGTACTTCTTAGTTTTTCGTTGTTTGCCTGGTGCAGTGTTACCATCTGCTTGTTGTGCCTAAACACTAAGCCCCAAGCACCCATTGAAGCAGGCAGATGTTGGCGAGTCAGCACCTTATTGGCTGGGGGCTGCCCAGCTTAGGCGGGCGGTAGCTGACCAGTGAGACACGATGATCTCTCCCACCGTCAGAGACAACCCGTAGCGCCCATACTCTACGCCAATCGAGTTGGGCTTATCACTCGTAACTGCTGTCTCCCGTGTTAGTACCACATTGTGAAGTGAGGCTGGAGTAGCCTCTCTAGGGCGCAAGCCTGGGCAAGAGTTACGAGATCCTGGGTTGCCCAGTCATCAGGATCCCTCTCTCAGCCTTACCGGTGGGATCCAAAGGAATGCAAAGCATGACGTTTGGCACCAGCATGGCTGCAGGAGCTGCCGGAAAAGTGACAACGTGATCACCAGACCGTCTTCGGGGCTCCACTCCGGATTTGTGTAGGGTTTACTCCCCTAGCCTTCCCCATGAGAGGGTATAGCCGCTAGGCAGCGGAGGTTTGAAATAAGAGTTTACCTTCTCCTAGACGGGCGACCAGTCAAGGTTAACGAGCCCCATCTGCCCGAAGCTTCTGGTTTTAAGGCGCCATATATCCGCCTTTGCCCCTTCTCCTGTCAGTAAAAACAGTTCTGCCGCAAGAAGGCCAGGAGCTGGACTGGACTGTCAGAGGCTTTACGAGACGCACGCCGTTGGGGCATTTTATAAGTAGTGAGAGCTTATCCTCACACACCCACCCCGGCTTAACAGTCTTAGTCACTCTAAAACATGGTTGTCAAATCACATGGCTTTCATCTAAAATGTCCATATGTATACTTGAACAACAGCAAACTTGAATACGTTGAAAAAACCTAATATTTCGGTGAAATTATTTGTTGTGATCTGAAAGATGACGAAGATAGCTTTTATGCCAAGTCTAACAGCATCATTCGAAAATTTAATAACTGTTCTATTGGTGTAAAACGGCATCTACTCCATGCCTATTGTTGTACAATTTGTTGTTCCCAACTCTAGGTACATTTTAACAAGAACACTTATTTGAAACTTAAAGTTGCCAACAAAAACATGCATAGGCGGTGTTTGGGATATAACAGATGGGACAGCACTATCAGTATGTTTATTAGTAATTCTAATATAACTGTGACTCTCTATGCGCAAACATATCCATGTTTTTATAAATCTGATTTATGACATTGCAAATTTTAGATCCCATTTATATATGAAATTATTTATTATATATGTTTTACAAATATATTTCGACGTATATATATATATATATATATAAATGTAAAAAGATTTTTACTTATGTAACTTATGTAGGTGTAAATTGTACAAGCTGTAAGAATAAAACATTTTGTATGAATGAATGTACCCACCTACTCGGTGCATGTATGTGTGTATATCTTGATCAGTTTTAAGCTTTAGGACTATGTTTTAAGTTTTATGGTTTTTTGTTGTAGACAATCGGAAGATGCATACTCTCGGGCGTTGATGAATCTGGGGCGTGTGTATGCAAGAAAACAGGAGTATCAGAAAGCCATAGACGCGTGAGTGAAAGCTACCGTTGTCTTCAACAGTCTGAAACAAAAGCAGGCTTTTGCTTTGCCCGTCCTATTCACCTGTATTGCCCAAGATTGCACATAAATTTAGGGATTAGGTAATATTTAATTATGATAACACGCATATATTGTAATATATCTAAAATCTAAAACATTCGAATATTAACTGCACTGAATTTGAGATAAAAAAATTAGAGAATTTGGGCAGTTTAATTACACGAATCCCCCCCCACAAGCTGCACGTCAGTTAACGAATGAAAATCGTTGTACATCTCTTAAGAACTGTTTGCACGCGCAGTTGGATTGAGAGGACTAGACGGAGCAGCTCACCGCTCGAACGAACATGGCTGTGTCACGAGATCGGAAAATGTTACCTCGAGCTTGGCACACGCGAACAAGCAAAGGATAATGGATCAGAGGAGTCGATCACTGATAGCTTCAAAGAGGCAAAGAATTTTGGAGAACAGTCGAAGAAGTGGGCCAAACAAGCTGCAGAGGATGTGTGGTTACTTAACGCCAGCGTTCTCGTAGCACAGGCATGCGGTAGGTGGCAGCACCGTCTTTGCTGCTCATGAATTGTACCATATTGCGTGTAATTTTTAACCCATCTTTTTTGCCATGTTAAGTAAAAAAATAACATGGCATTCCAACCATGTAAGGGTAGATTAAGGTGCATTAGCTTGGTTGGGAATATATAACTATTAAATTAACTGTACCAAAGTATGCCAATTCCTTTCGAGGAGTTGATTTTTTAATCTTTATTTTTAATAAATATTGTCTTGATTAATAATTCTGGACCATGTTGTAAATTTTTTGATATGCTGTGAAATGCAACAAATGATCTTGGATCAAATAAAATGTATTATTAATATTATCACATTTTCAAACAACGCACAAATGGACAGTTTTTCGAATGGCATGTATAACATGGTAAGGCTTTGATATAATTTGAATTTTATTTCTAATTAAACAGATAATGGTAAAATTATATTAACAAACTGTAGTTCATTAACAAACTAGTTATTAAAACATATTTCGGCAGTGAACATGCTAGAACAGGGATAGTTAATAATATACAACGTGACTTTACAATAAAAACGAGCAACACATTTGATTGTTTAGTGTATATATAGATTTGATTGTTTAGTGTATATATAGGGCGTGCTGTTGTGCGAGATGTAGTTTACAGTGTATGTGAACTTGGCTGACTCTTATTGCAACACTTTAATGCACAGTTCATTGCCATTGTGTATACGTGCCTTACAGTGAAACTCGGTGATCTCCAAGTTGCTCTAGACCAGTTTAAAGGTTGCCTGGACATGGCGAGAAAGCAAACAGACGAACCTGCTGAGTTAGCAATTAACAACGCCATCAAAGACTTAAGTAAACATATAGGACTGGAGAACAAACGCATAAAAAAAGGAACAACAGAAGAAGAGAGGCAACAAGAGAAGGAGACAACAGAGGGAACACCTGGTGAGTGTTTGATGCGATACGGAGCATGCCAAGTTTGTAAGGTCGTTTACATTAGAACAATCCTCATGAGCCAGCAAGATAAGTTGCCATGATTTCTCTCAATACAACTGTAAGCAAGTTATGTTCAACTCAACTCTTTATTATTTTGGCCCTTAAGCGGCAAGCACACAAAATATATATTTTTAATTACACAGTATATTATATCCGTAATATTTTTTTATTCATACACCAGACTGCGACTTGTATATATTAAAACGTATTTTAGTTGACTAAATTAACATCCGTGCACATCGCTGTCATTTCTGTAAGTTGCTCTGTTGATTACCATGTAGTATTACAAATGCAAACATTTGTGGGGTATCACTGAGGGGTGGTCAGTGTAGACAGAAAAAGCTGGTGGTTCAAAATTTCAAACAGAAAACATTAATGACACTAACATTGATAACACTAACATTGATAACGCTAACATTGATAACACTAACATTGATAACACTAACATTGATAATTAGGAATTGCACTTGGCCACTTGTTCACTATGACAACATTTTAAATTCAAATAAACACATTCAGTGCTATCATCTATCCGTTTTGTTAACATATTTTAAGATAGAAATTAAAAAGTTATACAAAATGTTATTTTATACAGATTATGAAGTGAGGAACATGTAACATCTTGCATTTGTCTTTTTCTAAACCTCTTAATAAGCCACAATTATATAATTGCAGCTAGTCCACAGCTAACAGCAGCAAGTCCACAGCAAGAGGCACCTAGTCCACAACCAAGTCCACAGCAACATGCAGCAAGTCCACAACGAGGGACAGCAAGTCCACAGCGAGAAGAGGCACCTAGTCCACAACGAAAGGCACCAAGTCCACAGCAACATGCAGCAAGTCCTCAACGAGAGACAGCAAGTCCACAGCAAGAGGCACCTAGTCCAGCCAAGGAGTAACCAAGTCCAGCCAAGGTAAGTTGTATTCACAGTTAATATTATATTGCACTATCAAAATAAGTTCACTCAGCTGTAGAAATGAGACCTGTCTTCACACAATAACTGCATCCTCGCTAGCCAGGGGAGGTATTAATACTACACTACCACTGGCAGATCGACCTGTTGAAACGTGGATTTGTCAGTTTATCCCATGTAAAGTGTTGATGTACATTGAATCATTAATTTGTACTTAGTCCCAATTCCTGTCTTGGTCCATGTTTCTGGGAATTAGACCCGCCAGCATCCAAACTTTATAGAGCATTCAACCAGCGATGACAGGTCTACTACCAATTAACGTTAAGTTCCCGTATGCAAGCTCTGTAAATCTGAGCGAGTAATATTATTGGTTGACTCAGCAACTGAAAGTTCCATGTTTCAACAGGTCAATCTGCCAGGGGTACTGATGTAGTCAGAAGCCCCGGTGGCGAGGATGAGTAATTGCAGTATGGAGGAATACTTCCCAGAGAAATCAAGTTGAACATGTTGGAATTAACATGTCTGCCAGGGTTTAAGTGTAAAGCACTTTGAGCGGTCCTGTGGACCAGATACCACACAGTATAAATTACCTTTTACCTTTACCTTATAAAATATTGTTGTTGGTTTAGTGGCTCAGTACGAGTGTTGTAGGTAAACATAATTGAAGTCCGGGCAGATTAGTAGCAAAATGAGATCAGATATGTGCCTACTAAAAAGTCAGAAGGTGGCAGCACTTACTGTGCAAGTCTTTTCTTCAAGTGCATATGCTGCCACCTGGGTCTAAAATATATTATTATACACAAGAGTTGTACAAAGAGGTAAGTTTGCCAGCATTTCTAACAGTTAGCATTTGAAAAGCGAGCTGGGAAATTCAATGTTTTAAAAATCGCAGGGACAGCCGCATAAATAAAATCATAGTTTTTCCTTGCCTTTGTGTGACATTTTCCTGAACATGTATTTCCTGTAATTGCATTTGTTGCAGAAGAAGAGGAAGAGAAAAAGCGGGAGACGAGAGAAAGGACAGAGGAGGAGACAGGCAGTCAACAGGTAGCACAAGAGTGATGAATCAGTCAGCCATGTGGATTACTTCCTCACCCACACCATGTCATTAAACTGTGCACAATCAAACTAACATTTACAGCCAGTATTTTTAAAGCCAGTTTACACAAGTGATTAATTGTCCGATTGCTCATTAATAAATCGCTCTTGTAAACACCCCCAGGAAACCAATTAGTGAGACCAATTTGTGGCTATGATTGTGTCTGGGGAATTGGGGTTGGATCCAGTTTGACCACCTGTTAGCAGACAGTTTGACACGACGGCCAATCAGGGGCCGCAGCGACCAACATGTGCTGCACTCGTCGTGACCTTTCATTAAAGCTCAAGTCGGGATTGGCATGAGTTAAAAATCGTGCCTCACAGTGTCTACTCACGTCGCTTGTGTAAACACATCCATACTAGCTGTGCTTCCAATCTGACAATTAGTTGCTTGTGTAAATTATGCACAACAGAGGACGACCTATTAGGGTTTGTATATTTTAGATGGACACGTTTTATTTAAGAGGTATTTACATGGAAATACACTGTATTTAATGCATTATTTTGTAGTGTGTTTTGGCAGCTGCCTGTGATCATATTAACCAGAATAGTGTGGAGGCACGTGCGTGCGTCGTGCGATGTAATATCAGTTGTATGTTTGGTTTATTGTAGCTACTCGTGATTATGTAATGTTGTTATTAAACTGATTTAGCCTATCACATATTTGGTTAGTTGATGTCCAGATATGTAGTGTGGGAAGAGCTTGTGTAACATTTGTAGTCGATTTAATTAAAAAATGCAAAATTTCGTCGAAAGAATTGAGTTTAGTCGGTAGATCTGGTAAGCCTCAAAATGTTGTTATAATAACAAAGTGAAATATTTGGTGTCGAACGAACCAACTGGCATGAAACTGGTTTTGCGACTGGTGCCCGCTGATCACCTGATGGCTTCGGTTTTGCGGCCCCATGTAAAGTATGCTCACTACAAATGTAGCAGCCTGATCGTCCAGGTCATGCATTTTATGAACATGAAGCGTCAGTAAATAGTTATGGTGCTTCTGAAGAAAGCCGCTGATCATTAATAAGGATTTAACCAGATTTGCCATCCAAGCCAAAGGCTCAGATGGCAAGTGGACAAGGACGCCATTGGCGTATCGAGAGTCCAACAAGGAGTGGTGCCCCATTAAAATCTCCAAAAACATGGACCACGCAGCCAAATCAAGGCGTGCCTCTTGTCACCAACGTTTATGAAAATTAGGTTTAACGATACCTATTGTGAGATCACTAAGACAACGCAGGAAAGAGCGTCCCGGAACAGTCACTTTACAGGCAAAGTTCAAAGTACCAATAAAGGACGGGAGCTCCCGCAAAGTGACCTTTTTAAGTCGACTGAAAGACCTGACTAAATTTATTGTTGCTTCAAGCTAGTCCCGAGGGAGCCAGCAGTGTCCGAGGGTCTACCTCTATACCGTGCACAACAACACACGTATAGGACAACACAGCATTGTCCTAGTGTCTACCTCTATACCGTGCACAACAACACACGTATAGGACAACACAGCATTGTCCTAGTGTCTACCTCTATACCGTGCACAACAACACACGTATAGGACAACACAGCATTGTCCTAGTGTCTACCTCTATACCGTGCACAACGACACACGTATAGGACAACACAACATTGTCCTAGTGTCTACCTCTATACCGTGCACAACGACACACGTATAGGACAACACAGCATTGTCCTAGTGTCTACCTCTATACCGTGCACAACAACACACGTATAGGACAACACAGCATTGTCCTAGTGTCTACCTCTATACCGTGCACAACAACACACGTATAGGACAACACAACATTGTCCTAGTGTCTACCTCTATACCGTGCACAACAACACACGTATAGGACAACACAGCATTGTCCTAGTGTCTACCTCTATACCGTGCACAACAACACACGTATAGGACAACACAGCATTGTCCTAGTGTCTACCTCTATACCGTGCACAACAACACACGTATAGGACAACACAGCATTGTCCTAGTGTCTACCTCTATACCGTGCACAACAACACACGTATAGGACAACACAACATTGTCCTAGTGTCTACCTCTATACCGTGCACAACAACACACGTATAGGACAACACAACATTGTCCTAGTGTCTACCTCTATACCGTGCACAACAACACACGTATAGGACAACACAACATTGTCCTAGTGTCTACCTCTATACCGTGCACAACAACACACGTATAGGACAACACAGCATTGTCCTAGTGTCTACCTCTATACCGTGCACAACAACACACGTATAGGACAACACAACATTGTCTTAGTGTCTACCTCTATACCGTGCACAACAACACACGTATAGGACAACACAGCATTGTCCTAGTGTCTACCTCTATACCGTGCACAACAACACACGTATATGACAACACAGCATTGTCCTAGTGTCTACCTCTATACCGTGCACAACAACACACGTATAGGACAACACAACATTGTCCTAGTGTCTACCTCTATACCGTGCACAACAACACACGTATAGGACAACATAGCATTGTCCTAGTGTCTACCTCTATACCGTGCACAACAACACACGTATAGGACAACACAGCATTGTCCTAGTGTCTACCTCTATACCGTGCACAACAACACACGTATAGGACAACACAGCATTGTCCTAGTGTCTACCTCTATACCGTGCACAACAACACACGTATAGGACAACACAGCATTGTCCTAGTGTCTACCTCTATACCGTGCACAACAACACACGTATAGGACAACACAGCATTGTCCTAGTGTCTACCTCTATACCGTGCACAACAACACACGTATAGGACAACACAGCATTGTCCTAGTGTCTACCTCTATACCGTGCACAACAATACACGTATAGGACAACACAGCATTGTCCTAGTGTCTACCTCTATACCGTGCACCACAACACACGTATAGGACAACACAGCATTGTCCTAGTGTCTACCTCTATACCGTGCACAACAATACACGTATAGGACAACACAACATTGTCCTAGTGTCTACCTCTATACCGTGCACAACGACACACGTAGATGACAACACAGCATTGTCCTAGTGTCTACCTCTATACCGTGCACAACGACACACGTAGATGACAACACAACATTGTCCTAGTGTCTACCTCTATACCGTGCACAACAATACACCTATAGGACAACACAACATTGTCCTAGTGTCTACCTCTATACCGTGCACAACAATACACGTATAGGACAACACAACATTGTCCTAGTGTCTACCTCTATGCCGTGCACAACGACACACGTAGATGACAACACAGCATTGTCCTAGTGTCTACCTCTATACCGTGCACAACAATACACGTATAGGACAACACAACATTGTCCTAGTGTCTACCTCTATGCCGTGCACAACAACACACGTAGATGACAACACAGCATTGTCCTAGTGTCTACCTCTATACCGTGCACAACAATACACGTATAGGACAACACAACATTGTCCTAGTGTCTACCTCTATACCGTGCACAACGACACACGTAGATGACAACACAGCATTGTCCTAGTGTCTACCTCTATACCGTGCACAACGACACACGTAGATGACAACACAACATTGTCCTAGTGTCTACCTCTATACCGTGCACAACGACACACGTAGATGACAACACAGCATTGTCCTAGTGTCTACCTCTATACCGTGCACAACAATACACGTATAGGACAACACAACATTGTCCTAGTGTCTACCTCTATACCGTGCACAACGACACACGTAGATGACAACACAGCATTGTCCTAGTGTCTACCTCTATACCGTGCACAACAACACACGTAGATGACAACACAACATGGTCCTAGTGTCTACCTCTATACCGTGCACAACGACACACGTAGATGACAACACAGCATTGTCCTAGTGTCTACCTCTATACCGTGCACAACAATACACGTATAGGACAACACAACATTGTCCTAGTGTCTACCTCTATACCGTGCACAACGACACACGTAGATGACAACACAGCATTGTCCTAGTGTCTACCTCTATACCGTGCACAACGACACACGTAGATGACAACACAGCATTGTCCTAGTGTCTACCTCTATACCGTGCACAACAATACACGTATAGGACAACACAACATTGTCCTAGTGTCTACCTCTATACCGTGCACAACAATACACGTATAGGACAACACAACATTGTCCTAGTGTCTACCTCTATACCGTGCACAACAATACACGTAGATGACAACACAGCATTGTCCTAGTGTCTACCTCTATACCGTGCACAACAATACACGTATAGGACAACACAACATTGTCCTAGTGTCTACCTCTATACCGTGCACAACGACACACGTAGATGACAACACAGCATTGTCCTAGTGTCTACCTCTATACCGTGCACAACGACACACGTAGATGACAACACAACATTGTCCTAGTGTCTACCTCTATACCGTGCACAACGACACACGTAGATGACAACACAGCATTGTCCTAGTGTCTACCTCTATACCGTGCACAACAATACACGTATAGGACAACACAACATTGTCCTAGTGTCTACCTCTATACCATGCACAACGACACACGTAGATGACAACACAGCATTGTCCTAGTGTCTACCTCTATACCGTGCACAACGACACACGTAGATGACAACACAGCATTGTCCTAGTGTCTACCTCTATACCGTGCACAACAATACACGTATAGGACAACACAACATTGTCCTAGTGTCTACCTCTATACCGTGCACAACAATACACGTATAGGACAACACAACATTGTCCTAGTGTCTACCTCTATACCGTGCACAACAATACACGTATAGGACAACACAACATTGTCCTAGTGTCTACCTCTATACCGTGCACAACAACACACGTAGATGACAACACAGCATTGTCCTAGTGTCTACCTCTATACCGTGCACAACAACACACGTAGATGACAACACACCATTGTCTTAGTGTCTACCTCTATACCGTGCACAACGACACACGTAGATGACAACACAGCATTGTCCTAGTGTCTACCTCTATACCGTGCACAACGACACACGTAGATGACAACACAGTTTTGCTACGTTTCACTGGAATTGAAAAACAAATCGGACATGTAGCCACATGTAACAACCATGACCAAATGATGTTAGCAATGAAGCAAAATAGTCATAATCCTCATATGTTACGTAACAAAATTCCTTTGGTACCCCAAGTTCACTGAATCTCCCTTTGGAAATGATAAGTTATGAATGATCCAAAACTTGCCTGGCTCTGACTTTAGAAAGGGCTCCAGTGGTGATAAAATTAGGTTACCAAATGGTATTGATGTGAACGGACCTGCAGTGTGACCTATGGCACGTTCTTTATGAATCTTGCAACCATCGAAAGAGAGGCTTTACTGTGGGGTTTGCCTGTGAAAGATTTCACCAATACATATTCGGGCAGACAGTGGAAGTGGAAACCGACCACAAACCACTTGTTGCGATTTTCTCGAAAGCGCTGAATGACTGTCCATCACGAATACAACGAATTCGACTGAGATTGCAGAAATATGATCTGAAACTCACATATGTACCACGAAAGTACATGTACACAACGGCCACATTGTCACGAGCGACTCAGCTACACACACATGTTGACCAGAAACGAGGAAGACACTCTTGTGAACACTTGCGTCGATGCCATCGCAATAGCAAATGTGCTGGTGAGTATCGCAGAGATACAGAAAGTGCAAAGACCCGATTTCGAATCGGAGATAGACGCACATGTTCACGGCGTGATGGGTTCATTGTCTGTGACAGACAGGAAGAAACAAAAAACAATATGAAGATGTTGTAGAGATGCGCACTTTGAAAGAAACTATCATGTCAGGACAGCCGAGTGAGCAGAGAGATTATCCAGTGTGCATACACTCTTACATGAACTACAAACTACAGGGATGAAATGACTGTTCAGAACGGCTTGATTCTGAAAGGAACCAGAATTGTGATCCCAAAGAAGAAGACTATTCTTGAAAGACTACACACAGGTAATTTCGGTCAAGAGAAATGTAAACGAAGAGCGAGATCAACAGTGTTTTTGGCCCGGTATTAACACAGACATTGAGAAGATGGTGAATCAATGCAGCGACTGTCTAGACCAGAGGAGCCAGACAGTGTCCAGAACCAATGATTCCACATGAAGTACCAACACAAGCGTGGTCGACAGTTGGATCGGACTTGTTCCAGTTGGATAACAAGGAGTATGTTCTGATTGTTGATTATTACTCCAAGTACCCAGATATGTACCAGATCCCTAACCAGAGCAGCACATCGGTCATACAAGCTATGAAAGGATGATTCGGGAGAGTCGGAATCCAACACGAGCTTGTGAGCGACAACGGGCCGTTATACTCAAGCACCGAATTCAAACAATTTGCTGAAGAATGGGACTTTAAGCACATCACATCTAGTCCAACATACCCACAATCCAATGTATTAGCGGAAAGAACAGTGAAAACTCCAAAGAACACCTTGGGAAATCTGGTGATAAGCAAATGGGTTTACTAACGTACAGAAGCACCAAACTTGATAGTGGATACACTCCGTCAGCTCTCAATCTGGGAAGAAGAACCAGATGTAATCTCCCAAGGCATGGAGACAATGCTTCCAAAGCATATGCCAGACATTTTGAAAAGATCAAGAAGAGAGAAAAAACAGAAACAGAAATACTACCATGATAGAAGAAGTGTTCGATCACTTGAACCACTGAAGCCAGGAAACAGTGAGAGTGTAAGATTCGGAGAGAAAATGGCTTAACCTTGTTACTGTTCTTGAGCAAGTCGCGCCGAGATCGTATAAGGTCCAAACAGACCGAGGTACAGAAATTCGAAGAAATCGACGAGATCTAATGAAAACAACAGAACAAGAAATGTTGCGTCCTGGAGAAACTGCTGAAACTACAACAGAAGAACACGAAGAGCAAAGTGAAGAGCGTGAACCTGAGCTGTATGTGCCGAGAAGTCCAGTTGTGCCTCTGTGTCTCCTGCGGTGTACCGAAGATCTGTCAGGAATCACCGACAACCAGAGAAACTCATAGAAAATATGTAAAATAGACAGAAAATGAGTTGCTCAGCGTAGTTATCAGTATAACATAGCTACAACTCATTTGGAAAAATGGATAGTCTACTCCATATATTCCTAGATTAGAATATCTTGTTGAATGACATCGTGAAAGACGTTTAGCATAAAGACTCATTCATTACGTGAAAATTTTATTTTGCAGTACAACATACTGTATACAAATTAATTTATATTTTTAAAATGTGAACAGTGTAAATGACATGTGAAGACATAGACATTGGAACCAGAAGAGACAGTATTATCAGAGCATGAACATTCTGAGACGATTTAAAATGCAACGAACGTTTCTATGAACATCTTAATCTTTTTCTAGTAGGAAGATGTAGAGACGTCGCTTATCAGATTTAAGTTTAATTTATACCGCGAGTATTACCGCAGGTACAGTTTAGTTTGTAGCTTAGTTGTGTGTTAACGCGAGCACTTCCGGTGTAAGGTGTCATCAGTTTAAATGCAATAAACTTAATCAAAAACTGAAATGTTCACTTTTCAATAATATACAACCGTTTACTGGCCACACATCTGCCATTGTCATAAAAGCCTTAACCGTTTACTGGCAACACATTTGCCAATGTCAAAAAAGCCTTTACTTCATTTAAACTAATTATCTGCTGCTATAACCGCGCCGCGAACGCTACTATAGTACTGCCAGTTAGTACTTACCCTCCTGGTTGAAATGCACACAAATGAGCAAATACTGTGGTTGGCCCAAACACCGCAATGAGACCAAAAGTCTATTATCGAAAGATTTAGTGGCTGCATGCATGTTTGTTGTACAAGAAAACCTTGTCGCTAAATTCGTTACAGGTGTAGTAATACATCTGCGAAATAACCACTTTACGCACCCCGGCCGTCAGTCAAATAAGTTTCGAATTCCAGCCCACTATCGCCCACTCCAACGGGATCGGTGCTTGAAATATCGCGACAGCCGATGTTTAGAAGAATTACATCCCTGCTTGCATTCAAATGTCGCGGGTAAGCGTATACAACTGCTACACTTTCAACCCGCCCCAAGCCACAAAAGTAACTTCGAATCGCTCCGGGTTTAAATCGAGGTTCATTGACCGCTGCAGCAAAGCATATTTTGCTGGCCTGCGAACAAAGGAATGACCGAAGATCCCTGTGTTCACCCTTTCCATCACTGCGATCGCAAGTGCAATTAATAGCAATGCCGGAGCTCGTTAGGCGGCGCTAGTAGTGCTGTCATCGGCAAGTTGACCAAAATGTGTACCCGCCATAGAGTTACATCATTAATCACCCCCCTATAACCCCTATTACTAACGGGTGTACTATTTATGTATATGGTACCCGAAGAGGTCCGTTTATAGGGGGTGCCTGTTACGGTCCATAGCACCTGACATGGACCACCTATAATAAAAGTGTGCATACGCCTGTAAAGCTTAATAAACGTACTGTACTCTGATATATATATATATATATATATATATATATATATATATATATATATATATCGTGCTTTATTTCTTTAAGTGAAAACATTTTTTTTATTCAAGATGAACATTAATTTTCATGATTCTCACAAATCCGATACTTAAAATCGAAAACGGCGCCACCTGGCGAGCATGTTGCAAACCGATACTTTGTCATGTTGTCACAGTGAGCATTTTCAAATAAGCTTGTTTAATTGATTAATTACACATGTGAATCTACATAAACACAGTCCCTTGATCTATGCAGTTCTGATATATGACCTGGTGGCAACATTCTGAAGACAAATTGTTTGGTTATACTCAACAATGTCTACCTTACTTTTGTGAATCGTAAAATACTATTTTACTAGTAGATCTTCTAACTCAAATTGCATTGTACCATTCTGACCAGATCTTCCTGTTCTCCATCCGTGCCTTGCAGTTGTCTCTCCGGGTGGCTCTTGGTCTTCGTCTGCCTCTCAGTCTTACCGTCAAAATTTGTTTGCAATATTCCTCTTTAATTTCCTTCTTCTCGGACGATGTGATCAAAACCACTTCAGTTACAGCTATTAAAGACACAATAGCACAGACAACACACCTGTGTATATAGCATATGAACAAGTCATGGTTCAGTGCATATAGTGTATCATATTTAAGTATACAACATGGTCCCATATAGGCAAAATAATGAAGATACAGTTGTATGTTAGCAAGCAATAAGTTGACAAAATGTAGTAGTTCCAGTAGATCCAAAAAAAGTACATTAAACTTAATATTAGTATATTTTTAGGCCAGGTACGCTTTTTTGAAAAAAAAAAAAAATGTGTTTTGAAAACCTGGACGGGGGTCCTTTAAAGTGTTCTAACATGAAAACTAACTAACATGCAGCCATACAACTGATACCTTGATATATAATAATAATAATAATAATAATAATAATAATAATATAAAATAATAGACCTTTCCAATGATGTATGACATTTTGCAATAGCTTAATTTTCTCAAAATGGTTTAGCATAGCTACAGTTAAGACGAGTGAAGTCTATCATCTCAAAACGAACCGGGTAACATTATTTTTGAGAAGAAATTTTTTTTCACAACACGGAACGAACATATTACCTTTGACTTTCGGCGGAAAAATGAAAGACAGGCCAGGCCGACTGCTGGAGGAAAATGATCACGTGCTCAGGTCGGCCTACAGTATAATAAAAATATAAGCGGTAGCGTTGCCCACATAAATGCCGTTTGAGTTTCATTCAAAAGGTGATTTAGTGAAAATTTTATGACAAGCATACATGGCACCTTAATTATTAAGTAAAGTGCCAAATATGTGCAGCACGATTGAGTGTTCAGAGCAAAAATATGGTGGCAGCACTGGTAGCACATCGATATCACATGCAGGGCAGGCCGGAAACACGGAACCATTACAACAAAGTATGCGGCAGACACGTCACATTGTACTAACTTCTAGAGGAAATATGAAGAGATCCATCACAGTTCTTCTTCTTGTATGTTGACTAGCTCTAGGACTGAAGAGAGACATTGGTTGGATTTCAGATAAAACGTCTCAGCAATCACCAGTAACTGCAGCAATTCACACGGATTACCGTGTAGCAGTGAGGGAAGTATGACGTGAGTAGTTAGTGGAGGTTTTTGGTACCCCCAATGCGCCGCAAAATCACGTGACCCAAACATCAAAGGCAAAACACCCTAATATCGCCCACCGCTAATGAGTGCGCGCAGCCAATCAGAGCGCCTCAGAGCGCCCCCTGGCGGTGGTAGCCGAGCGTGCGTGACGTAAGCGCCCCTAGCGACGGGAGGAGGAACGAGCATTGACCAGTAGTCATCGATGGTGGACATAGGAACAACAAAAAATACACGTAATATCACCCACCCACTACCCACCCACCCACCCACCCACCCACCCACGTAAACACGTGACCGAGACCTTGACCCTGACGGAGTGACCAGTCCGAGTGGCTAGCTAATGTCAACTGGACGTCCGAACGACTGGAGTTAACTGTAAGCCGAAGCGTTTATCCAGCTGTGAGCCATAGCGCGAGATCAAAGGACGCTAATCTGTACAATGTAGCAAGTTAGCCGAGCTAATCAGTGATAAACAGCAACTATGTTGCAGTGACGACATTGATGTGGGACCGAGGCGTGTTATAGCCGGTTATATGGAGTGAACATAAGACGTAATAAAATTAAAACCGATAAAGATAAGGCGAATGTGTAATAGTGATTAATTAGCCGACATGCATGGCTACAATATAACCGCTGGACGGCGGAAATCGGACCGTTCGTTAAATAAAATGTAGCAGGACGAAAATGGACTATGTGTAAAATATAATATGCCAACACGCGGTTGGAACAAGAACGCAATACAAGACGGGAATATAAGGTGATGCAAAATTTAATACATGAAAAAAGCACAAGTACAATAGAAAGTAAACGGTATTAGGTATAATAATATAAATGTTAGTGGGGAGAAGTGTTCATGAAGTGGTATCGAACGCGTTCAATAGCGATCGGCGCACGCAACGAGCAGTCATCTTGCGTGCTAACGCGATTCGGAGGGGTACCGATCGACGGCGACGGAACAGTGCCTGGTGATCGATGGGACCTCGGTGAAGTCGACGGAGAATAGGTGTGGGTGATGGGGCGTGTATTAGTATCAATTGATTCATGACAAGCTCCCAATGTGTCATATGGGCACGGAATGATAGACGTAAAGCAACCTCGTTGGCGTCGTCTTCGTCGTCGTCCCACGACTCCTGCGTGGTCGAGGAGGCGCGAAAGCCAGGTCCGTAATGGAAGCAGATGTCCGACATTACGTGTCGCCAACGGCTGACATGTGCGGCGAACGCGGTTACGAGATCGCTGTCGTACAGGTCCTCCCGAAAGAGCACGACCGCTTGACAGCTCCGGCGCTGTACGGTTACGTCCAACAGCTCCATGAGCACACACGCCCAGTAAAATCGAGGTATGCTGTAAGTAAAGGACACAATCAGAGTGAGAACATGCATAGGCATCTATATATATAACAGACGTAACCAAGCAACGAGAGAGAGATAGGTAATACGAAACCGATCGACTGGCAGACGTTATCGCTAGGCAAGCCGCTACATATGGAACTTGGAACGTGGACTCGACGAACACTTAGCGAGACATGTATACACAGGAACGATAGAACAGTATGTAAAGCGAAAACAGGTATGAGCTATGTAGAACTATGTAGAGCTATGAAAGTATAATATTAAGAAATAAATAAATAAAAGACATACTCACACACTACGCATTAGAGGGAGCACTTCCATAATAACCAAAAAATTTGCAAAGTCGCGGACTTGAAGCACAGGCATGGTGAACTGAAGGTCGTCGTCGAAGGCAATGGCGGTTGTGATGACGACACGACGATCTCAGCCATCTTATATAGCATGCTAGAAATAAGCCAGACAGCCGGCGTAACCCGAGGAACAATACCACACTAATCAGAAAACAGATAAGCGGCCGGCAACTGTCAGCTTACCGACACCGGACATCCATCACGCAAGGAAAAAGCGGGAGGTTATGTACTCGACAGTGCTAGAATGGCGTGTAGTTAAGACAGTAACTGTACATTTTAAAGATGCTAGAAATAAGCCAGACAGCTGACGGAACCCGAGGAACAATACCACACTTATATATATCTAGAACGGCGTGTAGTTAAGACAGTAACTGTACATGTTAACGATGCTAGAAATAAGCCAGACAGGCTGACGTCAGCCTCGGAACAATACCACACTAATTAGAAAACAGATAAGCGGCCGGCAACTGTCAGCTTACCGACACCGGGCATCCATCACGCAAGGAAAAAGCGGGAGGTTATGTACTCGACAGTGCTAGAATGGCGTGTAGTTAAGACAGTAACTGTACATTTTAACGTCATAAAGTCACCATGAACCAACATATACAGTTTAGAGGCGGTAAACATCATTTGTCCAATTTCTACGCGTGCAGGATACACGTGTGGAATAGAGAATTTACCAGTGTTGAAAGTGCCTACCAATGGCGGAAATGCATGCATCATGGTGACACGAAGACCGCAGAAAAAATGCTGTCCACGCGCACGGGTCTACAGGCGAAACACCTCAGCAAGAGCATACGAGAAAAGGAACAGTTACGCGAAGAATGGAATACACAACGATATTCAATAATGTATGCGTTAGTTGCTGTTAAATATCGCGATCCAACCCTACGTAAACGACTGTTAGCCACTGGGTATTCCCAGTTGAAGGAATGGGTCAAGAGTCGGGAAGGATACTGGGGTGCACTGACATACAGTGGTCAAGCCGGTCAGAACATGCTAGGGCATATATTAATGCGAGTACGCGAGTTCATTCGATTGCGCAATACTCCCGCCAGACGATTACAAGACCGATGAACAGAGTACAGCGAGATAGCAGACATCCAGCAGCAGCAGCATCACGCGCTCGACCAAGGGTTGGTGATAAGAAAGCGCGCCATAGGCAGTGGGAGGTGTATATAAACCCAACGCAGAGTGAACGAGACACACAATCGCACTCCGATCCACAGCACACTTCGAGACTACTACCAGCATCAGCAGAGAAAGAAATGGCCGCCCAACAAGCCGATATGATGATGTCAGTCAGCCAACTCGAGAAGGAGGTATGTAACGGTACTTATATATTTAGACGGCCGTTAACCATAGTACAATGTGCTGTTCAAGATAAATATAAAGTATATCCATCATGTCAGCAGTGTAACAAACGTGTGAGTCCTGAAAACAATGGCTTTGTGTGTCCTATCCATCGATGGCAGCGTGGTGTAGTGTATCAGTTCGCTATGCGTATCCTCCTACAAGACGCCATCGGCAGTGAAGTGTGGGCAACGTTATTTAATGTCAAGGCTGTCCAGGTGTTGGGATTCACGGCTAACGATTACATGAACATGAAGACAGATGCCGAGCGGTATGCAGCACTGGACATGTTGCGGGGGGCCCAAGTCATGGTGACCATTAGGAAACGCGAGGCGGGACAGTATGTAAATTACACGGTGTCAGACTTGGAAGTAGTCACAGTGTGAATCATTCTGTTGACAGGCTGTCGCTACCGTCGCTGCTGCAGCTACTGCAGTTGCCACTGGAAGCAGTGACGTCATCGACAGTGAGGGACGCTCTAAGGTAATGGAATGGTTACATGCTAATAGCTCGGAAATACTATTCTCCTCCTCTGCGGACAGCTGTTCACCGCCACCATTAATTATAATAACAGATGACGAGGGGGAGGAGGATAGTGCGTCACAGGCCGACGTCATATCCATAAACAGTAGCGATGATATGGAGGCTACGGTGAGTGGTTTAGATAGAATACGGGATCGATCCGAAGCCATGACGAACGAAAATACCTTCTATAAGGCGCTAGAGGTCGCCAGCGTGCAATATGCCTGTGACGAGGTGCATCGCATAATGAATTTAAATGATGATAAGGATCGTTACGTACCATCGTCCAGCATGGCCATGCACGTCTTGCGGTGGCTATCGATAGATGTCATCGCAACGTGTGGGAACATGAAATGGCGTCACCAAGTGACAGATTTGGTTAGAAAGAGTATATACGCCCAATACGACGATATACAGGGCGACGCGGATGAATATGCCGAATGTGACTAGTTCTTTCTATTCAACAGAGCACTGGTCTACCGCAGCTGCAGAAGGCCTACAAACGCCAAGCCCCGGTCGATGACGATACGAGAGTGGTGGTGAAGCACCGTTGCACGGGGCAACGCGTCACACCGACATCATCGCAGGACTACTACTGCAACTCGCCACCAGCAAACCAGGAGGCGGTGCTACCGTGGGGACCGGTGGAGTTGTTGTCGGACTCGGACTCGGAGGTGGACGATGGGTTCATCCTCAATACCCCCCTCATTACTACGATGACGTCGACGAAGAAGCGATCGCTTCATCCCCCGCTCACGAGGACGACGACGACGAGGACTTCACGTACAGTCCTGCTTCACCACCACCACTCACGCAAAGTACGGAGGCCGAGAAGACAACTACACTGTACGTATTCCCAATGAAAACCGTCGTCCTGAAGCCAGACGGGGGGTACGAGAGCATCGCCGACCAACACACAATCACTCACCCGAAGCCGTCGACGTCGACGTCGACCATCACTCACCCGAAACCGTCGACGTCGACCGTCGAGGACGACGCCACTGATGCTGAGGAAGATCCCAGAAAGGTGTGTTTTTTAGAAATGCAAAACAACATTGCCGGCGTAATAGCGGCGGAGTGGAGGGCATCCGCTCCATCCACGGTGGAGGAAGTGACTGTGGACGTGTGCCGATCACTAGCATTCACCATACTGTCGGCACCGTACCAGGAAATAATAATGAAATATGTGCGTTGCGCTATCCGTCGACAGCCGTGAACAGTAGTATGTGATGAACAGTAGTCGGTAGTATGCAGTAGGCAGTATGTATGCACTTATAACCACGGTATATGAACATTAGTAGTAGTAGTAGTAGTAGTAGTATTTTATTTGTTGTTATGTAGATGGAAGTATACGACGAGGCACCCGTACTCCCAGCCAGCATTCGGAAGCGATCTGGAGTATTGAACGCCACGTATATGACGTCGTCAACAGAATATTATTATTAGTAAACATAACCGAGTTAGTAGGTAGTATTAAGTAATATGGAGTGAAATATGAGTATCTTTTAATTTGTTCTGTAGGATGATGATGACGTACCTGTGCTACCGATTGAAGCGCGTAGGCGAGCAAGCCGTGAATTAATAGTGCTACTACTAGAATATATTATATCGACACACGATGAACAATAGGTCTATTTCTTTATGTAGGAGGAGGTGAAGGAGGAGGTGAAAGAGGAGGAGGAGGCACCCGTACTAGCACGAGACGAGAGGACACGTGCATTACATAGATTACTACAGATAATTGTTGATTTTATGATTGAAACCCCCGCATTTTAAGAAGCACCGTTTGCAACGGAATAACAGTAGTTAGTCGCTCTCTCTCTCGTTTAATGTATGCTTGTAGTTGTATGACATAGAGTAATGTCTATATATATATATATATATATATATATATATATATATATATATATATATATATATATATATATATATATATATATATATATATATACCTACAGACTTATATAGTATTCATCATCATCATTGTACGTAACCTCTGTCGTGGTGTAAAAGCCCACAAGTTAATAACCATGGAACTAGCCACTGGCGTATCGATAACCGATCGTAAGCTAGAGGTCACTGTCGCGGATGTAACAATCCCACAAACCATAAAGTCGTCATAGTAATTATATAAGTCTAACCGTGTATATATGTATATGTATATGTATAATATGTATATGTCTATGTCAGTATATACTCAATAAAACGTCATACAATGAATGAAACGTGTTGTCAGTGGTGTTGCCACGGTCTACATAGTGGAAAGAGAACCCGTAGCCATCGATAGTGGACACACAGTAGCCAATACCACAGGATCACACCTTAGGTCATACACCCTTCACCAATCACCATGCACCAACCACCACCACCACCTCCACCACCACCACCACCACCACCACCACCACCACCACCACCACTACCACACGTACTATATAGCTGTACTAAGGACCGCTGTCTCTCTCAGTTGTAGATACGTAGAGCACCATGAAACGTCACCAATGTCGTCACTGCGGACTGGTGCTCGACACGTATGCAGCGCTAAAACGCCACCTAGCGAGTCATGCGACACCGGCAGTGACCGAACACACGTATTCGGTGGCGCAGCCACTAGAGGTGCCACTAGAGGTGCCACCTAGCGACCAGGCAAAGCGAACGAAATATTCGTGTAAATGCGATGCAACGTTTGAGAGATGGGACGATCTGCAACAACATGTGATGTCCGTATGTCGTCTTAGCAGTAACAGTAGCAGTAGCAGTAATAGAAAACAGACCACAGTGTACACATGTGCGAAATGTGGAAAGAAGTACACTAGACGCAATGACCTGGTCAGACACGTACGACAACCGTGTACCGGCGTCGTCACGAAGCCACCATCGCCGAAGAGATCAATCAGGGAAGCCACCACACCCCACCATCCACTCGTTACCGACGCAGACCCCATCGACCCACCTGCTCGACTCCCCTTCGCCGACAACCTGTCGACGGAACTGTTAGATGTCGTACGAGCGCACTGGTCGACCATACGGACACGTGTAACGAGAGGTCCTCTCCAGTGCAGGTACGATTACAGATTAACGACGCTAGACACGACCGTTCTAGAGACGCCGTTGAAGAACGTGTTCCAGGAACAGACCAACTCTTTCAAGATTAACCTCAGTTACGGGTTCATTCTGAGGAACAAGAACACGGGTCAATACAAGTACTACCATCCCTCGTGCAACTGCTGTGGACGCTACCTGGACGAGCCCAGTCTCATCACCAACAGCAAGGACTTTGATAAGTTCCTCGAACGCATCCGAGAAACCGACGTCTTGCAATGGGCCATCAATCAAAGACCGGATTCGGCGTGGGTGTGCGAACTCGTGACCAATGTCACATTTTTCGTCAATCGCATCATCGATCACCCGATAGGATGTGTAGGAATGACCGACCTTCCAATGTACATCAAGAGGAACAAAGCCGTCATCGGATTGGAAAAGGATCCCAAGTATAGCAAAAGTTACAGTGACAACCTGTGTCTCTTCCGATGTCTGGCCCTGCATCGCGGATGTGAAAGTCGGCGATTGGAACCAGCTGTGAAGACGCTGTACGAGACTTACGTCCAAGACGGCGTACCCATGGAAGCATTTGCCGGGGTCACGATGGACGACCTCTATCGTGTAGAGACCACGTTCCAAACGAATGTGTGCGTGTACAGTCTCGTACAACCGGATGGAGAGGATGGAAAGCCAACTGCAGAACTCGTTCGTCGCTCGGTACGTAAGTACCCTGACACACTCTACCTCAATCTGCACGGGACGCATTTTTCCTTAATCCAGGATAGACGCAAGTACTGTCACTCGTACAGATATCGGAAGTGCGGTGACTCGTTGTGGAAAGACGCATGGCATCTACGCAACCACGAGAGCACGTGTACGGGGGGTGTGCGCCGAGTCTATCCTGGTGGTGTGTACCATTCGACTCCATCGGTGTTCGAACGCCTGGCCGACGAGAACATCCGAGTGGCCGAAGCGTTGCAGTACTATCCGTACCGAGCCACCTTCGACTTCGAGTGTTGGTTCGATACCGAACACCTTCCGTCTGACAGTGCCCAGGTTCACTGGGTTGCGCGTCACGTCCCGCTGAGCGTCAGCGTGGCATCCAACGTACCCGGACACGAACAGGTGACATGCATCGTCACGGACGGAGACACCAACAAGTTGGTGAGCACCATGATGACTATCCTGCAATCGATGAGCGAGGCCGCGTACGACAAGATCAAAGACTCATACGATCATGTGTTGGAACAACTCGCAGAAGAGCTGACGAAATGGGACGCACGGGAGGCAGCTGCACGGGAGGCAGCTGCACGGGAGGCCACCGAGAAGAAAGCTCGACCGGCAACCAATCCGTACAAAACGCTGATGGGACAACTGTATGGATGGATGCGTCAGTTACCTGTCATCGGGTTCAATTCGGGGAAGTATGATCTCAATGCCATCAAACAGTTCCTCATACCGTACTTCCTGACGACTTCAAAGACCGTGGAACAAGACGAAGCCGAGGACGAGGACGAGAGGGAGCAAGAGGGCAACAAGACAGACGAGAACGACGGCGTCGGGGCAATGTTCGTCATCAAACGCAACAACACTTTCATGTGTCTTTCGACGGATCAGCTGAAATTCCTAGACATGATCAACTACATAGCCCCCGGGTTCAGCTACGACAAGTATCTGAAAGCGTACGGATGCGAGGTGACGAAAGGTCATTTCCCGTACGAGTACATGGACCGGCTGGAGAGACTCGACGACACCGCACTTCCACCGAAAGAGGCCTTCTTCAGTCGACTGAAGAACGAAGGTATTTCAGACGAGGATTACGCCAGTTGTCAGGAGGCCTGGCGCGTCAATGGCATGACGACGTTGCGGGACTTTCTCGTCTGGTACAACAACAGGGACGTGGTTCCCTTTCTACAGGCCATCGACAGACAGTTCGCGTTCTATCGACAACGGGGAATAGACATGTTCAAGCAAGGTATCAGCGTACCTGGTCTGACCCTGCTGTACCTGTTCAACGACCTTCCAGAGAAGACCTACTTTACCATCTTCAACGAGAAGAATAAAGACCTGCACGACCTCGTTAAAGAGAACATTGTAGGCGGGCCTTCGATCATCTTTCATCGCTATCACGAGAAAGGGGTCACCACGCTACGTCAGAACGAGTACGGAGAGGCGGCTCGTCCTTGCCAATCGATCGTCGGATACGATGCGAACGCACTATACCTGTGGTCGCTCATGCAAGACATGCCTATGGGATGGTACACGCGACGACGAGCAGAGAAGGACTTCCGCCCCGAATCGGCACAGCTGTACGGACAGATGGCTGGAGAATGGTTGACGTGGGAATCCGAACGCACGGGACGTCCCATACGACATCAGATCAACGGACGAGAGAAGAGAATAGTCAAACATCGGGTGGACGGATGGTGTAGCGAGACGAAGACGGCTTATCAGTTCCAAGGGTGCTTTTTTCACGGTTGCTCGTGCAACCGTGACGAGGTGAACGCCGTCAACGGGAGACCAATGGCGGAACTGCTCGCCGAGACCCGAAAGACCACCACCTATCTACGTCACTTTGTCACAGTCATCGAGCTGTGGGAATGCGAGTGGAAAGAGATGAGACGAACCCCGGCCGTACGTAAGTGTCTGGATGCTGCATTTCCCCGACGTCGACACGTGCGCTGGACCATGACGTCGCAACAGATCCTGAACGGAGTGCGTGCAGGAACCGTGTTCGGCATGATCGAGTGCGACATACGCGTACCGGAAGAATTGCGCGCGCACTTTGCCGAGATGCAGCCCGTGTTCAAGAACATCAGTCTGATACGCGAGGATCTCGGTCCGTTCATGCGCCGATACGCCGAAGAACACGACATCATGAAGACTCCGCGACGCATGCTCTTGGGTAGTTATTGCGGCGATAAGATACTGCTCGCAACGCCACTGCTGCGATGGTATCTGGACCACGGTCTCGAGGTACTGCACGTGTACCAGGTCATCGAATACGATCCTATTCCGTGTTTCCGGCGGTTCGGTGATGCAGTGTCCAAGGCCCGACGCGAGGGCGACGTTCACCAAGACAAGACCATCATCGCGGACACCATGAAGTTGCTGGGGAACTCGGGCTACGGAAAGACCATCACCAACGTTGACCGACATCGTGACGTCAGCTACTGCACGGAGAAGGCGGCATCGCTCCTGGTCAACGATAAACGGTTCCGACAACTCGAGATCGTCGTCGACGATGCGTACGAGATAGAGTTGAACAAGAAAACCGTCAAGTACACCCTACCCGTACACGTGGGATTCTTCGTTCTGCAGTACGCCAAGATGCGCATGTTGCAGTTCTATTACGACTTCATCATCAGATACGTGGAGCGCCCTCTGTTCGAGTACTGCGAGATGGATACAGATTCCGCCTATTTGGCCTTGGCCGGCGAGTCCGTCGACGACCTCGTGACCCCGGAACTACGAGACCATTATTTCCGACATCGTTCCGAATGGCTCCCATCGGAATGTTGCGACGACCATCGGAACGACTACGTGCGCTGTCGTCTCGCCAATCGACCGTGGGTCGGAGACGAGGCGTGCTGTAAGGCGCGAAGAGCATTCGATAAGAGGACACCGGGTCTGTTCAAGGTCGAGTGGTCCGGTGCCGGGTTCGTGGGGTTGTGTAGCAAGACGTACTATTGTTTCGGAGCCACCGACAAGTACAGCACCAAAGGACTGAGCAAACGGCACAACACCATCGACAAGGGCGCGTTCCTGGCGGTGCTCACCAACCGTCGGAGCGGAGGTGGATCGAACCGTGGTTTCCGGGTGCATAAATCTACCGTGATGACGTACGTGCAGGCACGGGATGCACTCACCTTCTTTTACGCCAAACGCGTGGTGCACGAGGATGGGGTGACCACGGGTCCGGTGGACGTGTAGAAAAGGCGATGCACGCTGCACTCGTTTCATACGCAATCATGGATGCACGATGGAAACACCCCTTCACGTGCATCGTCGCCGGACCGACGGGGTGCGGCAAGAGTACTTTCGTGACGCGTATGTTGCGTCACGCCGCTGCGATGATCGATCCACCGCCCGAACAAATAACGTGGTGTTACGGAGAATGGCAAGAGGCTTACGCAACGACGAACTTGGGTCACGTGCGATTCGAGGAAGGGTTACCGACGGCGGCCATGTTCGATCCGACAACGAGGAACCTCATCGTCATAGACGATCTCATGACAGAAACGGACGAACGGGTCACGACCTTGTTCACTAAAAAAAGTCACCACAGGAACACGTCCGTGCTGTATCTCGTACAGAACCTGTTCCCTAAAAACAAAGAGAGTCGCACCATCAGTCTGAATTCGCAGTACATGGTGGTGTTCAAGAATCCACGTGACGCATCGCAGATGGCGACCTTGGCTCGGCAGATGTATCCGGGACGCGGCAAGTTCGTGCAAGAGGCGTTTAAAGACGCCACGGCGGTACCGTACGGTTATCTATTGGTCGATCTCAAACAGGACACGCCCGAGGACATGCGTCTGCGCACGGCCATCTTTCCAGACGATGGTGTTCAGTACGTGTACCTGCCGAAGGTATAAAACGACCGAGTGTGTGGATAGTCTCTTCATTCGCATCATGTCTACCCTGGTGAAGAGACACATCGTGTGCATACAGGCTCTGGCCAGAGTCAAGAACAACAAAATTAAAAAGGCCATCATCGCCAACGCCGACGCCGATCTGCTGTGTGCACTAGCCGAGTGTGCCTACAACATACTAACAAAAAACATTCCATTGACCGCTTTACAGAGGCGACGATTGAATAAATACAGGACGAAGTTACGCGAGTTGGCTAATAGACGAACGCTCGCTGCCAGAAGAAGACGCATCTTGCTGCAACCGCAGGTTGGCGAGGGACAGAGCGGCGGTTTCCTATCGGCCTTCCTAGCACCGTTGGCAAGTTCGGTCTTGATACCCTTGCTCCAACAGGTGCTGACCAAAAGGTAGATACATGGAACACGCACGCAAGATGGCCTTGGTGGACCCGCGCCTGTTGGACACGCTTCGGTCACCCCCACCCCCACCCGCGACCGACACCTTAGGCAAGAAGGTGCAAGCCCTCGATGACGAGATGAAGACCATCCTAGATAGAAAGGACCTAGACGACGGGACCAAGGTGACCCTGTATAATCAGGTGTTGCAGCGGTACAACGTCTTGGCCACTAAACGCATCAAGGAACCGCTACGCGTGATCACGGTGAACGAGTCGGAGGTGGCGTCGGAGTCGGGGTCGGAGGGTGCAGTCCGCGCTCCTATTAGCGGACTGGAGGCCACCGTCTTGGCCACCGTACCCAGGACCATGCAGGCCAAAGCCAGCCGTTTGATGGAGCATCTCAAGAGAGACATCACGCGGACCGCTCGCGGTGAACTGATACACGAGGGCGTGCCGGTTGTCGGAAGTAACGTGGTGGATCTCGTTAATGATCTGTTGCGTAAGAGCAAGACCGCTCCGACGGGTTGGCAGCCATTCGCACGACAACTCCGTGCCATCAACCTACCCATGACGTTGGTCGGTAACGTCGCCAGAAGAGCCTACATACGTCCGGAGCCATCGATCACTCCCTCTCGTCGATCCAGTCCTACTCCGCGTGCTGCATCAGGTAGTGCACGAAGATCGCTAAGTTGGACTCCCCTCGCCCGTCAGAGTCGTCGAATGGAACATACCATGCCCACCCCACCCCCCGAAAGACGCAAGGCTTTGACGTCATTGGCTGGTTGGGACAACCTATAGGATGGTACGATGCGTGTCCGTAGCACAGTGTTCGTCATGTCGCACGATCCACAGGACCTCGTTTACCGTTCCATCGTCGGTGCGATATGTATCAGTGGACTTTACATGATTGCTCACGGTTTAGTGCTAAGTTTTATGCCACAGACGTTATTCGAACCCCCCACGCTCGTCGAATGGACCATTCCTTGTCCACCCACCCACCCTCCCCCCGCATCACGCAAGGCTTCGTCGTCATTGGCTGGATGGAACACCGTATAAGGTGGTACGACGCGTATCCGTAGCAGTCATGCTCATCGATCCACAGGACGCGTACCGATCCATCGTCGCTGCGCTATTGTTCGAAGGACTTACCGTGCTGGGAGACGTTGCAGCCGACATTCTTATACACCAGGTGTTATTCCGACTATGGTTACTCCGCTAGACCGTTGTTGTTCCACCGCTGTCATTGTGGGTGCCATAGTGTGTGTCCTACTTCACGTCGGCGTGCTCCTCGTCATTCGTCAGCTGTCGGACTCCGGAGTCAACGTCACCGCCTCCGTCAACACATCGGTCCTCCACCTCTTTTGATGGCACAGAGGGGAGAACACTCCTTGAGTGAGGTCTACTTCGATCCCACGAGGGTAGGCAGTTATGGCGGCGTCGCTGGCTTGCGACGCGTCACGCGTCTGCCACGGAAGGCCGTCACGTCATGGTTGTCGGCACAGGACGCCTACACCTTACACAAACCAGCGAGACGTCATTTCAAGAGACGACGCGTCATCGTGGGTGGTATGCTTCAGCAGTGGCAGGCCGATCTCGTAGACATGACGAAGGTCAAAGACGTCAACGACGGTATGGCCTTTCTCCTCACGATGATCGACGTCTTCTCGAAAGTGGCCTGGTGTGTTCCCATGAAGAACAAGTCCGCGGCGTCGTTGGTAAAAGCGCTGCAATCCACGTTCGTCGACGTTTGCCCCCAGACCTTGCAGACGGATCAAGGCACAGAATTCCGGAACAAATCCGTTCAGGCGCTATTGAAGCGTTACGACATCCATTACTTCTACACGCACAACGCGGAGACGAAGGCAGCCGTCGTGGAACGGTTCAACCGAACGTTGAAGACGCGCATGTGGCGCTACTTCACGAAACACCAGACGTGGCGGTACGTCGACATCCTTCCGGACTTGATGCGATCGTATAACAATGCCCCCCACCGCATGATCGGTATGGCTCCGTCACAGGTGAATGCACAGAACCAAGAACAGGTGTGGCAACGTCTGTACGGTCACGATGGTAAGGGCGTGCCCAAGTTGCGCGTGTCAGATCGCGTGCGTGTCAGCAAGTACAAACGCACGTTCGAAAAGGGCTACGAGACGAACTGGAGCGAAGAGTTGTTCACGGTACACGAGGTTCACCCCTCCGACCCACCCGTGTATCGCTTGCGGGACGATCTCGGCGAAGTGCTGGAGGGTACCTTCTACGAACTGGAGCTGCAGAAGGTGACGGTACCCTTTGATAAAGTGTACCGTGTTGAAGCGGTACTGAAACGCCGTACGGTTGGTAAACGTAAGGAAGCTTTGGTGAAATGGTTCGGCCATTCCTCCTACTTCAACAGCTGGATCGATGCCAAGGGACTCGTCAACTATAAAGCCTAGCCGCGCACATGACGACACTGCATTCGAGGAATGACACACGACGCGACACCACCATCACCACCGACCTGCCTCACCACCATAGACGAGGAGGAGACGGAGGTGGACGAACACGAGGATTGTACTGACGCTGCATCGAACGAGCCAGACAGCACTCCCTGGCATCTGTTCGGTACCGCGTGTCCCAAATAGGAGATCGTGTTTCTGTGTCAGGTCGTCGTCCTGTACACGGTCATTCTGATCAGCATTTACAACCTGACGACAGGTCACGGCGATTCTACTCTGTGGACGGCTCTGTTGAGTAGTTCTTTGGGTTACCTACTGCCCAATCCCACGTTGAGACGCAATGGCGACTGATTTCTACATGACGCTGCCCAGCAACGCTTCCATGGAGATGCACCCCGACAACACCTTGACCCATTACGTCACGCACTTACCTCAACGCATAGATCTGACCGGCGAGTGGGAGTGTGGGTTGGCTGAGGTCCAGTATCCGCACACTTGGTACAACGTCACAGATAACGATGTCTGGTTCTTCCTCAACACGATCGATGCTACGGACTCGTCCCGACGTTCGAAGTTGTCGTGTGGGTATTACGACGATCCGCTAACATTGATGTATCACGTCAACAAGGGACTGTACAGTATGAGGACGGAGAAGACACAGGCTCAAATGAGCTATAGTTCCGTCACTCAGAAAATGACGTTACACATGACAGAGAACACCCTGTTCACCATACCGTACCACAGTGGCGTCCATGTTAGGATTCCGCGAACCCGTAGCCAGCGAGCCGGTGGCGGCTACGTCATCTCCCGTCCTCCCCGCCGACTCCCGCCATCCCGACTCGTCGTACCCCTTCCACATCGAGGCCGACGATGTGGTGAACCTGACGCAGGGGTTCGACACCCTCTACCTCTACACGGACATCGTGGAGTCCTCTACACGGACATCGTGGTGACACTCTCGCGCCTCTGTTGCGCGCCCTTCCGATTAGCGGACGTCACGGTGACAGGGTGTCCGCTCGTTTCACTAACGTGCACTACGTACCCCTGTTGCGCTCGAACTTCACCTCGATCGAGGTGGATATAAGGAACGACATGGGTCGACGCGTGCCATTCGAATACGGCAGAGTGACGGTGACGCTTCATTTTCGTCGACGCAAGCCCGGACTGTTCTGATGAATTACAACGATTATTACGCGCGCCAGGCTGGCGGTGCGCTGCCCTACTTCGCCGGTGCGCAATACCAGCGAGGTCACGGACTGGGCAGTCTGTTCGGCAGTCTGTTGCGCAGCGCCATGCCGCTCATCAAGAGAGGTGCCGTGGCGTTGGGCAGGGGAGCGTTGAAGACCGGCGTTCGCATAGCCGGCGACGTCTTATCAGGCCAGAACATAAAAACGGCTGCCAAACGACGCGTCACCGACGCCGTGATAAGCAGTATTCGGAGCCCCCCTGGTAAACGTATAAAACGAGCGGCCGCAAGGCCGACCGTCACTGCAGTAAAGAGACGCCGCAAGAAACGGACGTCCACGAAACGCGCTGCCGACATATTCGACGACAAAGATGGCTTTCGTGCATAGACAGTCGCGCGAGGGAGTCAAGACCGAGCTGGATCTCTTTACCGTACCCTCCACTCAGAACTGCATCGCCGAAAGTCACGTGGTGGAACATCAACCCATGGCCTCTCTGGACTCTGGAGGACCGATAGAATTCTTCATCCCCGGATCGGGAGACGATTACATGGATCTCGCCAACACGATGCTACACGTGCAGGTGAAGGTGACGCGAGCCAACGGTAACCCTATCGACGCGGGCGAACCCGTGGGACCGGTGAACAACTTCTTGCATTCGCTGTTCAGCAATGTCGACCTCTCCCTGAACGGCACGCTCGTGACCTCTTCGTCCTTCAACTCGTATCCGTATCGATCCTTCATAGAGACGCTGCTGAGTTACGGATTCGACGCCAAGTCGACGCAGCTGACGAATCAGCTGTGGTACAAGGACAAGGCTAGTCGCATGCACGCCTCCGAGCTAGCCGGCGGACCCGATCCTAACCCCGGGTTCGTGACTCGTCGGGAGTACATAGCCGGCAGTCGCGTGGTCGACATGATGGGTCGTCTCCACGTGGATATGTTTCTGCAGGATAAATTCCTGATCAGCGGTGTCGACGTCAAGTTACGCCTGGTGCGCAGCAAGCCCGAGTTTGCGCTGATTGCTGCTGGACAAAACGAGTACAAGATAACCATCGTCAACGCGTCCTTGTTCGTGAAGAAGGCTACCCTCAATCCAGCCGTGCAGAAGGCTCACATCATGGCTCTCGATCGGACCACGGTCAAGTATGGGTTACGACCCGTCGAATGCAAGGTGTACTCCATTCCCACGGGAGCTCTGTCGCACACGCACGAGAACCTGTTCCTCGGCTCCCTGCCGAAACGTCTCCTACTGTGCTGCATCGACAACGACGCCTACAACGGCACGTACGCCACAAACCCGTTTCACGCCAAGAACAACGCCATCAGCTTCGTCTCCGTGTACGTGGACGGTCGTCAGATACCCGCCAAACCCTTCCAGCCCAACTTCGACGACAACCTCTTCGCCAGGAGCTACGCGAGCCTGTTCACCTCGACCGGCAAGATATGGCAGGACGAGGGGAACGGTCTGACTCGCGACGAGCACCGAGACGGCTACACCTTCTTCGGTTTCGACCTGACCCCCGACCAGTGCGACGGTCCCTGCTTTAATCTGGTACAAAAGGGCAACCTGCGCATAGAATTCCATTTCCGTGCAGCGCTTCAGACCACCGTGAACGTCGTCGCCTACGCCGAATTCGAGTCCGTGCTGGAAATCGACAAGAACCGCAACGTCATCTACGACTACTGAGATGGACACCCTGCAGATCGCCCGTCTACTGGCGATGGATCCGAACACCGCGTCCGTCTTTGGCGGCGTCGTACCCCGAGATGGACTGCCTGCAACAATTGACGCTTTGCCGATCGCCTTCGTGTGCAACACCGACGACGGCGACGAACCGGGCGAACATTGGATAGCGCTGTACCTGTCCTCCGACGGACGCGGCGAATACTTCTGTTCGTACGGTCTGCCGCCTCGTCACGCGGCGTTCCGCACCTTCTTGAACAAACACTGTTCCGAGTGGACTCATAACAGCACGAGACTTCAGAGTCCTCTGTCTAACGTTTGCGGACAATATTGCATCACTTATATAATGCTTCGTTGTAACGGCGCTCCTATGAGAACTTTCGTCAACGCTTTCCACACCGATCTGGTCGCTAACGATTGTCGCGTGTTCGATTGGATTAACCTGCTGAAAAAGGGTATACCGTACTATCGCGTATCGTACTGAGCCTCTGGCGCGGTGGTCGCTCCACCCGTAAGCTCGCCCTCGAACCTCTGGCGCGGTGGAGACACCCGTAAGTTCGCGACCTCTGGCGCGATGGTCACCATTCGCAAGTCGCCTCGCCTTCATCTTCATCTTCGTCATACCCGGCTCGTTGTATCCAATCGCATACGATCGTCTCGTTTGTACTGCTGCCGCTTTGTTGTATTCAATAAAATACGTGTGCACCGTACGATTGTGTTCGTCTCCTTACTAGGTTAACGACCCTTCGGTAAACGTAACTAGGTCAATGTTCGTTCCTCATCCAGTCGCTAGGGGCGCTTACGTCACGCACGCTCGGCTACCACCGCCAGGGGGCGCTCTGAGGCGTTCTGATTGGCTGCGCGCACTCATTAGCGGTGGGCGATATTAGGGTGTTTTGCCTTTGATGTTTGGGTCACGTGATTTTGCGGCGCATTGGGGGTACCAAAAACCTCCACTAACTACTGACGTGGCTGGCATGTCCAACCGACGCCATACTGCTAGGGTTCCTGTGTAACAACGAACAAGGACTTAAGAACGAGCTCGTTTGAAGGAAACCGTCTGTCAGTTTTATGCTAAGTACCCACCAGCCCATTCCGACCGAATCGGGTCAACCACTTGTCTGGAATCGAACCAAAAACGATTTATATGTCTGGTATGTAATGACTTCCCGACTTCCAACTCGTTACTGCCGGCTTCCGGTTAAAAAAAACAAAGTCGGAAGTTGGGATTTTGCCCAACTACAGTTCGGTTGGTGTGGAAATCGTGGTCCAAGACCAACTAGAAGTTCAGAACCAGGGAGCCAATGAGCGTGCACCACCAGATTACACGATACAACGCGTGCATTTGCGCGTGCAGTTATCGCTGTTCACAGGGTAAGTGCGTCGACGGGGTCGGTCTGATTGGTGTGTAACCCCCAGGCGGGTGTACAACTGACTATGTGAGGCGGGAAGAGGGGAACACCCGACTACTTCCACTTTCATCCAACTGCCGACGGTTGGTCAGTAGACCCGGCGTGTACTTAGCATTACTTAACACACGCCTCCTAGACAATAGCCGAGACCAGTGGCAAGATATGACATCCCAGGAGAGACGTTTGGTGCAGACTTCGGATTATCACAGTTGTCATATCCGTTGTACAATGCAACCCAGGTTGTTTAAAATTTAGAGAAAATCTGTTTATTATAATAGTTATAACCACTGAACATACAGTCTCTACAGTACAGTCACACTCAGCACAGTTCATGCACATCTGCTGTGAAGCCAATATTACTTTGATATATACTAGTTGCATAGCAGCTGTACACATCATTTGATTATATGCGCAACGAGATGTGTTATGATCTACTAATGTATCACAAATATGATATATCCCAGTAAAGAAGGATATCTCGCTTTTCTAGCAGTAATATGAAACAACATCCCTGATTTCACACTGGTTACAAATCTGAGTCTGGTAAGCACAAAAAGAAAAAGAAAAAAGACAGAAAACATAGAAAGTATTAAACAAAACCAGTACGCATAAATGGTATCAAAGTAATACTTCCGTTGCAAACACCTTTTTTGTATTCCCGGTACTGTTCTTGAGAACAGCAGTGCTGTTTGGGATCCCTGTACACATACATAACATTTAATAGATAAGTTAGGAATGATTCAACGTCGTGCAGCCCGGTATGTCTTGCATCGTCATCACAATGTTTCTAGTGTTACAAACATGCTACAGGAATTGGGATGGAGGCTGCTAGCATGCCAGAGGGCAGATGTTAATCTCTGCATGATGTACAAAATAGTTCTAGTGGGAATACCTTCAAATCAATATTTTTTTCCTGTGAATATTATCAATAGGAGACACCGTTCCTTAGCCCGTCACATCCTTTACTCCATAAGCAACTCCTCCCTTAACACGTTGTTAGTCTAAACAGTCTGGATGCATTTAAGAGTAATATTCAGACGCTTCATTATCAAAGACTTTAGAAAAATTTTTTACTATAATATAAGTTATTATTTTGTTTTCGCGTATTGGTCTGCCTGTACCCTGAGCAAGTTGAAGCTAGGCAGAGTTTTGGAAGAAAAAGAAGAATACATGCTTCTCCGTGTCAGTACATAACATACGCCCGATATTGTCTGTGACGTCACGCAACAAGGTACGTTGAACGAGCGTGATAGCCGACGTTAGAACAACAAGTTGAGAACAGCGTTAAGATCCTGCCCAAAGGTCGACAATCCTTTTGATAGCCACAACAGTGCTATGCAAGGAAGCAGGGAATCGTCCACATAGTGACCCGGACGGTACTGTTTTATTTAGCGAAATTCGTTGTCATGTGATTCAAAATAACGTAGTAATGTCTCTGTGATGCGATATATGAACCTGAACCCGAACTAAAAAGGCAACTATATAAAGGGCACATATTTAAAAATCTTGGTCATGGGCCATTTGACATTTGACAACAAATGCTCCCTGCTGCCAGTGTTAGCAGACTTATCTTGGTGTTGTTTCTTATACATAGTCACGATGTTGCTGCATTCTTTGTGTCACTGTTTGTCATTGATATATCTATCTTCCTTTTTGCGCACATAAACAACTTCAAAATTATAGTTTGAAGATAATGACTGTTTGATTTTTAATTGCTTTTAGTAATTTTGAAGAAATGTAATTCATTTAAACGGTTGCTAATTTTGGTCGGATGTCTTTCCCTTTTCCACACAGTTATAACCGCGTTTAACAATCTCAAGTTCAATATCATATCGACATACTTGAATGGTTCAATGTGGACATCACAAGTTCGATTAATTTCGGCTGTGGCTCTTTAAAATGACACTGGCATTTAAACGGTCAATCTCGCTAAAACGATGCCACACTTGTCGAACGCAACGTAACGCTTAGCGAAACAATGCGAATGGCGCGAAACAGTGGATGCGTGTGTGACTATTGCGTTATCATCGTATTTTATTAGAAAACTTAGTGTAGTGTGAGGCAAAGCGTACTCCTGGGGTAAAGCGCACCCATACCTACCTCAGCAGGTGCCATTTCCATAACGCCGTGTTGATAACGTTGCGCTATTTTTAAACCGCTGGTTTAAATGTTTTTTTATTATTTAGTTGATGTTTCAGTAACCTTATTCCGTTGATAAAATCTATTCGCATTGGAGTCGGAACCGGGGGAGGGGGTTGGGATATATTTGGGGTGGGAGTGGGTTCGAATATACTTTGGGATTGCTAATTGCTGATTGTTGTTTTTCCACTGCACTGTTTAATATTTACTGGGTATTCCTAAATCATCTTACCTATTTTGAATGCTAACAAAATATAACTAATACACACACACACACACACACACACACACACACACACACACACACACACACACACACACACACACACACACACACACACACACACACACACACACACACACACACACACACACACACACACACACACACACACACACACACACACACACACACACACACACACACACACACACACACACACACACACACACACACACACACACACACACACACACACACACACACACACACACACACACACACACACACACACACACACACACACACACACACACATGCTGTTTGCACCATCTCGTAGCCAAACTAATTTTTTCCAGTGAGTAGAGTAATCCCGAAAAACGAAATGACAAGTTTTTTGTGGTTAACTACATGGGCGGTTGTTGGAAGCATGTAATGTAAAACCTGGTAAAACCACATTCACCTTCGTTGCCAACACGAGCCGGTTTCGTACTTCGTACAAAGTTCCTAGTTCGTGCTAACTGGTAAATGTTTTCGGGAATTTCCTCCAAGTGACCGATTTCGTATGAGAACTATAACTTGCAAGACCAATGGCTTAGAACGTGTTCTTTCTGACAGGAATTTGAAGGTTCGGTGAATGAGAAAGAGCGAGTGGCTCTGGTTCAGAGACAAAGATGGACAGGTGCGAGCCCGAGAACGTCACCATGTCGACACTTAGCAGCTGCATCACGCGGCTGGCCAGCTGTTGTCTCGACGTCGCGCAGCAGGACTTCGCCGTCGTGCTGATGGGCACAGTACAGGTGGGTCCGGGAGGGGGTACTCCCTATACTGAGGTATACATGTATGTGCCGCGCAAATGCCCCTGTTTTTGGCCATTTTTTTCTCTCTGTCCGAAGAAACAATGTAAATTTCCTCTCTTTGTGCCCCATTTAAATCTGATAATTCTCTCTTTCACCGAAGAGGAAATTTCCCAATGAAAACGTTCCGCCCGGGCTTACCTAACGCTTATAGATATTAGATAAATTGTTCAATAATTCTCTCTTGGTGACCCTAAATTTCTTGATTTCTCTCTCTCTCTCTCTCTCTCTCTCTCTCCATGTGCTCCATGGGGCTCTGGTGGCACACCCCCACCGTTTTGGTATGGCAGTCCCCCCCGGGGGTGGGTCTACAGCAGCTGTTTTTCCTCCTGTTCTTCTTCCTCCTGTCTATCCGCCCCCTTCTCTTCGTCTACCCGCGTCTTCTCCCCTTCCCCTTCCCCCTCCTCCTCCCCCTGCACCTGCTACATGCAGCATGATTTCGCCGTTGTGCTGATGGGCACAGTACCAATAATACTCATAACGTCTGGATTATCGCTGTAATTGTTTTCTCATCCCATTGAATACGTCTTCATATCCCCCTATTATCGTTCTCCTCTTGGCTCACTTGCAATACTAACGTCGCCGTGCTGTGTTTCATCAGGTTGCGATCGCTATCGTCGTTTTATGCGGCATGTCGTTTCTGAGACCATCATGGTCTCGCCTTCGCGGGGACCGCCGGCGTCGCCACCTGTCTGGTCGGCAGGTTCAACCTCTCGTTGGTCGCCTGGACAGTTGCGGGGACAAGCTGCCTGGCACCCAGGCGCTCCAGGCGCTCCAGGTGTGTGTCAAACATCCTTCTTTAACTTCTTACACAACGAAGCATCAAGAGGAGTAATATAGTGTTGGGACAACACAGTTGTATGTATGACTATTACCACTGTTGGTGTTGTCGTTTCTGCTGCTTCTGTCACCACCGCCACCACCACCACAACCGCCACCGCCACCACCACCACCACCACAACACCACTACCACCTCCAACAACACCATTGCCACCACCACCACAACACCACTACCACCTCCAACAACACCATCGCCACCACCACCACCACAACACCACCACCACCTCCAACAGCACCATCGCCAGCAGCAGCAGCAGCAGTAACACAACAACAACAACAACAACAACAACAACAACAACAACAACAACAACAACAACAACAACAACAACAACAACAACAACATCATCAACATCAACATCAACATCAACATCAACATCAACATCATCAACAACAACAACAACAACAACAACAACAACAACAACAACAACAACAACACTGGCAACAACAGCAAGAACAACAGCAGCAGCAGTAGGGGTAATAATGATAGTAATAATACTAATACTACTACTACTACTACTACTAGTAGTAGTAGTGGTAGTAATAATAATAATACTGTGCAGTCATTGCCGAAAGTCTTGATACCCCTTCAGATACACGCCGACGATGTTATCGACTCGGCCGTACAAGAGACGACAGCGGCTATGGCGATCGAGAGTTCTCCGGCGGCGTGCATTCAGGAAACGGTGGAGCCGTGCTGTGACGCCAGGGCGGCAGGAGGCAGCGGCGATCAGGTGGAGGGGGAAGCGGTCGCCACTGAGGCACCGGCCACCGAGGACGACAGGGAGACGTGGCCGACATCACCCCTCCGGCCGGACTTGCTGGATACCGCCGAGCCGCCGACGACCGCGGCGACGATAACGACTCATGCATCGGAGTCGAGCGTCGATGTTGATGGCATGGTCGACATGACGATCACCGACGGCACTGCTGTCACCGTCGATTCATCGGCGGCAGACGACTGTATAACGCAGCCAGACGCCCATGGCACCCAGACGGAGCGGGAGTGGGAGGGGCAGGTGCAGGGGGAGGAGGAGGGGGAAGGGGAAGGGGAGAAGACGCGGGTAGACGAAGAGAAGGGGGCGGATAGGCAGGAGGAAGAAGAACAGGAGGAAAAACAGCAGGAAATAGAAGAGAAGCAAATGTCAGAGCCCGTGATACAGAGAAAGGAACGAAACCAGCAATTGCTGTTGATGCACATTCACCAGCTGCGGCAGTTGCAGCGCGTACAGCAGATCCAACAACGGAAAACATCAGTACATACCACATCGTCAGCACCGCACACAACAACAACAGACGCACCGCACACAACAGAGACAAAAACACAGCAACAGCAACTGCAGCAGTTTGCTGTTGCTTTCTGCGAAAGCAGGACACGGATCCAATTCGTCGACATGTCGTTGTGCCAGACGACGGGGCCTCAGCCCGGCTCTCAACCCTGACCATCGAGCGGTGTCTGTCAGACACGAACTACTCGACCACTGCGATGGAGTCCATCGCTAGCAGCACGCAGTCGCAGTCGCAGTGCACTCTCCACGCAAATGCGGTGAGGGAGAAATCACCGAACTGTTGTTCTTCCGGCGAGAAAAAAGACCACCCCGTCTATAATGTCTAAGGAAAGTGGGACTTCTAAGGAGACGCGACAGAAACTTGTACAGGAAACCTGTTCGGCCACTGCAGTTGCCCGCGAGAACACAACGACTAAGGATCGCTCGGTTGTCAAAGCACGGGAGTCGCCGGAGAAGACTACGAGATTTCACGGCACCAAGGTTTCGGGCGCATACAAGAACAGAAAACAGACTGACGACGCCGACGCTAAGGCCGCAACAGGAGAATTCGACGGCTCAGGTAGGTTCCGGGCAAGTCGAAATCACTCGGTGAAGCGTCTTAAAGATCTTCCGCCAACCGAGACCGCCAATAAGGGGCGTGCGCTTTCGCGCTCACCCGAGAAAACGAGCAGCACCGAACTGACGGAGACAGCAGCTACAACGAAAACAGCAACAGCTCTGACCGTCGCACCAGAGGTCGAGAACTCGCACAGATACACACCATCCCAATCATCAT